>CM055278.1:61515781-62018646 GCA_029237695.1 Conchocele bisecta | reverse complement strand
ATTAAAAATCTGAAACGTTATGGAGTCATGCAGAATTGCGATATAGAAAACCGGTAGCATTTTTCTCCAAATCTAAAATGGCGGTCACTATTATAAACTTTTAAAATCCGATAACAATTGAAACTTGTTCAGTAGCAGAGCATGAAAAATATGTTACTTTATAAATGTTCAGCATGGTTTTTCACTAATAGCTTTAAAATTACCTAAAATAATATAGAGATAATTACTAAACTTAACATGAAATGTATTGCTACTTATTTGAAAAGTACTTCTAGTGCTATATGTAAGTTAAACCAAATGTTCAGCATTGTCAAATTATACAATATTGCCGTCATAAAAGCAATTAAATGTAATCTGGTGTGAATCTTTCCACGAGTCCCTAAATGTTGCATTATATAAGTTTAATATGTTATGTAACGGGTGTAACCCTAGTATACAATACAATGTAGTATTTTTAATACGGTTAAATCATTAGATGATCGAGACAAACTGTCTCAATTGCTTAGTATATTCAGCGAGAAACCGTACAGTCTAATAATACTGGCTTATCTGGGTGAGAAGAGACTGAGGTATATAATAACAACGAAAAGTGTTCGTTCAGTAACCATTCAACATGAAGACGGATAGAAGTTGTCAAAACCGTTCCGCAGTGTTTGGGACACTAACTGGAAAGATCAGAACGTGACCGGTCGTCACGAATCTTACGGTGTTATCTGCCTTTATGTTTAGTGCTGCCTGTAGGCGCGGAGGGGATACATATGCGCTTGTGGACGAGCGTCAATTTCTAGTTTATTCCAGCATCGACTTGTTGTTGGTTTTATTTCCGTTTTCAGTACCGGTACCGGTAGTTTGCCTATGTCACATGACAGCTGTTGCTTCCAAACGTGTACATCTCAGATCACAGCTGGTACAGTATGGGTTAAACATATATTGGTTTAGCTACTGTATGCCCATGATTGTTTAACTTTCGTATGTTCCTATAGCACTGTATGGCTACTACGTTACAACGATTTCGGATACGGAAGTCAAATGATTATTTTCATGCCGCCATTTCGGTTTTGGTTATAAAGAGGTAAATTTTCATAGAACGCCTATATTCTCGTGAATAGTTACAGGCGTTCTATAATTACAATCGGTCGATGGGCCGAATGGGGTTCGCTGCGGGAAACTTCGTAAAATGAAAGTGTGCCAATACGAACAAGCTAGTTCAATATTGAAACATGCTAACACCTTTGATAAAACATTGATAGGTTATATTAAAATAATAATACGCATGTAATTTGCAAAAAATAGCTTCCCAATGAAATTTAGTTTAAATTGATTATCCCGTATGGAGCCTCATTTAGAACGTCTGGTACACATATAGTCAATATTTGAACCTTTTTACTAAACGCCATAGTGTCATGTGTCCAATTTATTGGACACAGGACACTTTTTTTTAATGTAATATACCAACCAATAACAAATTTACGTTTAAAAAGTCAGCTATTTGTTGTTAAATGCGATTGTATTTTCATTGTGACGTCATACTATATTTCGTGTCCTGCCAAACGCGTAATAATACAATGATTGGTCATATTGCCATTACACGTACTGCCATCGTGAAATTATTGCTGTCTTCATTGTTGATAAGCTCTAAGTACGGAAATACAGATACTCATTGTGTACTCGACGATTTGTGAATGCTACAGACGTACATTTCTGCAAATTTGCTAAAGTTGAGAGGACAATACGGCGACAGCCAAGACGCATCAATAATTGACCTACATTTTACATAAGTCTACTAGCTGCCAGACACGAAACATTCGTTTCAGGTAGGAATTATTTCTTTATTACTGTTGAACAATATTTGAATCGTGCTGACTTCGACAGCACTTTTAACCACAGGGCTACTAAAATAATTCCATTGTATTCAATCTAACATGAATTCAAGTGGGTGGGGGATATTCAACATTGCCTGTGCTTTTAACAATCATTAATGTGTCCAAAAAAACACACACATGTGGCGAGTCATTGGTTTTCGCGACCAATGTTGTTTCCACAATTGTTGTTTAAATAGCTAATTTCTAATTTATGGTGCATCTCGGACTCTGTGTGTTTGTGGCACCTCGATACTTGTAGATTCACTTTGAATATATGTTTTCAGTCCAATAAGTCAATTCATTATCTATTTAGGCTATTATCTGTTATCTATATATATTGTCTATATAGGCTTTTAGCCACTTAAAAAAGACACTACTTTCACCCACCCCCACCCCCCCCCCCCCCACCCCGAGAGTCAAATGTGTTTAAAAAAAACTGTAACAACAGTGATTAAATAAGTACAAAATTGAGGTGTGCGAATCCAGGTACACTGCATTTGCACAGCGGTGACTTTTCCCCGAAATATCATGAATATAGGCCGGTGCAGTATTTCTATTAAGTAAGTGTACCCGGCTTCGCACCGTGTATGTGGCTTTGCACACACCACTATTTTACATGTCTGATTATTCATATTGTTTTCTTAAGACAAGTGTTTTCAGAAAGTCACGTGTTTACACGATTTAGAAAACTATAACAACAGTGACCAAACAAGTAAACAAATTGAAGTGCAGTATTTGTATTAAGTATTTGTATTGCAGTGGGTGAGCTTCCTAAAAATTATTTGTACACAGGGTACCCATGTTTGGTCTGGGGTGGTGATGAGGGAGGGCTGTTTGCTTCATTGGGGTGACCTCACGAAATATGGGCGGGGGTGGAGACTGTATGTTTGTTGGGATTACAATCGTGTCTGTTAATTCTGCGCACCTAATAATAATTTTCGTGAAAATGTCCATATTCAGTCTAAATTCCCTGAACATTCAAGGCTGTTCTTAGCCGAGATAATCACGGCTAAACAGATGGCTTTTACTATTTCATCTGTCGTCTATTATCTGTATCCGCCTAGCGGAGACCCAGCCAAATTTGATATCAGTCAATTTTGTCCTTGAGTTTTGCGAATAATACGGGAATAAAATGATAACCAATGTCGGTATATTTGCATGTGTATTATTGGTTTATGAGGCTTTTTTTAACAGATCTGTTGTTGATCTATTAATTTAGTAAGCAGGACCACTAATCATTTTGACCATGTTCTGAATAACTTTTTACCAAACTATCGGAATGGGATAAAATTGTGACTTAGTATACCGTTAATCAGCTGATTTATTCCAAAATCAACATAATTTATTCTGACGTAAGCTGGGCAAAACATTACGTGAATTGTGCATTAGCCGGTGCGCAGAATTAGCCGAAATGACATTTTTTATATACAGATTAAAATTTCAGTTTTCATTGGTTTGATACATGTACAGATATGTATACATGTCTCATTATTATTGAACCATGTTATTGTAGTTGCGAACAATAACTCTTGCAATCTACTCCTGTACCGTCTGTAGGAGAGTTACTATTCCATTCATACATGTAGGCTTCCTCTACATAATAGCTAATCAGATCTGATTTACACTTTAGTTGTTAATTGTGACACAATTTGTATATTTTCCATCTGAAAAAAAATATTATAAAAGTAATACGTATGGATCACGATTTGCCTGGTTTGGCCCTCAGGTACGTTTTCATCTTTCGCTCTTTCTGTTACCTAGGAGTTGAATTGGATTATTGCCCATTATAGAAGTAGTAAGATTATTACTGATCCTACTGCTTTTGGGAGGGGCCATGTGATTCTGGTGTGGCGAGGACCTGGCATCAGATCAGGATCATCCTGATTTCAGGGCTGAGTATATAGTTCTTTTATTGTAAATATTCATTTCTGATTTTAGGATTTTCCCCCCATTTGTACATGTACTTGAACATGTACACGTACTTGTACAGGTAATATATGGGATTTATTACTAAACCCATTGACCCGGCCTTAAAT
The DNA here is from genome assembly GCA_029237695.1 of Conchocele bisecta. NCBI lineage: Eukaryota > Metazoa > Mollusca > Bivalvia > Lucinida > Thyasiridae > Conchocele > Conchocele bisecta. The sequence continues at coordinate 62,014,748 of CM055278.1, read as the reverse complement.
GACCGCATCTGTTGATAGGCCGTTAGACCCCAACAAACAAATAAATGATACATGTAGGCTTCCTCTACAGAATAGCTAATCAGATCTGATTTACACTTTAGTTGTTAATTGAGACCTAATTTGTATATTTTCCATCTGAAAAAAAAAAACTATTATAAAAGTAATACAAAACTTTACGTGGGTGGTGGTCGGGAGAACGAGACGACGTAAATTAACGGTAGTGGTTCCTCCATATAGGAATCACTATTTGCCTGGTTTGACCCTTCAGTACATTTTTATCTTTGGCTCTTTTGTTACCTGGGAGTTGAATTGGGTTATTGCCCATTATAAAAGTAGTAAGATTATTACTTATCCTACTGCTTTTGGGAGGGGCCAAGTGATTCTGGTGTGGCGAGGACCTGGTATCAGACCAGGATTATTCTGATTTCAGCGCTGAATATATAGTTTTGTTATTGTAAATATTCAGTTCTGATTTTGGGATTTTCCCACCATTTGTACATGTACATGTACGTGAAAATATACATGTACTTTTTCTTTTTATATGAAACGTGAATTTCGTCACTGATATCAGGGGCGATAACCGTGTTTCCATTAAAGGTTAATGGAAACTATATTCTGTCTGCTTAGTTTTGTTATGTGCACTATGATCGTACTTTATAATGTATCAATAAAAATATTTGTTCGGGTGACACATTTAATTGGTATCAATAATTTAAAAATGTCATGTCTCATTTGCATTATTACATTTGCATATCAAAATAGCCTGATACCACCGCGAGTCACTATCAGTCAAATCAATATTACTAAATGATTATATGTGTATAGTGGGCCTGCACTCATATTTTTTAAAACTGCTCAGCAGCCATTCTGCGGCATTGGTGAGGTTTTTTCCCACCACCTGGTGTACACGGAACTGTCAATTGTCCACTCGATGACGCGACCGACTTTGTTGAACGTCCCTTGTCCTTAAACATCTTCATGATATATTTTGTCCGCTGCTCGACGGATTTCTGACACCATACGTCCACCGATAGCTGATGGTGCTCATATGGTGGTGTCAATCAGTAATTTCCCAAGCCTACAAGCGCATTTTCGACATCCTTGTACATGGATGCCACTATTCGGTGTATGATGTCGACTAAATCCGAAATGTCTTCAACCTTATGGTTGGTACCGTACCTATCTTCCACAAATTGTTAAATGATTCTGCGTTGTGGTTTGTCCATCCACTCTGGATTTTGTTCACGCTTAGCGGCTGATTGATATGATCGCGCACAAGGGGAACAACTCTGCTATACAAGTACGGTCGAAATCCCGGGGCACTCTTCGCTACTATATCATGGGCACTCGATAGTCGATGGTCAAAGACAACTGTTGAATTGGCGTAACACAGTCCTTCGTTTCCGAATATTGCGCCAACAATTTGTTTTTTGTCCTTATCATTAATTCCCACTTTATTACACAAGTAATATTTTACATTGTTTTTAAGATGGCGCGTACAAACTGGTGTCGTTGCTCCTGGAAAATGACCTACGAATACTCTTCCTCAGTGCCTGTTCGTCGTCAGAGCCGATTACCATTCTTCGTTAATAAGAAATTAAGTTAACATTTTGGCGTGTTTTGTGTGGATGTTGGTAAAAAGGTGCGCTATCCGAAACATGACGATAAAAATCTAGTGCATCCTGGAAGCGGCGAAGGTGGACTTAAATTGATGACAGACATAATAGTTACATTTTGTACAGGTTTATGTCGACAGTCTATGTACACCTCATAGTGAAAATATGAAAATAGTATCGACGTGTGTATTAATAAAGCTCTGAATTATTTTCGTTTCGTGTTGGCTCTATATAACACCTTCTTTATCGATATACACACGGCTGTGGATTTCAATTTATCACACCCAGGGGCAGAATTATACACATATGCACACCCTGAAATGGAAATGGATGGAACATGGGAAAATCAACACAGTATCCATCTGATACGCCTATTAACATAATTAATATCTAGTAGTTTTATTGATTGCCTTAAAGCAAATGTTTCTCATACCTTGAAAGTATTGCACGGTTTTTTGATCATATATATATGTGTGTAATGCAAAGTGATTTTGTACCTTTGGACACCTGCGACATTATTTAAAGTTGATAACAATTTCCGGAATATATGGGATGCGGAATTATATTTTTCCGCCTATACTGTGACTTTTTTTGTCGACTTAATCATTTACGGAATCATTTACGGAACACATGGTGTTTTTTGGCATTAATAATCACATGGCGTAAGTTGAATTGTCGAGTCGGTATAACGGCACGCGACATCGATATGCAACCTACGGCTGTGGATTTTAATTTATGACACCCAGGGGCGGGAAAATACACATAGATATCTGAAATGGGTGGAACATGGGAAAATCAACACATTATCCATCCGATACGCGCTTGTACTATTAAGTTTTATTTATCAGGTAACCTGCCCTGTATTGGCCGAATACGTACTGACTGATAACATATTGTTGTATCATATTGACGTCAGTGTAATGACGCAACGTAAACAAGTCCGCGTTCTGTCCATAGAATACGACGTCATCTAATGTCATTTTCGAGCATAAAACGTTACCTGATAAATAGAATACCAGGCTAGTGTATTTTGATATCAAGTTTATCAGGCTCGGTTCGGAAACAGTAGGAATTCCTCGGCAAGCCTCGGAATTCCTACGCGTTTCCTAACCTTGCCTGATAAACTTAATATCAAAAGACACTAGCCTGGTATTCTCTATTTATCAGGTAACCTGCCCTGTATTGACCGAATACGTACTGACTGATAACATATTGTTGTATTAGGCATTGCCCTGATATAAACATCCGCGTTACAACGAAGTGAAAATTGACGTTCCATTGGTCGGATGACGTCACGTGACGTTACCGAATGACGTCAGTGTAATGACGCAAAGTAAACAAGTCCTCTTTATGTCCATAGATAACGACGTCATCTGTGGTAATTTTCGAGCATAAAACGCTACCTGATAAATAGAATACCAGACTAGTGTATTTTGATATCAAGTTTATCAGGCTCGCCTCGGAAACGGTAGGAACTCCTCGGCAAGCCTTGGAATTCCTACGCGTTTCCTAGCCTTGCCTGATAAACTTGATATCAAAAGACACTATAGCTGGTATTCTCTATTTATTGCCTTACATCAACTGCTTCTCATGCATATACATTATTGCATGGTTTACTGATGATATAAATATATATGTGTGTAACTGCATATAGTTAGTACTGCTTACCTCGCAAAGAAGACACTCTGTTTCGCAGTTTCTCCTACATCCTCCGCATGGAAACCGCGCTTTCCTAGAGCGACCCTTTGCCATTATCCTGTTTGATGTTAATCTAACACTTTTTTTTTTTAATGTAACACAAGTCCGTACACGTACGAAATGCAACAAAAATGTATATGTTATATTATCCACCATTATCCACACGTATACAACATGATGTATATTTTAAAAAAAAACGCTGTTCTTTCCAATCGCCAGTTTATATGTTGCCACAGCTATATCCATATGTGGAAGATAATATAATTATGTTGGCTCCCAGTATTAAAAATAACATTATAAAATAAATACTGTTATTCAACATTAAATATGCAAACAGAAAGTTCAACAACGCCAGCAGCATCAATCATGGTATACAAGTATCACCATTATCCATTACGCCCCATTCTCCTCAGTATCCAAAAATTCTACCATTACGCCATTTAGTGACACCGTTCGTAGACGACACAGGAAAACAACAACAACAAATATTCTTGAAAAATGTGTTGCGGTGAAAAATGGAAGCAACGGACAACTCCGTCTCTGCCCTTGTTTCTGGTAAATATTCGTCTAATAAATATACATATGGAAACATATGACTGATAAAAATGTGAAATTTCTTATATATGCACATAACTTTCGTTAAATTAAACTCCCAGTTCTGTGAAAACAAGTTTTCTCCGTGTTGAACATATCACAACAATACTGTCAATAGTGACATTATACGATATTTACATAAGTTTATCTACACGTCGAAGCCGCACACCCCCACATACGTAATACATAGTTTAAAAATTAGTGTTGTAACGAAGATACGTCAAAACTAACAGAGGGACCATATAAGCATGTGTGCTTAAATTAAGGTCCAACAGATACAGGTAACAATCCAGGTAACAATGTTGATTTCTATCCCAATAATTTTGTCTTTTAGAGGGGTTGGCAACGTTACCCGCCACATAGGGACCCGCCAAATAGGGGCCCTTTTTACCCGCCAAATAGGGGCCCTGGTACTACTGAGAAATACTTGGTATGTCGCTTCTGTATGTTTTGTAGAGATTCCCGCCACATAGAGGCCCTTCACCTGCCATATAGGGGCACCCATGTAACCCGCCAAATAGGGGCACCCAGGTAACCCGCCAAATAAGGGCCCTTCACCTGCCATATAGGGGCACCCAAGTAACCCGCCAAATAGGGGCCCTTCACCTGCCATATAGGGGCACCCATGTAACACGCAAAATAGGGGCACCCAGGTAACCCGCCAAATAGGGGCCCTTCACCTGCCATATAAGGGCACCCAGGTAACCCGCCAAATAGGGGCCCTTCACCTGCCATACAGGGGCACCCATGTAACCCGCCAAATAGGTGCCCTTCACCTGCCATATAGGGGCACCCATATAACCCGCCAAATAGGGGCACACAGATAACCCGTCAAATAGGGGCCCTTTTTACCAGCCGAATAGGGGCCCTGGTAAACTGCCAACTAAGGGCTCTGGTTACATGCCAAATAGAGGCCCTGGTTATTATATCCACTTTTTGAAGAAACATGAGTATATTGCTTTTGTCATGTGTGTCCATCCGTCCGTCGGTACGTTCATTCTTTTGTAGAAAGTCTGAACACTTTTTTAAAGTATAATAGCTGCAGCTGCTTTACATCGTATGTAACACCATTATGGTATGTACAAAGTACATTTTGATTGTCGATTCGTTCCCCGGTTCATGGGTTACCTCCCATTTTTATACGTATTATGTTTTACCGCACGACGGGCGGGCGGGCGGCTGAAGAAAAAGCGCATAGTTCGTGTACACAACTCCTCCAAAACCGTTCAGTCGATCGATCTGAAACTATACACACGTCTGCTACACATATTGAAGATGTGCACCTTGGTGTTTTTAACTTAGCCATTTTTTCTACATTTTTCTATACAGTTCTATATACGGTACAGAGTTTGTGTACAAAACTCCTCCGAAACCGTTCAGTAGATCATTCTGAAACTATAGACACGTCTCTCTACACATATTGAAGATGTACACCTTGGTGTTTTTATGCCGAAAAAATATTTTTTAACAAAAATATCACCTTTTTAACTAGCCATTTTTTCTACATTATTGTATCCAATTCCCTATCATTTCTACTTTACACTCTACTTTTCTATCTCTGTCTAAATTAGTATACATGTTTAGCACAACGAGATGAAGAAATAATGCTATAGACTTTCAAATTCTCATTAATGTTTTTTGCCTTGGTGACAGCTTCACATTTCTGCATCTTCGCTGTCTGGCCCATATTCGACGGGCGTATTTTGTGACTTGCGGCACTCTTGTTTACTTTGGTCTTTAGTAATTTTGTCTTAAAAGTTGTGAAACATTTTGAAACCGTAATAGCCGCAGACGTCATACTTGGTATGTCGCTTCTGTATCAGGGCTCACGCTGGCCTTTGCAAATGGCGCCAAATGCGCTAATAAATTGAATGTGGCACAAGAAAACAAAATTTGGCGAAAGTAATGGCGCCGGTAAAAAAATAGCAAAATTGACACAAGTCTGCTTTTCCCAGGACACGGTCTCTGTGTGTGTATTGATAGTCCACACTGGGTTTTCACTTGACTCTAAGCAAGCACATTTCCCTTGGAGAAAATGAATAACCAGTCCACCTGTGTGTAATTTTTGACAGAAACATCTGAAGTTTTAAGTGGCGGTCAATTACTCTGTATAAACTTTATTGGGAACAGATTTGTTATATATCATTAACAGGCGTGCACCATAAACTGGTCAAGGGATTCTTTACAAAGTTAAGTATCATGGTTTATCAACAAGAAGTCACCTGTTGTGGTCTAGGAAGTGAATTTCTCGCCTTGTCAACAGTTGTATTCACTTGAAACAGCTGATGCATACTTGAGATCCAGCTTCTTTGATACTTATATTCAAAATTGTATGGAACCTAGTGTATACACAAGTTATATTTTAACCCTAATTAGAATGAGGGAACCAACATTGTCGTCTACTGTTGTCATATATTTTGTTTTCTGTCGATAAACCATGGCAGCATTTCAGAAACTGAAAAAATGAAAGTCAGTGGGTTATATGTCCCAGCAACAGCTATGGTCATGTAGGGACGGGATCTCCGTTTGAAATTTCATCCGACCATGCAGCAATTCAATGGAAATAATTCTAAAGTGCTGTGAGAGTATGTTTTTGATGAAGAAAAGTGAAAACAAAATAATCAGCAGACGACAACATTTCATTCAGCATTGTAATGGTTAAAGGCCCTGGGTGGATGGACTGCGAGCAAAACAATTAGTGAAAGATCATTTTACGATAGATTTGTATTTCGGAACATATACATGTATGTATATGACCTGAAAAAACTTAAAAGTAATAATAAAAAAAATATTAATGAAAAAAATAACTAGCGTTGCAAAGCCAGTTTTGCTAAATATAGCATTCCTATTTCCCGCGCATGACCTCACGATTGTGGTCACATGACTGAACACTACATCATCATTCAGTTCTTGTATTGTTAAATTTGGTTAGTTTTGCTTATCATGCACAATTGTTGTGTGTTAAGGTGTTACAGTGTTTGTGGTGATTATGTAGAAGTGTGCAATGCTGAAATATCTTGTAATGTGTCTTATCTGCAGCAAAATGGTAGTCGGTGGCTACTGTAAATCGGTGAAAGGAATTACATCACTACTATTGAGATTTTCCAGATAGATTGTAATATGGCCAAGTTAAATTTAGAATGGAATTTTCTGGATTTGCTATCCATGACGTTGAAAGTGGACATGCAGATACGATAATTAGCCGAAAAACATATATTTATGAACAAGGACAAGTTACGATCACAGGTTGAAGTAACAGACTGATGTCTATAAATACATTAAATATACCTAAATGCATTAATAAGTGAAAAATCAGCTAAACAAATTCTTTACTCTCTCCTATATTTTCACTTATGCTTTTAGGTATATTTAATGTATTTATAGACCTCGATCCCATCTAGTATAGACCAGCATAGTTCTGTTCAACATATACATGTTCAGCATGTGCCCGTCTCGTATAGACCATAGCTCTGTACAACATATACATGCACAGCATGTGCCCATCTTGTATAGACCAGCATAGTTCATTACAGCATATACATGTACAACATGTGCCCGTTAAGTATAGACCAGCATAGCTCTGTACAACATATACATGTACAGCATGTGCCCGTCTTGTATAGACCAGCATAGCTCTGTACAAAATGTAAATGTACAGTATGTGCCCGTCTAGTATAGACCAGCATAGCGCTGTACAACATATACATTCACAGCATATGCCCGTCTTGTATAGACCAGCATAGTTCATTACAGCGTATACATGTACAACATGTGCCCATCTTGTATAGACCAGCATAGCTCTGTACAACAAATATATGTACTGCATGTGCTGTCTTGTATAGACCAGCATAGCTGTGTACATCCACAGCATGTTCCCGTCTCGTACAGACCAGCATAGCTTTGTATGTACAACATATAGATGTACAGCATGTGTCCGTCTCGTACAGACCAGCATAGCTCCGTACAACGTATACATGTACAGTATGTGCCATCGAGTATAGACCAGCATAGCTCTGTACAATGTATTGATGTACAGCATGTACCCATCTTGTACAGACCAGCATATCTCTGTACAACGTGTACATGTACAGCATGTACCCATCTTGTACAGACCAGCATATCTCTGTACAACGTATACATGTACAGCATGTGCCCGCCTCGTACAGACCAGCCGAGACCCAGCCATTGTTCTGTTCTCGCGTTTTGCGAATAAAAGGATAATCCGGGTCAACGTACATTGTACATGTAGGTACCGGTATATTTATATGTTTATTATTGGTCTGTGCAAGTTTTCTTTAACGGAACTGCAAAGTATTAAACCGCTCGTTCGTCACTCAATGCCAGGACAGAATGTCTGTTATTGTGACCATATTTTATAATGGCCGGGTCTCAGCTGTAAATATACAGATAATATAAAACACAGATGAAATAGTAAAAGTCATCCATATAGCTGAGATTATCTAAGCTAGTTAGGGTCAAAGAGCCACATCACTATAAATACACAGTATGTATTTTTGTATTGCACGCGACTCCATTTCAGGGGACAAGTATTGAAATTTATGATGTATATCGCTACATACATGTACATTGTACATGTATTCTTAAATTTATTTACTGAAATATTCTGTTATCGGATTGTAACTTCTGATAGAACACAAGAATATACTTTGTATGTATAATGTATACATGTACAGCATGTGCCCAATAATTGTCAACTACATCTTGAACTACTAAAATGATGAATTACCTGTGTAGACCTGTGTGTGTGCAGACTGATCACACATCTATCGAGGTCTACAGCTCTGACAATGACACATTTAACAATCTCTGTTTTCTTGTGATCCAAGGCAATTGGGGCCCAGTCATAAATCACAGGAAAACATACACAGCACAGGGAGTCTGTGGGGGCCATAAATCACACAGTCAGAAACAAATACCTGTATACACTTCTCAGTTAGAACAATGGGTATATAGACAACTTACAGAAATGGACATTCAGCTCTAAATTTCTTGTGTCATAAACTTCCAAAGTTTTTGGTAAATGTGGCTGTAACTGGAGACATCAGGATTATCAGTTTTGCGGCCAATGTAGATCCAAATCGGCCTCTGCAGTCTGATCAGGATCAACACTTTTCGTCATAACATCCATGAAACACCCATCATGCTTCTAGCATGCAATATATATCATTATCAGGCTATAGACTGTGCTATTTGATCAGGATATACACTGGTGACAAATCCTATAAACCCCATGTTCCAGTCACAGCCACAAATGGTATATAGATCAGGTAGTACACCTATATATAAATTTAGAAAAATGTGGAAAATAGACAACTTACAGAACTGGACGTTTTTGGTACATGTACATTTGACAGTGACTGCATAAATGGAGCTTAATGGTTTTGCAGCCAGTGTAGATCCAGATCAGCCTGTGCATCCTCACAGTCTGATCAGGATCTGCACTGTTCGTCATTCCATCAATGAAACACCTGTCATGTCTCACACTCACAAATGTAACAATACCGGTTTTCTCATACATACCACAGGGATTCTGTGGGGCCATAAATCACAGCCAGGAAAATATACACATCTTAATTAGAACAGAAGGGTCTGCCACAGAATGATTTGACTTGAGAAATTGACATTTAATCTGTATGATGAACTTGTAAACACATTATAGTCTATCATATAGACTTTGTCACTATTATAATGGCTCATACCCAGGCTCAATTACACACTGTAGTCTGATGAATGTATACACTGTTGGCTAGTTTTTAGGACAGAAAAAAAGAATCACCGTGTTCATGTTGAGGATATACACTGTTTGATGCCTTGTTACAGTACAAAACCCGATTCTCATCCAGCATCTGTCTTGTGTTACACTGTACCATGAGAAAATACTTCTGCTGTTCACACTGTGTCTTTTCGTTACAATTGGTCTGACTATCGGCAATATGTAGACCAGTGTAGTTCCTGATCATAAATGATATCTACCGGCATTATGTAGATCAGTGTAGTTCCTGATCATAATTGATATCTACCCAGGATAGTCAGACTATTGGCAATATGTAGAGTGTAGTTCCTGTTCATAATGGACATCTACCCAGGATGGTCCTATCGGCAATATGTAGACCATTGTAGTTCCTGTTCATAATGGATATCTACCCAGGATGGTTGGACTATTGGCAATATGTACATGATGTAGACCATTGTAGTCCCGGATCATAATGGATATATTTCCCAAATGGTCCCACTATCGGCAATATGTAGACCATTGTAGTCCCTGATCATAATGGATATCTACCCAGGATGGTCTGACTATTGGCAATATGTAGACCAGTGTAGTTCCTGATCATAATGCATATCTTTCCCAAATGGTCCCACTATTGGCAATATGTAGACCAGTGTAGTTCCTTATCATAAATCATATCTACCCAAGATGTTCGGACTATCGGCAATATGTAGACCATTGTAGTTCCTGATCATAATTGTACTACCCAGGATGATCTGACTATCAGCAATATGTAGACCCGTATGTAGAACTTCCAACTTCATAAAATTTGAAAATCAGTTACAACAACGCTCATCAAAAACAATGTGGTAATGTATACATGTGACAATTATTATTCACTATTGCACAAAAGCAATACACATGCTGACTGAAGATAACACAATTTTGTGCATGTTTACTTCTAAATATGAAACTTTCAAGTAGGTATGCAAGTTTAAGGTTAGCTTAGAATACTCGGCTATACGGATGATTTTTACTATTTCATCTGTCTTTTATACTATCTGTATCCTTATAGCTGAGACCCGGCCATTATAAAATATGGTCAGAATAACAGCCTGTTCTGTTCTTGCATTTTGCGAATAAAAGGAAATAAAAGGATAATCCAGGTCAAAGTAGGTATTTTTATAAGTTTATAATTGGTCTGTACAAGTTTTTTAACAGAACTGCAAAGTATTAAACCGCTCGCTCCTCACTAAATGCCAGGACAGAATGGAGGTTGTTGTGACCATATTTTATAATGGCCGGGTCTCAGCTAATAAGGATACAGATAATCTAAAAGACAGATGAAATAGATAGTAAAAGTCATCCATATAGCTGAGCTAGTTTAAGGTCGATCAAGAGCCAGGTCACTATAAACACACAATATGGAGTAAGTATTATAATAAGTATTATTATATTGCTTTCTCCAAAATATTAATTCCTAAAAACATATTTCATTATTCCGCAAATTATTTATTACACATCCTAAATTCCCACTCCATAATTTAGCCCTATCAAACAGGTTCGCAATTAACACAATTTTTACTGCACTCGACAAATTTAACATGTTCTAAAGCACTGACTGCATGCAGACTAATAATTTGGAAATTATAATTTTATAATTCCATTTCAGGGGACAAATATTGAAATTTATGGAAGTAAGTCAAAACGGCCCCTGTAGCCGATTTCATTAAAATTGCAAAGTATACTTTCCTAGCAAAGTATACTTTGAGGGAGCAATCATTGATTTTTCCGAAATGCATTATTTCATGCAGAACTAACGATTGTGTATATTTGATGATTAAAACTATGCAGAATTATTATACTGAATTTATTACATTATCACAGTCAAAATTGGCTGTGATAATGTAATAAATTCAGTATAATAACAATTAATAAATTTATTCTAAAATTGAAAATTTCTCCCTCAAAGTATACTTTGCGATGTTGATGAAATAGGCCCCTGGTCACAACGGCCCGGTTTTGGTCAAAACGGCCCCTAAATTTTGGGAATTTGATCTAAACGGCCCCCTATTATATTTTTTTTTCTACACATATATATAATACGGTCGTGACGCCAGTTTTCTGGGTAGTCGGAGTTTTCGGGGTATTCACATATTTTGTAATTTGTAGACCTGTGTGCAACCGCGATGTGCTTTACGTCAGGTGATTAAAATAAGCATGACATTACCTATAGGAAGTTCTTAAAAATGCCACCAAATCCAGTGTTTGGACTAAATACTGGTATTTTTTGCCATTTACAAATGTAGGTCATTTTGTTCACGAACCTACCGTGATTTTCTGCGTCCGCCATTAGTCTGCTCTTTAATTGTTAAAATCATAATTAATAGAAACGTTTCAAGTTTTCCTTAACTGTGCCTCATTCATCTGCGAGATGATCTTATAGCCAATGAAAACTCGGGACGAATTAGCAAATTTATTGACGCTTTCGGAACATACCCCGAAAACTCCAACCATAAGTCAATATTCAAGATGGCCGACTCATGTGTTGCTAAACGCGCTAACGCGAATTTTAATCTAACAACAATCTAATTTTGAAGGCAAGAAACATTGAAAGAAATGTTTATCATTCTATTGAACTGACAATTTAGCTCATATGTTATGTTTTATAAAACCCGCTAGTTGACAAACTTGTTAATACCCACCATCATATATATTCATATAAAATAACAATAATAAATGACCTTGTATATTATGAATATTGATGAAAAAGAACTTTAAAGGTACATACCCACGCAGTAGACACAAAATGTTCTCTATATCTGAGACATCATCTGAGACATTTTCTGACAAAATAAACATTCATTCACTTTTAGCCCACACATTGATTGACATTATTATACATTTTATATCAGACGTAAAATTTCCACACTGATATCAGGGGCGATAACCGTGTTTCCTTAAAATGGTAACGGACAAGGGGGGGGGGGGGGGGGGGGGGATATTATTTATTCTCTGTATTTATACCCCCCGCAACGAGTTGTGGGGGGCTATACTGGAGTCAGGTTGTTTGTCCGTCCGTGCGTCTGTGCGTCCGTCCGTCCGTGTAAACTTAACATCAGAGAAATATTGTTATAACTTCTATTTCCTTCATCTAAAATGCTTGATATTTCACACATGCATTCCTGTAAGGCTCTACTACCATGCTGTGCCAAATCCACGACCATCCAACCCCCGCAGATCCCAAGGTCAAGGTCAAATACTTAGTCCGTAAAACTTAAATCAGAGAAATTTTATTGTTTATAACTTCTATTTCCTTCATCTAAAATGCTTAATATTTCACACATGCATTCCTGTAAGGCTCTACTACCATGCTGTTCCAATCCCGACCGTCCAACCCGCAGATCCCAAGGTCAAGGTCAAATACTTAGTTTCTTTACAAAACTTTAACATCAGAGAAATATTGTTATAACTTCTATTTCCTTCATCTAAATGCTTAATATTTCACATGCATTCCTGTAAGGCTTTACTACCATTGCTGTGCCAAAATCCACGACCATCCAACCCCCGCTGATACCAAGGTCAAGGTCAAATACTTAGTCTCTTTACAAAACTTAACATCAGAGAAATATTGTTCTAACTTCTATTTCCTTCATCTAAAATGCTTAATATTTCACACATGCATTCCTGTAAGGCTCTACTACCATGCTCTGCCAAATCCACGACCGTCCAACCCCCGCTGATCCCAAGGTCAAGGTCAAATACTTAGTCTCTTTACAAAACTTAACATCAGAGAAATAAGTTATAACTTCTATTTCCTTCATTGAAAATTCTTATTATTTCACTTGTGCATTCCTCTAAGGTTGTACTATCATGCTGTTCCAAATCCACGACCGTCCAACCCCCGCTGATCCCAAGGTCAAGGTCAAATACTTAGTCTCTTTACAAAACTTAACATCCGAGAAATATGTTATAACTGCTTAATATTTCACACATGCATTCCTTTAAGTCTACTACCATGCTGTGCCAACTCCACGACCATCCAACCCCCGCTGATCCCAAGGTCAAGGTCAAATACTTGGTCTCTTTCAGAGCTCCAGATAAGCTTTGTGTCTAAAGCGTACTGCACCCCCTGATTTCAAAATCATTGCGTATTTTTCTTTTAAAAATGGATTATTGATTTTCTTCATTACTAAATAGGGAACAAATGATAAAAAAGTATAACAAATTTAAACATTCACTTATTTGAGCTGCAAAAAGCAAACTTAAGAAAACTTTTTGCAGCTCAACTAAGTGAATTTTCAACTTTATGACAGTATTTTCTCTACTCAATTAAAAAATCAATGCATATTTTCACATTGATGTGCATATTGTGTACTCCTACTTTTGATAATCAATGCGTATTCAGCTAAAATAAATTGCATAAAATACGCCAATACACACCTTATCTGGAGCTCTGCTCTTTACAATACTTAACATCAGAGAAATAAGTTATATAACTTCTATTTCCTTCATTGAAAATTCTTAATATTTCACTCGTGCATTCCTCTAAGGTTGTACTATCATGCTGTGACAAATCTACGACCGTCCAACCCCTGCTGATCCCAAGGTCAAGGTGACATACTTAGTCTCTTTACAAAACTTAACATCAGAGAAATATGTTATAACTTCTATTTCTTTCATCGAACATTCTTAATATTTAATGCATGCATTCCTCTAAGGCTCTACTATCATGCTGTGACAAATCCCCGCTGATCTCGAGGTCAAGGTCACATACTTAGTCTCTTTACAAAACTTAACATCAAATAAATTGGTTATAACTTCTATTTCCTTGCTCGGATCTGCTTCACATTTCACACGCATTGCTCCAATGGACCTCTACCACCCTGTGACGAATTCACGTTCGTGCCGCCCGCTAAGCCCAGAGTCAAGGTCACAAGCCCACACACTTGGATTTTTTTTTTACATATTTAGGGGTACCTGGGCCCACGCGGGGGGTATTCCATAAGCCTCGCTTACTGACCAATCTAGTTATATTTATTATTATCTTATATTTAAGGGTAGGAATTGGCTTGAGGACCTTCCAAACCTGGGCATTTGAGCCCAAAAATGCAGGTCAATGACCGTTGGCCCGTTTGTTTCCGAATTTACTAATATCTGCCGAAATATGTGCATTATATGAAGGAGGCAATGAGGCGGTTAATTTAACCTAGCTAGTTCATTCTCCTCTCGCTTTGTCACTTTCTTAACATTTAGAGCATTGTATTTTTGGGAAATTATTTAATTGCTTGAAATGCATTGATTATTTACTGGTTACATTCCTTCGGCTTTTGTTAAGTAATTATCTGCATGTGGGTTATTATTTATATCACCAACTACAAGCAGAACTGTTCCGTTAGCAAATTGTATAAACCCAGTATAATTATGTGTCAATTTTTTCTAATTTTTTCTATCCAATTCTATATAAGTTCTACTATACACATCTCTACCTAAATTAGTATACCTGTTTATCACAACAAGAGGAAGAAATAATGCTATAGATTTTCAAATTCTCATTAATGTTTCTTGCCTTGTGTAACAGCTTCACATTTCTGCATCTTTTCGGGTTTCTGGTCTGGCCCATCTTCACTGTTGTGGGCCCATCTTCACTGTCTGGCCCATCTTCACTGCCTGGCCCATCTTCGCTGTCTGGCCCATCGTCACTGTCTGGCCCATCTTCGCTGTCTGGCCCATCTTCACTGTCTGGCCCATCACTGTCTGGCCCATCTTCGCTGTCTAGCCCATCTTCGCTGTCTGGCCCTTCTTCGACGGGCGTATTTTGTGACTTGCGGCACTCTTGTTTATTTGATGAAATTCCAACAAATATTGATTTTATTGGGGAAAAAAAAGATTTTTCTATGGGAATTTAACATGGAGCGAAAAGCACAGGCATTCGGCTTGTTTCGGCTGTCATCGATAAAACTCTACATATACGAACAAGGATGCTAACTTTGGTCGGACACGACCTCAGTTCATAACACATTCCGCGATTTTATTAACACTAATGTGAATATTTTGGTGGAAAGTGCACATGTTCATTTGAGAATTATTGTTATCTTGCTAAAATAACAACGTTAGAACATATTTATCCAAATAATATCGAATTACAGCTCCTTTCCTAGGTCGGACACAACCTCATATCGTAACAAATGAAATAATGTGTTTACGGCTCGAACTTCAATATTGTGGTGGCAAGTTCATATGATCATTTGAGAATTATCGTTATAATGCAGAAATACATAGAGTGCGTAGAAAATTATAATTTTAAACATATTATTTTGTTATGTTACAAGGTAACTAATTAGATTTTAGCTCACCTAAGCTCACTTTGAGCTATTGTTACCGCAATGTGTCTGTCCGTCCGTCGTCCGTGAACATTTTCAAACGTTTTCTCCTTGGTAACCATTGGGCCTATAGTCACCAAACTTCATGGTCATGGTCCTTATGTAGGGGGATTACAAAATTGTTAAAATGACGTCATTACGTAATCCAAGATGGCCGCCATCTAAAAATAGCATAAATTCTTAAAAAATCTTCCGGATTTCGACGAAACTTGGTAGGAATGATCGATGTACAATGCTCTTTCAAAGTTGTTAAAATGATGACCCCGGGGTCAAAATTGGGCGTGGCCCGTGGGGTCAAATTTTATTTTTGACCGAATATGGTCATGTCTATATCAAATCGAAGGTATCAAAGAGGCGATCGCTCTGGTACATTTTTTGTCGAAATTGAATGGTCATGTCATCCAAGATGGCCGCCGAAAGGTCAACAGGTCTTTGTTTTATTAGAGATTTCAAAATTCTTCTTCACACGAACCGCTTGGCCCATGGTGGCCAAACTTCACAGTTATGGTCCATAGGTGAAGCCTTTTCAGATTTGTTAAAATGGAGGTCGTCGCTAATCCAAGATGGCCGCCGTCTAAAAATAGCACACATTCTTAAAAATCTTCTTCTCATGAACCGCCAGCCGGATTTCAACGAAACTTGGTAGGAATGATCGATGTACAATGCTCTTTCAAAGGTGTTAAAATGGTGACCCCGAGGTCAAAAATGGGCGTGGCCCGTGGGGTCAAATTTTATTTTTGAACGAATATGCTCATGTCATATATCAAATTGAAGGTATCGATGAGGCGATTGCTCTGGTGCAATATTTGTCGGAATCGGATGATTTTGTTATCCATGATGGCCACCAAAAGGTCCGTTTATTCGAGATTTTGAACGTCTTTTTCTCAGAAACCACATGGCCGATGCTGGCCAAACTTCATAGTAAGTTAAGATCCTTGGGTGAAGCATTTTCAGATTTGGTAAAATGAGTCATTACTTAATCCAAGATGACCGCCATCTAAAAATAGCACAATTTTTTTAAAACACATATTAACTCAATGTCACATTCTCCTCTGGTGTTCATGGAGTCAGGTGAGCGAATTAGGGCCATCATGGCCCTCTTGTTTGAGATTTCAAAATTATTCTTCACACGAACCGCTTGGCCCATGGTGGCCAAACTTCACAGTTATGGTCCATGGGTGAAGCCTTTATATTTGTTAAAATGGAGGTCATCGCTAATCCAAGATGGCCGCCATCTAAAAATAGCATAAATTCTTAAAAAAGTCTTCTCATGAACTGCTAGCCGGATTTCGACGAAACTTGGTAGGAATGATCGATGTACACTGCTCTTTCAAAGTTGTTAAAATGGTGACGCCGGGGTCAAAAATGGGCGTGGCCCGTGGGGTTAAATTTTATTTTTGACCGAATATGGTCATGTCATATATCAAATCGAATGTATCAACGAGGCGATCACTCCGGTGCATTTTTTGTCGAAATTGGATGGTTATGTCATCCAAGATGGCCGCCGAAAGGTCAAAACGTCGTTCTTTTATTTGTGATTTCAAAATTCTCCTTCACAGGAACCGCTTGGCCCATGGTTGCCAAACTTCACAGTTATGGTCCATGGGTGAAGCCTTTTCAGATTTGTTAAAATGGAGGTCATCGTTAATCCAAGATGGCTGCCGTCTAAAAATAGCATAAATTCTTAAAAAATCTTCTCATGAACCGCTAGCCGGATTTCGACGAAACTTGATAGGAATGATCGATGTACAATGATCTTTCAAAGTTGTTAAAATGGTGACCCCGGGGTCAAAAATGGGCATGGCCCGTGGTCACAAATTGGGGTCAAATTTTATTTTTGACCAAATATGGTCATGTCATATATCTAATCGAAGGTATCAGCGAGGCGGTTGCTCTGGTGAATTTTACGCAGAAGGTCCATTTATTCGAGATTTTGAACGTCTTTTTCTCAGGAACCACATGGCCGATGCTGGCCAAACTTCATAGTAAGTTAAGATCTTTGGGTGAAGCATTTTCAGATTTTGTAAAATGAGAGTCATCGCTTAATCCAAGATGACCAGCATCTTAAAATAGCTGAAATGTTTTAAAACACATATGAACTCAATGTCACATTCTCCTCTGGTGTTCATGGAGTCAGGTGAGCGAATTAGGGCCATCATGGCCCTCTTGTTTTTGATGTGATGTGTGTAGTAGCCAAAGGTTTGTTGGCAGCAAAACATGGGACAGCAATAGTAACGAGACGCAATTTGTTAATTGATACATTTTGCTCTAAATTACATCATTTTTATGCCAGAATATTTCACATGTAAAACTACAAAAAGATTTCCCCCTGCGCTCCTCGACAGGTGAGATAATTTTGGTGGTAAATTTCTTATTTCTCCATCAAAAATGGCAAGTTGGGAGTGCTTTAGAATCGTCTCAATGAGACGATTTTAAAGGACTCCCAACTTGCCATTTTTGATGAAGAAATAACAAAATTTCACCCCAAGTTGGTCAAATTACGCACCTTAACTGGAGCTCTGTTAATAGTTCCACAAAGAAACAGACCTGTCATGATGTCACTGGATAGTTCTACTTCAAGCTTAATACTTTGATACGCTGATCCAGTATGCTATTCGCAATTTTTGATGTGCAGAATTTTCAGAAAAATAACACTTCCGTATCCTGATAACGATCTCGATCTGTATTGTTTGTTACAAGCATGACGGGTGTTTCGTTGATGCAATGGCGAACATTGAATATCCTGATCAGACTGTGTAGATGCACAGGCTGATCTGGATCTCCATTGGTCGCAAAACCCATAAGCCCCATTTCTCCAGTCACAGCCACATAAAATTATGTGGCATTTGTGGCGAGCATAGCTCCTGATAGTCTCCCAACACAAATGCCATAAGCCCCATTTCTCTAGTCACATTTCTTGAGCCAAACTGCAAGTACGGTGAAGGTCATATGTGGTATTTGTGACTAGCAGGAGCTAGGCTGGTCATAAATGCCACATACTCCATTTCTCCAGTCACAGAGATTCAGCCAAACTGACCAAAATTGTCACATAATCATGAGCTGGATAGTCTGCAAATGCCATAAAATGCAGTAAGCCCAATTTATCAAGTCACAGATCAGGAGCCAAATTGTCCAAAAAAGTCACAGATCAGGAGCCAAATTGGCCACAAAAGTCACAGATCAGGAGCACAGGTTCAAGTAATGAACCAAGGTCTATAAATGCATTAAATATACCTTAACCCTTCCTACGGTGTTGACGGAAATTGCCGTATGCTGTTTTTCATTTTTGCTTTAATTCTTAACAAAAAACTGGTTTTGACCACATGAGAATCGTCTTAAAAAATAATTCTGTTATAGGAGGGAGTAAAGAAATTTTGTTTAGCTTATCTTTATGTCCCTTATTGATGCTTTAACCCTTACTACGCTGAATTAAATATTGTCGTCTGCTTGAAATGTTTATATTGAAAATAAAACATTTCAAGCAGACGACAACATTTAATTCAGCGTAGTAAGGTTTAAAGCATCAATAAGGGACAAAAAGATAAGCTAAACAAAATTCTTTACTCCCTCCTGTAACATAATTATTTTTTAACTTATTTTTTTCACTTATTGATGCTTTTACGTATATTTATTGTATGTATATACCTTGGTCCATTACTTCAACCTGTGATCAGGCCACATTTACTGGCCACAATTGCAATGAATATCATTTCTTGAGTTATAAATCAGGGATAGGGTTTTGACAAATATCATAAACCACAGTTCCCGTGTCACAGATCAGGAGCTAGATTGGCCACAAATGCCATACATCTCGTTTCTACCATCGCAGTAACATTTGTGGCGGTGACTGGAGAAACGGAACTTACGGGTTATGCGACCAGTCTAACCCCAGACCAGCCTGCGTGTCCGCGCAGTCTGATATCTGATCTGGGCCTGCACTGTTCGCCATTCAGTCAATGAAACACCCGTAATGCTTTTAAATTATCGTTTTGATCCTTATCAGAATTCAGGATTGCACTAGATCAGAAGTTTGAATGTCCACAAATGCCATAGGCCCCATTTCTCTAGTCACAGCTACATCTGACCCTTTCCAGGTGCGGATTCAGGGGGTGGGTCCACCGGGTCCGGACCCACCTCTGCTCCCGGCAAAAATAATTATGAATGTTAACTTTTCCGGTATTTCTGTGTCTTGTCATGAATCATAAATGATGTCCCTTTGTGGATCCGTCACAGCCACATATAAGCTCTATATCCACAGACTGATCGAAGAACTGTTCAACACGCGACAACGTGGTCCGGTTGTTCCATTATCTTTATCGACGAGATCGACAGTATTTGTCTGCAGCAAAGTTTGCGTGAGGAGGAACACACACGAAGGATGAAGACAGAGCTTCGCAAACAGATGGAAGGGGCAGATAACTCCAGAACTACGGATAAAATATTCCTGCAGTGTGCGACAAATTGTCCGTGGGAGCTGGATACCGCGTTTCTGCGACGATTCCAGAAACGGATCTATATACCGCTTCCTGATAGGTAGGTTGGTCCATTGCATTTGGGATATGGTTTTAGTTGTATGTTTTTTATGCCCCACCACGATAGTGGAGGGGGCATTTATTTTTACCCTTGTTTTTCACCAACCTTGTAAGTCGTAAAACTTTTAAACCGTACTAGCCAAAGACCTGAAACTTGGTACATGTTTGTAGCTTCCTTATGATAAGTAGATGCGCAAAGTTTATTTTGATTCAACACTGGTCATGGATTATCTCCCCCTTTTCGGCCGAGAATTTTCTAATTTTGGCTAGTAAGTTGTAAAACATTTAAACTGTAATAGCTACAGACCTGAAACTTGGTATGTAGCTTCCTTATGATTAGTAGATGCGCACAGTTTATTTAAATTTTTGATTTAACACCCGGGTCATGGATTATCTCCCCCTTTTCAACTTAGAATTTTCCAATTTTGCCTTGTAATTCGTAAAACTTTTAAACCGTATTAGCTACTGACCTGAAACTTGGTATGTAGCTTACTTATGATGAGTAGATGCTCAAAGTTTATTTCGAAATTTGATTGATTTGAACCTCGGGTCATGGATTATCTCCTCCTTTTCGAGTTAGAATTTGGAAATTTGCCTTGTAACTCGTAAAACTTTTAAACCATACTAGCTACAGACCTGAAACATGGCATGTAGCTTCCTTATGATGAGTAGATGCACAAAGTTTATTTCTATTTTTATTCGACCCCGTGTCATGGATTATCTCACCTTTTGGACATGGAATTTTTCCTCGTTTATTATCAAAGCGGTATATGGGGCATCCGTGTTCTATTAACACATTTTCTAGTTTTTGTAGTTTTCTTGTTTCTCAATGAAATGATATGTTGTTACCACTCGTTTGAACCATCTTACCGAGATCCGCACGCAGTTGGTATTTATTCTATAAAACCTACGCGGCTCGGAAATGCTAGGAATTCCTCGACAAACCTCGGAATTCCTACACATTTCCTAGCCTTGCAAGAATTGAACTGATCAAGATCCATACATGGGAGAACAAGCTGCAGCTAACGAGCGAGGAATTTGTCAAATTGCAACTTAATATCCTATTGAACCCAACATGGCTCGGAAATAAGCCTCAGAATTCCTACACATATTCTAGCCTCAATATGTCGCGGTACATATCTCACTATGGGGAGAATCTGTGTATTCGTGCCCAATTCGGTCAGTCGGTTAGACGATGGTGCGGTAAACCAGAGGTCCTGGGTTTATCGTCGTCGTCGTTGTCCGAAATGTCAAAAAAATTGTACAGACTTCGTCATCATGGTATAACTTTAATATTACGTGATGGATTAGTTCAATATTTGGACACTTGATACATGTGAGCATTTGGAACACAAACACACTCATGCCGCCATTAACATGACCTTTTTGTACCTTCACATTTTTGTGGAAAGACTTAGCCATTTCTTTGCGTCAAAAAGTTTGTACATGTTTCTTCATCATGATGTAGCTTTAATATTACTAAATGGATTGCTTCAATATTTGGACACTGGATAAAAGTGATCATTCAGAACACACTCAATCATCCATTAACATGACCTTGACCTTTTTTATCTTCACATTTTTGCGGAAACACTTAGCCATTTTTTTTGCATCAAAAAGTTTGTACAAGTTTTTTCATCATGATATAAATTTAATATTACTTGAAAGATTGCTTCAATATTTGGACACTTGATACATGTACACATTTGGAACACACTCATTCCGCCATTAATATGACCTTCACCTTTTTGACCTTCACATGTTTGTGGAAACACTTAGCCACTTTTTATGTCAAAAAGTTTCTTCAACCTTGACCTTTTTCATGTGATGCTTACTTTAGCACATGCCCATGATCCTGTTATGGTCAAATGCCTCGGCAGGCACGACACCGCTTTCGTGACGGAATTCTTGGTCTCACCCTGTGACACATATATCTCAAAGGGCTGCAAACATACACATGATCTAGCCTCGATTTATCCACAGAGCTGCCAGAATCAAACTAATCAAGATCCACACGCGGGAAAACGAGCTGTAGCTAACGAGATCTCGGGGAGATGACTGAGGGATACTCGGGCAGCGATATCGCCAATATGATACTCGAGTCGATGTTCGGGCCAATACGCAACCTACAGACTGCCATATTCTGGAGTCGAAGACCAGGTACTAATATAGTTTTAACCCTGGATATCCTTCCTACATTTTTAACACATATTTTACAGGTGAATAATAGTGACAAATGCTGCAGATCCTGATGAAACGGCTCGTTACAAGCCGGCTCAACTGGATATACAGTGTTTGCACATGTTGGCTTTCTGGCCTGTAGGGTTGAAAGGGTTAGCCATTTCTAATAGTCGCATAATTGGGGTCAGTGGATTAAGGGGCCTAACTCTATGAGTCATTTGATAAAACGTGGGGTATTGTTAAAAATGTGTATACTACTGAAAAATAACTTGTGTTTGCTAGTTGTTCTACAATCAATGAGGGATGGGTTGTGGGCTAGGGGATAGTCACCAAACTTCATGGTCATGGTCCTTAGGTAGGGGGATTACAAAATTGTTAAAATGACGTCATTATGTAATCGAAGATGGCCGCCGTCTAAAAATAGCACAAATTCTTCAAAAATCTTCTTCTCAAGAACCGCCAACCGGATTTCGACAAAACTTGGTAGGAATGATCGATGTACAAAGCTCTTTCAAAGTTGTTAAAATGGTGACCCCGGGGTCAAAAATGGGCGTTGCCCGTGGGGTCAAATTGGGGTCAAATTTTATTTTTGACCGAATATATCAAATCGAAGGTATCAACGAGGCGATCACTCTGGTGCATTATTTGTCGAAATCGGATGGTTATGTCATCCAAGATGGCCGCCGAAAGGTCAAACGGTCGTTCTTTTATTAGAGATTTCAAAATTCTTCTTCACATGAACCGCTTGGCCCATGGTAGCCAAACTTCACAATTATGGTCCATGGGTGAAGCCGTTTCAGATTTGTTAAAACGGAGGTCGTCGCTAATACAAGATGCCGCCGTCTAAAAATAGCAGAAATTCTTCAAAAATCTTCTTCTCATGAACCGCCAGCCGGATTTCGACGAAACTTGGTAGGAATGATCGATGTACAATGCTCTTTCAAAGTTGTTAAAATGGTGACCCCGGGGTCAAAAATGGGCGTGGCCCGTTGGGTCAAATTGGGGTCAAATTTTATTTTTGACCGAATATGGTCATGTCCATATCAAATCGAAGGTATCAAAGAGGCAATCGCTCTGGTACATTTTTTGTCAAAATTGGATGGTCTTGTCATCCAAGATGGCCGCCGAAAGGTCAAAAGGTCGTTCTTTTATTAGAGATTTCAAAATTCTTCTTCACACGAACCGCTTAGCCCATGATGGCCAAACTTCACAGTTATGGTCCATGGGTGAAGCCTTTTCAGATTTGATAAAACGCAGGTCGTTGCTAATCCAAGATGGCACAAATCTAAAAATATCACAAATTCTTACAAAATCTTCTTCTCATGAACTGCCAGCCGGATTTCGACGAAACTTGGTAGGAATGATCGACGTACAATGCTCTTTCAACGGTGTTAAAATGGTGACCCCGGTGTCAAAAATGGGCGTGGCTCGTGGGGTCAAATTTTATTTTTGACCAAATATGCTCATGTCATATATCAAATTGAAGGTATCAATGAGGCGATTGCTCTGGTGCAATATTTGTCGGAATCGGATGATTATGTCATCCATGATGGCCGCCAAAAGGTCCATTTATTCGAGATTTTGAACGTCTTTTTCTCAGGAACCACATGGCCGATGCTGGCCAAACTTCATAGTAAGTTCATAGTAAGTTAAGATCCTTGGGTGAAGCATTTTCAGATTTGGTAAAATGAGAGTCATCGCTTAATCCAAGATGACCGCCATCTAAAAATAGCACAATTTTTTTAAAACACATATGAACACATTCTCCTCTGGTGTTCATGGAGTCAGGTGAGCGAATTAGGGCCATCATGGCCCTCTTGTTTGTTATACTATATCTCTGCACCTGCTTTGACCATTACCTTGAAACTTCACATGGGTGTTTATCATCATCAATATTTTATTTTCATTCTACCCCCCTCCCGTGCGGCCCCTGTGCCCAATGTCAAGGTCTAATTACTTTGAAGTTTTTGGTTAAGTTTTTTGGTTAAAGTTTTTGGTTAAAGTTTTTGGTTAAGTTTTTTGGTTAAGTTTTTGTCGCGTCCGCTTGCGGAAAGCGCGATATTGTCGGCACTTTGGCGTACGTACGTACGTACGTATGTGTGTCTGGTTAAAGTTTTTGGTTAAGTTGTTTGGTTAAGTTTTTTGGTTAAAGTTTTTGGTTAAGTTCTTTGGTGTGTCCGGTTAAAGTTTTTGGTTTTGCAATTGCCAGGTAACGGCTGTTCCATTTACCTCTTTATAGTTGTGGCTAGTTGATATTATCGTTATTTACTTGACAAAAATACAATTAATTATCTTGCTTCCTAACAGTTAATAATAGGTACAGTAAAAATATTGTATGGCTCGTCTCATATAAGGAAAGTTTAATAAAATTAACTGCGATAACAATAAGTTAGTTGAAAACCTTAGTGTCAAAAAGTTGTCTGTTGCTTTTCATCTTTGTTTTATTTTCTTAATAAAGCATCTTTTGCCAGCACATGATAATTGTCTCCAATGTCTCTTTTTTGTACCCCAATTTCAATTGATAATTTTATTTCGACAATTTTGAAGCCATGGGCCCCAAAATAAATTTTAAGTTTAACACTATGCATGAACTTAATGTGTCTGTGATTGGAGAAATGGGGATTATGGAATTTCTGACAAGTGTAGATCCAGATCAGTCTGATCAGGATCTGCACTGTCCGTCATTCCATCAATGAAACACCAGTTATGCTTCTAACAAGCAATATAGATAGTTATCAGGCTACAGTAGTACGTTATTATGCCCCCCGCCACCGAATGGTGAGGGGGGCATATAGTGTTACCGGCGTCCTACGTACGTAACGTACGTACGTGCGTCCCGAAACCTTAACGCTCGGGTAAATGGCTTATAATTTATGTTTCCTTGCTCGGATCTGCTTCACATTTCACACACGCATTGCTCCAATGGTCCTCTGCCACCCTGTGACAAATCCACATTCGTCCCGCCCCCCCCGCTAAGCCCAGGGTCAAGGCCACAGACTTGGTGCGTTCGAAACCTTAACGCTGGGTAAATGCCTTATAATTTCTGTTCCCTTGATCGGATCTGCTTCACATTTCACACACGCATTACTCCAATGGTCCTCTGCCACCCTGTGACAAATCCACATTCGTCCCGCCCCCCGCAAAGCCAATCGTGAAGGTCACAGACTTGGTGCGTTCGAAACCTTAACGCTGGGTAAATGCCTTATAATTTCTGTTTCCTTGCTAGGATCTGCTTCACATTTCACACACGCATTGCTCCAATGGTCCTCTGCCACCCTGTGACAAATCCACATTTGCCCCGCCCCCGCTAAGCCCATGGTCAAGGTCACAGACTTGGTGCGTTCGAAACCTTAACGCTGGGTAAATGCCTTATAATTTCTGTTTCCTTGCTCGGATCTGCTTGACATTTCACACACGCATTGCTCCAATGTTCCTCTGCCACCCTGTGACAAATCCACATTCGTGCCGCCCCGCCAAGCCCAGGGTCAAGGTCACAGACTTGGTGCGTTCCAAACCTTAACGCTCGGGTAAATGGCTTGTAATTTCTGTTTCCTTGCTCGGATCTGTGTCACATTTCTCACACGCATTGCTCCAATGGTGCTCTACCACCCTGTGACAAATCCACATTCGTCCCGCCCCCGCTAAGCCCAGGGTCAAGGTCACAGACTGGGTGCGTTCGAAACCTTAACGCTGGGTAAATGGCTTATAATTTCTGTTTCCTTGCTCGGATCTGCTTCACATTTCACACACGCATTGCTCCAATGGTCCTCTACCGCCCTGTGACAAATCCACATTCGTGCCGCCCCCGCTAAGCCCAGGGTCAAGGTCACAGACTTGGTGCTTTCGAAACCTTAACGCTGGGTAAATGCCTTATAATTTCTGTTTCCTTGCTCGGATCTGCTTCACATTTCACACACGTATTGCTCCAATGGTCCTCTGCCACCCTGTGACAAATCCACATTCATGCCGCCCCCGCCAAGCCCAATGTCAAGGTCACAGACTTGGTGCGTTAGAAACCTTAACGCTGGGTAAATGCCTTATAATTTCTGTTTCCTTGCTCGGATCTGCTTCACATTACGCATTGCTCCAATGGCCCTCTGCCACCCTGTGACAAATCCACATTCGTGCCGCCCCCGCCAAGCCCAGGGTCAAGGTCACACACTTGGTGTGTTCGAAACCTTAACGCTGTGTAAATGCCTTATAATTTCTGTTTCCTTGCTCAGATCTGCTTCACATTTCACACACGCATTGCTCCAATGGTCCTCTGCCAGCCTGTGACAAATCCACATTCAAATATGCCTTGTTTTCTTTGGCTGACAGGCCACATTTCTAGTAATTTCTGTTTCCTTGCTCGGATCTTCTTCACATTTCACACACGCATTGCTCCAATGGTCCTCTGCCACCCTGTGACAAATCCACATTCGTGCCGCCCCCGCTAAGCCCAGGGTCAAGGTCACAGACTTGGTGCGTTCGAAACCTTAACGCTGGGTAAATGCCTTGTAATTTCTGTTTCCTTGCTCGGATCTGCTTCACATTTCACACACGCATTGCTCCAATGGTCCTCTGCCACGCTGTGACAAATACACATTCATGCCGCCCCCGCCAAGCCCAGGCTCAAGGTCACAGACTTGGTGCGTTCGAAACATTAACGCTGGGTAAATGCCTTATAATTTCTGTTTCCTTGCTCGGATCTGCTTCACATTTCACACACGCATTGCTGCAATGGTCCTCTGCCACCCTGTGACAAATCCACATTCGTCCCGCCCCCGCCAATCACAGGGTCAAGGTTACAGACTTGGTGCGTTTGAAACCTTAACGCTCGGGTAAATGGCTTATTATGCCCCCGCCACCGAATGGTGAGGGGGGCATATAGTGTTACCGGCGTCCGTACGTACGTTCGTACGTACGTACGAAACCTTAACGCTCGGGTAAATGGCTTATAATTTCTGTTTCCTTGCTTGGGTCTGCTTGACATTTCACACACGCATTGCTCCAATGGTCCTCTACCGCCCTGTGACAAATCCACATTCGTCCCGCCCCCGCTAAACACAGGGTCAAGGTCACAGACTTGGTGCGTTCGAAACCTTAACGCTGGGTAAATGCCTTATAATTTCTGTTTCCTTGCTCGGATCTGCTTGACATTTCACACACGCATTGCTCCAATGGTCCTCTACCGCCCTGTGACAAATCCACATTCGTCCCGCCCCCGCTAAGCACAGGGTCAAGGTCACAGACTTGGTGCGTTCGAAACCTTAACGCTGGGTAAATGCCTTATAATTTATGTTTCCTTGCTCCGATCTGCTTCACATTTCACACACGCATTGCTCCAATGGTCCTCTACCGCCCTGTGACAAATCCACATTTGTCCCGCCCCCGCTAAGCCCAGGGTCAAGGTCACAGACTTGGTGCGTTCGAAACCTTAACGCTGGGTAAATGCCTTATAATTTATGTTTCCTTGCTCCGATCTGCTTCACATTTCACACACGCATTGCTCCAATGGTCCTCTGCCACCCTGTGACAAATCCACATTCATGCCGCCCCCGCTAAGCCCAGGGTCAAGGTCACAGACTTGGTGCGTTCGAAACCTTGACGCTCGTGTAAATGCCTTATAATTTCTGTTTCCTTGCTCCGATCTGCTTCACATTTCACACACGCATTGCTCCAATGTTCCTCTACCACCCTGTGACAAATCCACATTCAAATATGCCTTGTTTTCTTTGGCTGCCAGCGGGGGCATTCGTGTGCCGACAGGCCACATTTCTAGTTTGATCTGCAGCTACTCTGGTCACAAATCCCATAGCCCTGTTTCTCCAGTCACAGCGACATAAAATGTGCACAATTACCTTCCAGATCGTGAGCCGTGAAGTGAACCTGTCCGACTTCCTGAAGTCCATACAGACACACAGGCCGACTGTGTCCGACTCGGGGAATTCAAAGGTTTGGCGACTTCACCAGTACATTTGGCGAAAAGGGATAATTCTATATGTGCTATGTATCTTATTATCCCCCCGCATAGCGTTAGTCCATGTACGTACGTACGTTAGTAACACCTTTCATTTTTAGTGCATACCCCCGGCGTCGTCGGCGTCCAGCAACTTAACGTTGGGTAAATGTCTTATAACTTCTGTTTCCTTTCATGGAACACCTTGTTATACCCCCTAAGTTTGTGATGGATTTACATTTATTGACCGAATATTCGAATATCAGTTTGGCATTCGAATGGAAAACTTATTTCAATGTATTGTTTGGTTGACTTATTTCTCACCGTCGCACATACAGCAATTGATCCTGGCACATTTTGTATTGTCCGTTATCGACGATTAATACGGTATCGCGTCAAAGTTTGCTTGTTCCTAATATCGACAATTAATAACACGGTATTGTTTTGACAGCCTGAAGGCTTGCAGGTGTTTACTCCGTATCTTAATAAAGTTTAATTGCATTAAATAGCGTAATCCTTGCTAAAGAACTCCCGCTGCTTTGTCGGTACATGGTGTTTCGTGGTGGTATAATTATGTTTTTGTTGAATTCTCATTAGTTAACCAATCAGTAAATGAGTAACGAATTAATACCTGATTCGCATCAATGTTATGTTTCCAAAGAAAAAGAATCCACTAATGTCCATCCTAGCTACACTTTTCCCAAACTCAATACACCCATTATTCTCATGTCGGTATACACATTTGATCATTCCGCTGTGTGATGCGTGACGTCATTTGAGAGTTCCAATACACACAACACACAACAGAAGTTTAACATCGCGTATTATTGACACATATTTTAATCGGGCATTACACGTGTACAAAGTGCTTTCATGTTTTAAAGTATCATGTTGTTTGTTGGATTATTAAATTATAAAAGAACAGATTCGTTGTTAACATGTATCCCCAGGACATTCATTTTCCACTTGCTTGAACACATAGGTATTGATTATTATTTGAAGCATGTGGGAACTCAATTTATCCGAGACGTGTTACCGTGTCAATTCCGTAATAGTGAGGAGATTTAGAGGTTGGGTGGTTCCGAATATTCGATAGCCAATCGAATATTCGAATACCATTTTGACCATTCGATGCCATCCCTACTTATAACATCTGTTTCTTTTCATGGAACACCTTGCTATTTCATACATGCATTCCTCAGATGACCCTCTATCATGCTGTAGCAAATCCATGACCCACCACCCAACCCTTACCCCAAGGTCAAGGTCACAAACTTAGCATGTTCATAAACTTAACGTTGGGGTACATGTTGTGTAACTTCTGTTTATTCACAGGGAATGCCTTCATATTTCATACATGCATTCATCTGATAACTCTCTATCATGCTGTAGCAAATCCACGATCCACCACCCAACCCTTACCCCAAGGTCAAGGTCACAAACTTAGCATGTTCATAAACTTAACGTTGGGGTAAATGTTGTGTAACTTCTGTTTATTTACAGGGAATGCCTTCATATTTCATACATGGATTCATCTGATGATACTCTATCGTGCTATGCAAATCCATGACCCACCGCCCATCCCTTACCCCAAGGTCAAGGGCACACACTTAGCACATTCATAAACTTAACGTTTCGGTAAATGTCTTATAATATCTGTTTTCTTTAATGGAACGCCTTGATATTTCATACATGCATTCTTCGGATGACCCTCTATCATGCTGTAGCAAATCCACGACTCACCACCCAACCCTTACCCTAAGGTCAAGGTCACAAAACTAGCACATTCATAAACTTAACGTTGAGGTAAATGTTGTGTAATTTCTGTTTATTTACAGGGAATACCTTCATATTTCATTCATGCATTCATCTGATGATACTCTATCGTCCTATAGCAAATCCATGACCCTCCTCCCACCCCTTTCCCCAAGGTCAATGTCACAATCTTAGCACATTCATAAACTTAACGTTGGGGTAAACGTCTTATAACATGTTTCCTTTCATGGAACGCCTTGATATTTCATGCATGCATTCCTCAGATGGCCCTCTATCATGCTGTAGCAAATCCACAACCCACCACCCAACCCTTACCCCAAGGTCAAGGTCACAAACTTAGCATGTTCATAAACTTAACGTTGGGGTAAATGTTGTGTAACTTCTGTTTCTTTTCAGGGAACGCTTTGATATTTCATACATGCATTCATCTGATGATCCTCTATTGTGCTACAGCAAATCCATGACCCACCCCTTTCCCCAAGATCAACATCATAAACTTAACGTTGGAGTAAATGTCTTTTTATAACTTCTGTTTCTTTACAGGGAACGCCTGGATATTTATGCCCCCACTACCGAAAGGTACGGGGGCATATAGTGTTACCGGCGTCCGTCCGTACGTCACGTCCGTCCGTCCGTCCCGTCCGTCCGTCCGTCCGTCCGTACGTCCCGATATTATATTCTTTAGTAACTTCTACATGGCTTCACATATTATGTCAATATTTATACACGTGATACATATGAACATCCCTTACACACTCCACCCCCCAGTACTTCGACCTTGACCTTTGGCCTTGACCTTTTCCACTTTAAATGTTTGCTTCACACTTTGGGACAAATCTACGTGCACGTTTCTCAATCCTACAATAACTTCTCAATACTTTTGCCAATCGCTTAAATATTTATACAAATGATACATATGAACATGCCCTACACACTCCACCACCCAGTACTTCGACCTTGACCTTTGACCTTCACGTTTTCTACTTTAAATGTTTACTTAGCACTTTGGGACAAATCTACGTGCACGTTTCTCAATCCTACAATAACTTCTCAATACTTTTGCCAATCCCTTAAATATTTATACACATGATACATATGAACATGCCCTACACACTCCACCACCCAGTACTTCGACTTTCACCTTTCACCTTCACCTTTTCTACTTTAAATGTTTACTTAGCACTTTGGGACAAATCTACGTGCACGTTTCTCAATCCTACATAACTTCTCAATACTTTTGCCAATCGCTTAAATATTTATAACACATGATACATATGAACCTGCCCTACACACATCCACCACCCAGTACTTATTCGACCTTGACCTTTGACCTTCACCTTTTCTACTTTAAATGTTTACTTAGCACTTTGGGACAAATCTACGTGCACGTTTCTCAATCCTACAATAACTTCTCAATACTTTTGCCAATCGCTTAAATATGTATACACATGATACATATGAACATGTCCTACACACTCCACCACCCAGTACTTCGACCTTGACCTTTCACCTTCACCTTTTCTACTTTAAATGTTTACTTAGCACTTTGGGACAAATCTACGTGCACGTTTCTCAATCCTACAATAATTTCTCAATACTTTTGCCAATCCCTTAAATATGTATACACATGATACATATGAACATGCCCTACACACTCCACCACCCAGTACTTCGACCTTCACCTTTGACCTTCACCTTTTCTACTTTAAATGTTTACTTACCACTTTGGGACAAATCTACGTGCAAGTTTCTCAATCCTACAATAACTTCTCAATACTTTTGCCAATCCCTTAAATATTTATACACATGATACATATGAACATGCCCTACACACTCCACCACCCAGTACTTCGACCTTGACCTTTGACATTCACCTTTTCTACTTTAAATGTTTACTTAGCACTTTGGGACAAATCTACGTGCACGTTTCTCAATCCTACAATAACTTCTCAATACTTTTGCCAATCCCTTAAATATTTATACACATGATACATATGAACATACCCTACACACTCCACCACCCAGTACTTCGACCTTGACCTTTGACTAACTTCTCAATACTTTTGCCAATCGCTTAAATATTTATGCACATGATACATATGAACATGCCCTACACACTCCCTCCACCACCCAGTACTTCGACCTTGACCTTTGACTTTCACCTTTTCTACTTTAAATGTTTACTTACCACTTTGGGACAAATCTACGTGCACGTTTCTCAATCCTACAATAACTTCTCAATACTTTTGCCAATCCCTTAAATATTTATACACATGATACATATGAACATGCCCTACACACTCCACCACCCAGTACTTCGACCTTGACCTTTGACTAACTTCTCAATACTTTTGCCAATCGCTTAAATATTTATTCACATGATACATATGAACATGCCCTACACACTCCACCACCCGGTACTTCGACATTGACCTTTCACCTTCACCTTTTCTACTTTTAATGTTTACTTACCACTTTGGGACAAATCTACGTGCATGTTTCTCAATCCTACATTAACTTCTCAATACTTTTGCCAATCCCTTAAATATTTATACATATGATACATATGAACATGCCCTACACACTCCACCACCCAGTACTTTGACTAACTTCTCAATACTTTTGCCAGTCGCTTAAATATTTATACACATGATACATATGAACATGCCCTACACTCTCCACCACCCAGTACTTCGACCTTGACCTTTCACCTTCACCTT
Organism: Conchocele bisecta; assembly: GCA_029237695.1. Lineage (NCBI taxonomy): Eukaryota > Metazoa > Mollusca > Bivalvia > Lucinida > Thyasiridae > Conchocele > Conchocele bisecta. The sequence goes on along the minus strand of CM055278.1, from coordinate 61,981,576 downwards.
TTTATGCCCCCGCAACCGAATGGTGAGTGGGGCATATAGTGTTACCGGCGTCCGTCCGTACTCGGGTAAATGGCTTGTAATCAAATATGCCTCGTTTTCTTTGGCTGCCAGCGGGGGCATTCGTGTGCCGACAGGCCACATTTCTAGTTCATACATGCATTCATCTGATGATACTCTGTCATGCTATAGCAAATCCATGACCCACCCCCACCTTTCCCCAAGGTCAAGGTCACAAAGATAGCACATTCATACACTTAACGTTGGGGCAAATGTCTTATAACATCATTCTTCCTTTCATGGAACACCTTGATATTTCATACATGCATTCATCTGATGATACTCTATCGTGCTATAGTAAATCCATGACCCACCGCCCACCCCTTACCCCAGGTTCAAGGTCACAGACTTAGCACATTCATAAACTTAGCGTTGGGGTAAATGTCTTACATCTGTTTTCTTTCATAGAACGCCTTGATATTTCATACATGCATTCCTCAGATGACCGTCTATCATGCTGTAGCAAATCCACGACTCACCACCCAACCCTTACCCCAAGGTCAAGGTCACAAACTTAGCATGTTAATAAACTTAACGTTGGGGTAAATGTTGTGTAACTTCTGTTTATTTACAGGGAATGCCTTCATATTTCATACATGCATTCATCTGATGATCCTTTATTGTGCTACAGCAAATCCATGATCCACCCCTCCACCCCCCTCCCATCCCTTTCCCCAAGGTCAAGGTCACAAACTTAGCACATTCATAAACTTAACGTTGGGGTAAATGTCTGGTAACATCTGTTTCCTTTCATGGAACGCCTTGATATTTCATACATATGCATTCATGTGATGATACCCTATCGTGCTATCGCAAATCCATGACCCACCGCCCACCCCTTACCCCAAGGTCAAGGTCACAAAATTAGCATGTTCATAAACTTAACGTTGGGGTAAATGTTGTGTAACTTCTGTTTATTTACAGGGAATGCCTTCATATTTCATACATGCATTCATCTGATGATCCTTTATTGTGCTACAGCAAATCCATGTCCCCCCCCCCCCTTGCAACATCTGTTTCCTTTCATGGAACTCCTTGATATTTCATACATATGCATTCATGTGATGATACCCTATCGTGCTATCGCAAATCCATGACCCACCGCCCACCCCTAACCCCAAGGTAAAGGTCACAAAATTAGCATGTTCATAAACTTAACGTTGGGGTAAATGTTGTGTAACTTCTGTTTATTTACAGGGAATGCCTTCATATTTCATACATGCATTCATCTGATGATCCTTTATTGTGCTACAGCAAATCCATGCCCCCCCCCCCCCTCTTGTAACATCTGTTTCCTATCATGGAACTCCTTGATATTTCATACATATGCATTCATGTGATGATGCCCTATCGTGCAATCGCAAATCCATGACCCACCGCCCACCCCTTACCCCAAGGTAAAGGTCACAAAATTAGCATGTTCATAAACTTAACGTTGGGGTAAATGTTGTGTAACTTCTGTTTATTTACAGGGAATGCCTTCATATTTCATACATGCATTCATCTGATGATCCTTTATTGTGCTACAGCAAATCCATGCCCCCCCCCCCCTCTTGTAACATCTGTTTCCTATCATGGAACTCCTTGATATTTCATACATATGCATTCATGTGATGATGCCCTATCGTGCAATCGCAAATCCATGACCCACCGCCCACCCCTTACCCCAAGGTAAAGGTCACAAAATTAGCATGTTCATAAACTTAACATTGGGGTAAATGTTGTGTAACTTCTGTTTATTTACAGGGAATGCCTTCATATTTCATACATGCATTCATCTGATGATCCTTTATTGTGCTACAGCAAATCCATGTCCCACACCCCCACTCCCCCCATCCCTTTCCCCAAGGTCAAGGTCACAAACTTAGCACATTCATAAACTTAACGTTGGGGTAAATGTCTTATAACATCTGTTTCCTTTCATGGAACACCTTGATATTTCATACATGCATTCATCTGATGATACTCTATCGTGCTATAGCAAATCCATGACCCACCCCATACCCCAGGTTCAAGGTCATAGACTTAGCACATTCATAAACTTAGCGTTGGGGTAAATGTCTTACATCTGTTTTCTTTCATGGAACGCCTTGATATTTCATACATGCATTCCTCAGATGACCCTCTATCATGCTGTAGCAAATCCACGACTCACCACCCAACCCTTACCCCAAGGTCAATGTCACATTCTTAGCATGTTAATAAACTTAACGTTGGGGTAAATGTTGTGTAACTTCTGTTTATTTACAGGGAATGCCTTCATATTTCATACATGCATTCATCTGATGATCCTTTATTGTGCTACAGCAAATCCATGACCCCCCCATCCCTTTCCCCAAGGTCAAGGTCACAAACTTAGCACATTCATAAACTTAACGTTGGGGTAAATGTCTTGTAACATCTGTTTCCTTTCATGGAACGCCTTGATATTTCATACATATGCATTCATGTGATGATACCCTATCGTGCTGTCGCAAATCCATGACCCACCGCCCACCCCTTACCCCAAGGTCAGGGTCACAAACTTATCACATTCATAAACTTAACTTTGGGGTAAATGTCTTATAACATTTGTTTACTTTCATGGAACGCCTTAATATTTCATACATGCATTCCTCAGATGACCCTCTATCATGCTGTAGCAAATCCACAACCCACCACCCAACCCTTACCCCAATGTCAAGGTCACAAACTTAGCACGTTTATAAACTTAACGTTGGGGTAAATGTTGTGTAACTTCTGTTTCTTTACAGGGAACGCTTTGATATTTCATACATGCATTCATCTGATGATCCTCTATTGTGTTATAGCAACTCCATGACCGACCCCACCCCTTACCCCAGGGTCAAGGTCACAAACTAAGCACATTCATAAACTTAACGTTGGGGTAAATGTCTTATAACATCTGTTTCCTTTCATGGAACGCCTTGATATTTCATACATGCATTCCTCAGGTGACCCTCTATCATGCTGTAGCAAATCCACAACCCACCATGCAACCCTTACCCCAACGTCAAGGTCACAAACTTAAGCAAGTTCATAAACTTTACGTTGGGGTAAATGTTGTTTAAATTATGTTTCTTTACACGGAACGCTTTGATATTTCATACATGCATTCATCTGATGATCCTCTATTGTGCTACAGCAAATTCATGACCAACCCCCCATCCCTTTCCCCAATATCAACATCATAAACTTAAAGTTGGAGTAAATGTCTTTTTTATAACTTCCGTTTCTTTACAGGGAACGCCTTGATACTTCATACGTGCATTCATCTGATAATCCTCTATTGTACTTCAGCATATCCATGACCCACCCCACCCCCACCCCTTTCTCCAAGGTCAATGTCACAAACTTAGCACATTCATACATGCATTCCTCATGTGAATAGCTATCATGCTGTAGAAAATCACCAACTTAGTGCATTCATAAACTTAGCGTTGGGTTAAATTTTGTTTTACTTCTGTTTTCAGGGAGCGCATTGATAATTCATACATGCATTCATCTTAATATGCTATATTATGCTATAGCAAATCCACGACCCACCTTCCACCACTGACCTCAATGCCAAGGTCCACCGCACACCCCTTAACCCAAGGTCAAGTTATATAATATTCATGTTTTTTATACAACTGTGCCAAGTTTGAGTGAAGGCTGCCAACAGGCGAGCTTCGTTGTCTTCTGACAACTCTTGTTCAATAACTCATGAACCACTTCACATATCTTGATAATATTTGGCCACAATGTGTGTCTGGGGATGGTGCTTTGTTTTGCATACGACTCGTGTCCGACTGCCCAAGGTCACTGAGGACTTAATATGTTCACCTTGTTTGTATGACAAAAATGTTAAACAAATATTTTTTGATTATCAAGGCTGCCAGAGAGGGGATTAGCTTAAGGACCAACTATATACCTGATCATCGTTTGATTAAAAAATAATTGCCTCCTAAATGTGATGGAATATTATGTATAACATATATATGAACATTGCCTCTTTACTGTCTCGTATACGGCACCTGGGGTGGCCAAGTCGGCCATCTTTGTGTGTTCCAGCCATCAGCCAGCTTCACCTGTTCTGCCGTTTGACAAATAACTCAAAATGTGAAGTAGAACATACGATATGATGTAGTTAATCACATGTAGAAAAGCCAGAAGAACGGACTCGTATAAATTATATTACACCAAACTGTAAAATGTGTCGGTTTTCTGGACAGGTTTGTGCCTGTATTTTTAACAACATGAACCACCATTATAAATAGCTTCATACACAGAAAATCGCACAGTGTATCACTTTTACCTGGCAAACCACACAACACATACCATATATACTCACTACTGTACTCATTTATTAGCTGTAACGGGCAAAACGGTCACGCCAGATTCGACTAAGGCCAGAATTGCTGATGAATGGTGCAATGGTATGAATCTGATGCCATTGTGACCATTACCGAGAAAAATAATATCAAATATAATTAGCAAGTTCACACATAAGAACACGCAATTAGGCATAAGTGATACCTTTAGTTGTTTAGCGAGACAAGGCCAACTGGAAAACAAAATGTAAATGCTTTGATTTAACGATGGCATTGGTTCGATGACCTTGCATGTCGTGACCGACTATTTAAGTCCCCATCCGATAGGACTAATCTATCTTGCCCAAGGACACGCCAAATCTGACAGTGTCGGGATTGGAACTCAGGACCTTTCGATCCGTAGTCCGATGCTGGTCTACCACTGAGCTATTGCGTCAGCCAACTGGAATTTTCTGAAACAGCATATAAGGAAAGTCAAGTTAACACACTTATGGTGTGTAAAATAAGTTATTTGTAAAATAAGTTCAAAGGGACACAACTCATAATTTACTGCTTGGCTGAACAGATCTGTATCTGCCTTATAACAATACACAACAATATGTACTGTAGTAGTTAAACCATCGTGTTTATGAAAAATAACAATTATTACAAATAAAACGTTTTGCTTACGTTCATATGAAATTACAGTTGTCTCTGTATTTGTGCAAAATGGTACATCACCCAGCTGGACAGAAAGGCAAAGCCCTTAGGTAGCAGTGACCAGTTAGCCGCCAGTTTCGTATGATGGCACCGGTGAAATTTATAAATATTACCCTTTCTGCGGATTAAAATTCATTTTTGTCACGCCTGCTTTAGCAGAGGCGCGACTATAGTCGGCGCTTTTTCGGTCGTCCGCGTCGTCGTCCAGTTTTGTGTAAGGCAAATGCGTTAAAAGTTATTGCACACCCCCACATCCAAATTCTCAAGGTCAATGTCATTTATTTACTTTTAACGTTCACCGGTTTTGTAACAGAAATGCGTTAAAGTTATTGTTTTTTCACAATATCTCTTTAACCCCTTGCCAGACTTTGATAATATTTCACATCAATGTTTGTCTAGGGATGATGCTTCATTACGCACACTCCCACATCCAAATTCTCAAGGTCAAGGTCATTTATTTACTTTTAATGTTCACCGGTTTTGTTAACAGAAATGCGTTTAAAGTTATTGTTTTTTTTCACAATATCTCTTTAACCCCTTGCCATACTTTGATATTTCACATCAATGTTTGTCTAGGGATGATGCTTCATTACGCACACCCCCACATCCAAATTTTCATGGTCAAGGTCCTTTATTTATTTGGTCAAATGCCTCGGCAGGCGCGATACCGCTTCCGTGGCGGAATTCTTGTAATTGTTTACTTATTATTTTGTACTTGATTTTTAGCTCACCTGAGCGAAGCTCATGTAAGCTACATGTATTGTTACCGCAATGTGTCCGTCGTCGTCCGTCGTCGTCCGTGAACATTTTCAAACGTCTTCTCCTCAGTAACCATTGGGCCTATAGTCACCAAACTTCATGGTCATGGTCCTTAGGTAGGGGGATTACAAAATTGTTAAAATGACGTCCTCACGTAATCCAAGATGGCCGCCGTCTAAAAATAGCACAAATTCTTCAAAAATCTTCTCAAGAACCGCCAACCGGATTTCGACACAACTTGGTAGGAATGATCAAAAATGGGCGTGGCCCTTGGGGTCAAATTGGGGTCAAATTTTATTTTTGACCGAATATGGTCATGTCATATATCAAATCGAAGGTATCAACGAGGCAATCGCTCTGGTGCATTTTTTGGATCGGATCGGATGGTTATGTCATTCAAGATGGCCGCCGAAATGTCAAAAGGTCGTCCTTTTATTAGAGATTTCAAAATTCTTCCATGGTAGCAAAACTTAAAAGTTATGGTCCATGGGTGAAATCTTTTCAGATTTGTTAAAATGGAGGTCATCGCTAATCCAAGATGGCCGCCATCCAAAAATGGCATAAATTCTTAAAAAATCTTCTTCTCATGAACCGCTTGCCGGATTTCGACGAAACTTGCTAGGAATGATCGATGTACAATGCTCTTTCAAAGCTGTTAAAATGGTGACCCCTGGGGTCAAAAATGGGCGTGGCCCGTGGGGTCAAAAATGGGCGTGGCCCGTGGGGTCAAATTGGGGTCAAATTTTATTTTTGACCGAATATGGTCATGTTATATATCAAATCGAAGGTATCAAAGAGCCCATGGCTCTGGTAATTTTTTTTGTCGAAATTGGATGGTCATGTCATCCAAAGTGGCCGCCGAAAGGTCAAACGGTCGTTATTTTATTAGAGATTTCAATCTTCACACGAACCTTGGCCCATGGTGGCCAAACTTCACAGTTATGGTCCACAGGTGAAGCCTTTTCAGATTTGTTAAAACGGAGGTCGTCGCTAATCCAAGATGGCCGCCGTCTAAAAATAGCACAAATTCTTAAACATTCTTTTCATGAACCGCCAGCCGGAAACTTGGTAGGAATGATCGATGTACAATGCTCTTTCAAAGGTGTTAAAATGGTGACCCCCGAGGTCAAAAATGGGCGTGGCCGGTGGGGTCAAATTTTATTTTTGACCGAATATGCTCGTGTCATATATCAAATTGAAGGTATCGATGAGGCTATTGCTCTCGTCCAATATTTGTCGGAATCGGATGATTATGTCATCCATGATGGCCGCCAAAAGGTCCATTTATTCGAGATTTTGAACGTCTTTTTCTCGGGGAACCACATGGCCGATGCTGGCCAAACTTCATAGTAAGTTAAGATCATTGGGTGAAGCATTTTCAGATTTGGTAAAATGAGTCATCGCTTAATCCAAGATTACCGCCATCTAAAAATAGCACAATATTTTTAAAACACATATAAACTCAATGTCACATTCTCCTCTGGTGTTCATAGTCAGGTGAGCTAATTAGGGCCATTATGGCCCTCTTGTTTTATTCAGATTTTACATCGCATTAATTGATGAATGCTCATTTCAGCGCTATCTGACCTGTTCCCATTGATCAGAAATGGGAAAATATGAATTGAGGGTATGTTGTGACAAAAAATAATCAAAACAACAGATTTTTCTGGGAGTTTCAAACAATAATTTATTTCAGAGAAAACTCATGGATGGGAACTGGTTTGCACCATGATAGTACATTTGCCTCTGGATGATGATTGAGAAAACATGCAACGTTCAATCTGTAGTTCTGCAAGTGACGTGGCATGGCATGGTTTTAACGTGAATATTTTACCTCTGAATTGGATAATTTTAAAGAGTCTGCACAGAGATATTTCACATTCCTGCATAGGTAAGGAGCACTAATGGAGCAGCATGTTTGTGTTTACATAAACGCTTCTAGTGTGTCTTGGTCACAAATGTCAAACGCTTATTGTTTCTGTCCACTTATTTGGAATATTGCATTAACTACATACTGTCCGAGGGCGTGAAATGGATAATTTTAAATTAACTGGTCACTGCCCCCTTACATTAGCTATCAAATCCAGTGACATGTAAGCAATTACCTGAGTGCATTGTCCCTGGTGTCTACTCACTTACTATGCGAGTAAATATGGCTTTACCTATGGGTAATCATGGTAATGTGTACACACAATTAGGCATAAGTGATACCTTTAGTTGTATAGCGAGACAAGGCCAACTGGAATTTTCTCAAACAGCATATAAGGAAAGTCAAGTTAACACACTTATGGTGTGTAAAATAAGTTATTTGTAAAATAAGTTCAAAGGGACACAACTCATAATTTACTGCTTCGCTGAATAGATCTGTAGCTGCCTTATAACAATACACAACAATACGTACTGTAGTTGAACCATAAATGGTGTTTATGAAAAATAACGATTATTAATAATAAAACGTTTGGCTTACGTACATATGAAATTGAGTTATCTCTGTATTTGTGCTAAATGGTACATCACCCAGCTGGATAGAAGGGCAAAGCCTTTGCATTAGCTATCAAATCCAGTGACATGTCATGTAAGCAATTACCTGAGTGTGCAGTAACATAGGCTGTGCACATTGAAATTTATTTTGAGATTGATGGGAGAAATGCTGTATGTGTATTATTTGCTGTATGTGTCAAACGCACACAGTGGTGCAATAGTACTATGGCTTGTACATACAAAGATGGCGGAGCTGGCAACTCGATGCTCCATATAAGTATACAGTAACAAGACAATATTCACATATGTTATATTCATTGATCACATCGCTCTTATGAAGCAATTATCATTGAAGTCGAGTGTATCTATCTATCTGACACCTTAATAGTGATAATGATGCCCTTGTTTATCTATAATTGGTTTAAACAGTATTTTATTTCATTTGAATAAGCTCCTGTCATATATACACAGTACTATTGGAGGGAAAGTAAAAATGTCTACAGAGCTCCAGAAAGGTGCGTATTGGCGTATTTTACACAATTATTTTACCTGAAATTGAGTAGTGACAATACTGTCATAAAGTTAAAAATTCACTTGGTGGAGAGCTCTGCAAATGATTTTTGCAGGTCAAATAAGTGAATGTTTAAATTTGTTAAACTTTCTTTTTTATCATTTGTTCCCTATTTAGTTGAAGAAATACGCAATGATTTTGTAATCGGGGGTATATTACGCTTTAGACACGAAGCTTATCTGGAGCTCTGTGTCTATATCTATAATTATAGACACAATTTGCTTTGGGAAACCCCTATTAAATACATGTACATTGTTATTGTGATTAGACCATTACTGCCATACTAACCCTAAATATTGGCACGCTCACTGTTGTGGGAAAACCATATATGTTTATGTTTCCCTAAATAAATGGTGTCGGAATATTTAAGGTTATTAACGGTACCTATAGTTTGTGCTATGGAGGAATGCATTACTTTACATGTACAGCGGAACTCGTATATAAGGCGACCCATAATTATTACAAATCCTTATGCATTATGATTGCATGTATACAGCAATAAACAAGTTTTCTTGTCTTCAGCTATTTGTTGTTTTTATTATGTAATACTTCCGTACATTATCTACAATAAGTTTCAGACTGGTTTACCCTATGCAACCAAACACTAGAAACACAATTATTTCTGTTTCTAGTGGTATTGAAAGAAAGTATATACTAAAAACAAGTGTGTTGGGAGCATGGGTGGGGGTATGCGAAGCATTGGCTTGTACATGACAGTTACGGAATAACAAAAAAAACGTATATGTTCTGTTTAAACCAATGATTCGCATTGCCCACCCACGCTCCCAAAAAAAACTTGTTTTAGTATATACTTTCTTAAATTTATCACCAAATGGTGTGTAGAAATTTGTAAAGTTTATATAGCAAATTACAGAACAAGCTGAATTACTTCCCTTCATGAAAGTTATATATATATATAGGTTGTGGTTAAAACCAGTAACACTATTTTGGTATTGGGTAGAGTAACCTTTCATGAAGGGAAGTAATTCTGCTTGTTCTGTAATTTGCTATATAAACTTTACAAATTTCTACACACCATTTGGTGATAAATTTAAGAAAGTATATACTAAAACAAGTTTTTTTTGGGAGCGTGGGTGGGCAATGCGAAGCATTGGTTTAAACAGAACATATACTTTTTTTTCTTTTTTTTATTCCGTAAATGTTACAGAACAAGCAGAATTACTTCCCTTGATGAAAGGTTACTCTACACAGGATGGCCATATGGCATACACCATATACCCGGATCCATCAACTCCGACTGTAAACACAAGGGCACATTTGAAGAAAGACAATATTTTGTAGCAAATTTAATTTCAACATTCCAAACATAAAGCGTTCAGCTAACACATTCATGAATCCAACAACACAATTGTTTAACATGATTTAAATTCTGTTTGCGTTTCCTATGTTTGAGGCAATATGCAGAGCTCCAGATAAGCTGCGTATTAATAATACCCAATTAAAATGGCAAAAAACACAATTGAAATGATAAGTAGCGAGTATCAAAAAGTAATACAAATGTTGTACCTTTATCATGCTGCAGAAAAAAACTACAAATGCAGCATGTTTTTCATATTTTCCATGAAAAATATATCTTGGTATTTCATAAGAATTGTCTCCTTGGAAAGACAATTCTAATCAAATGCCAAGACATGTTTTCATTTCGAAGCAAACTATTCAATAATTGCTGTCTGCTGATGTGTAAACAATAGTGTTTATTTTACCCAAGTAAAATTTTGAAATACCAAATTGCTTCAGAAATGATGTGAGTAACAATACTCAATTACTAATTCCTTATCTGGAGCTCTGAATATGTGTGTACTGAAACTATTTAAAGCTATTGACCGACACTTGACCTCTACATTCAGAGTACATGTATATCTAAACATATTTAACTAGAAATGTGGCCTGTCGGCACACAAATGCCCCCGCTGGCAGCCAAAGAAAACGAGGCATATTTGATTACAAGCCATTTACCCCAGAGTACGGACGGACGCCGGTAACACTATATGCCCCACTCACTATTCTTTTTTTTTTTTTTTTTTTGGTTGCGGGGGCATAATAAGCCATTTACACAAGTGTTTGTGACCTTGACCCTGGGCTTAGCGGGAGCGGGACGAATGTGGATTTGTCACAGGGTGGTAGAGGACCGACCATTGGAGCAATGTGTTTGTGAAATGTGCAGCAGATCCGAGCAAGGAAACAGAAATTACTAGAAATGTGGCATGTCGGCACACAAATGCCCCCGCTGGCAGCCAAAGGAAACAAGGCATATTTGAATTTGGATTTGTCACAGGGTGGCATAGGACCATTGGAGCAATGCGTGTGTGAAATGTGAAGCAGATCCGAAAAGGAAACAGAAATTATAAGCCATTTACCCGAGCGTTAAGGTTTCGGACGTACGTACGTTACGTACGTACGTTACGTACGTTATGTACGTACGGACGCCGGTACACGTACGTTACGTACGTACGGACGCCGGTAACACTATATGCCCCCCTCACCATTCGGTGGCGGGGGCATAATAAGGCATTTACCTGAGCGTTAAGGATTTGAACGCACCAAGTCTGTGACCTTACCCTGGACTTAGCGCGATCGGGACGAATGTGGATTTGTCACAGGGTGGCAGAGGACCATTGGAGCAATGCGTGTGTGAAATGTGAAGCAGATCCGAGCAAGGAAACAGAAATTATTAGAAAATGTGTTCATAGAACACGGATGCCCCATATATCGCTTTGATAATAAATGAGGCCAAATTTACCCGAGCGTTAAACTTTCGTGACGGACGGACGGACTCGGACGGACGGGACGGACGGACAAGGGTAACACTAAATGCATAATAAGGCATTTACCCGAGCGTTAAAGTTTCGAACGCACCAAGTCTGTGACCTTGACCATGGGCTTAGCGGGGGCGGGACGAATGTGGATTTGTCACAGGGTGGCAGATGACCATTGGAGCAATGCGTGTGTGAAATGTGAAGCAGATCCGAGCAAGGAAACAGAAATTATAAGGCATTTACCCAGCGTTAAGGTTTCGAACGCACCAAGTCTGTGACCTTGACCCTAGGCTTAGCGGGGGCGGGACGAATGTGGATTTGTCACAGGGTGGCAGTGGACCATTGGAGCAATGCGTGTGTGAAATGTGAAGCAGATCCGAGCAAGGAAACATAAATTACTAGAAATGTGGCCTGTCGGCACACAAATGCCCCCGCTGGCAGCCAAAGAAAACAAGGCATATTTGAATGTGGATTTGTCACAGGGCGGCAGAGGACCATCGGAGCAATGCGTGTGTGAAATGTGAAGCAGATCCGAGCAAGGAAACAGAAATTATAAGGCATTTACCCAGCGTTAAGGTTTTGAACGCACCAAGTCTGTGACCTTGACCCTGGGCTTAGCAGGGGGCGGCACGAATGTGGATTTGTCACAGGGTGGCAGAGGACCATTGGAGCAATGCGTGTGTGAAATGTGAAGCAGATCCGAGCAAGGAAACAGAAATTATAAGGCATTTACCCAGCGTTAAGGTTTCGAACGCACCAAGTCTGTGACCTTGACCCTAGGCTTAGCGGGGGCGGGACGAATGTGGATTTGTCACAGGGTGGCAGTGGACCATTGGAGCAATGCGTGTGTGAAATGTGAAGCAGATCCGAGCAAGGAAACATAAATTACTAGAAATGTGGCCTGTCGGCACACAAATGCCCCCGCTGGCAGCCAAAGGAAACAAGGCATATTTGAATTTGGATTTGTCACAGGGTGGCAGAGGACCATTGGAGCAATGCGTGTGTGAAATGTGAAGCAGATCCGAGCAAGGAAACAGAAATTATAAGGCATTTACCCAGCGTTAAGGTTTCGGTGGCGGGGGCATAATAACGTTAATCCTTATATGTAATACTATACAATATTTCTTGCCAGAATTGTGTTATAGGTATAATATAGGTATTACAAAACCGAAAGTAGACAGCTGGAAAACCACAATTTGTACAATATGAATCACATGATCGGGATATTCTCTCTTACGCGAAGAGTCGAGGTCGACCAGAAGAAGCTTGTTCAACAAAGAAAAGGATTTGATATGTGCGCCATCTTTGGTTCAATCGCGCATGCTCAATTTATCAACAAATACCACGCGACACGGGATTCAGAAAAGCGCGAAATTCAAGAAACCTTGAATGGGCTACGTAGCCTGTTGGTGCAACACCCCAGGAAAAATGATATAAGACCACATTTCTGGCAAGTATTAAAGGTACATGCCCACTCAGTAGGCACAACACGTTCTTTATAGGAATTAAATACGTGTATAATTGTGTCACTATTCCACCAGTTCTACAAATTACAAGTGCCCGCTATATAGAGGATATTCAATCGTACATTTTTAATAGTGGGAAATAATACACGAGTGTGTGTTGGCTTCCGCGTAGTGAACGTAGCGAATGAGTTGCTTGCACAGACGCCGACTGACACGAGTGTATTATTTCCGCTATTCAAACATGTACGATGGAATATCCTATTTATTACACTTCCATGCCATGGCGGATATATATGCACATTTAGTCTACTTTTGAGATTATAAACAATGAATTGTGATGTGCGCATGACTAGTTACACAATGACATGTTTTCCCGCGTTTTCACGTTACGTTGTGTGACGTCATGTAAACTTTTTGAAATCCAAATACACAGCTATTTCTATGAACCAGATATATTTGACTGCATGTTTGGAATGTGTTCAATCACATTAACATTCTAGATCATTCTAGATTTATAGTCGAAACCCTTTCCAAGTTTTCAAATAACTTTATTTTGACTGTAATAAAAAGTAAACATTTTGCATGGTAGCTCGTGGTTTCCAAGAAAACAGGCGCGCAATGACGGGTGTTCTCTTCACGGTGTATTATTTGTAAGGAGTTGATTACGGGTTTTCTCTCACAGCGAAACCCGTGCAAATAATTTGCAAGAGTGTAATAAACAGATATAATCATTTAGTAATATTTATTTTACTGATTGTGACGCGCGGTGGTATCAGGCTATTTTCATATGCAAATTAGGCATTATATTTTTTAATTATTTATACTAATTAAATGTGTCACCTGAAAAAATCATATTTTACATTATAACCTACTGAGTGGGCATGTACCTTTAATATTCATAATCATACACAATAAACATATTTAACAAACAAAGGCAGTTAAACACATTTCCGTTATAGTATTATTTGCAGGTTAATGCCTTTAAAAACGCACCATGGAGGTATACATGTTACAGCGGAACCTCTCTATACCGGACACCCTGGTGGGGGGGGGGGGTCCCAGGATGTCCGGTTTAGAGGTTTCACTGTAATTTGGAAATATGACCATGCCATGGTATGCGGCTGTGCTTTGCGAACTTGAACAGGCATTATCATCATAAATATACGCCAATGAAACCCATAAAATTAAGGATACACTGACTGCCTGCGTGTCCATTTTAGATATGTTCCACTGTATTTATTCATATGTTGAACAATGCAAAACATTTTATTATGAGGATAAATAGCAATTCATCTATCCACATAACCTGGAATAGATACATCAGCCACGTGGTACACAGCAGTCTCATCGACGATCACATACAAGGTGTATGACAACGTGTTTACAACAACAAGTACTGAAACATCAAGAAGCCCTCCGATTCAAAGTACGTATTCCTTTATTTTGTCCTTATTATGAAACAGATTTTGATGAAATATGGCGCATCAAATGCGTCTTGTTACGCTGCATTTGTTGGTCGCAGTACTTTGGCCCAAACTTCTGTCATTTTTGCGAAGAATCGATTTCCGTGTCTTCTTCGCAAAAACGACATAAGTATGTGCCAAACTCCAGGGACCACCAAATGCAACTCATGAAGACGCGTTTGCTGCGCCATATATCATCAAAATATGTTGCCTATTAAGGAAAAGTTCAGCCATTGTTGTTGTTGTAACCACGTGATCATGCACCTTGACATAGGGGTGTCCGATAACGTGTTTACCTCATTGTTGCGTTTTAAACTCCTTTCAGAATACAAACTTTTCATTTTCACACATCCATGGAGATTTGCGCTGGCTTATCTTGTAGGAGATCATCTAGACATTGCTTCGTCTTCTCATATAGTGATTCCCTCTCTTTCAGAGTTAACACCACCCAGTAATTGTCCGTTTTCGCCTCAATGCTCCCTTCAGAGCTACGACCAACTTCTCGGCTACTTCACTTGCGTCCGCTCGGCCTCACAATCCTGTATTGGGATAATGACAGAGCTCCAGATAAGCTGCGTATTAGCGTATTTTACACACTTATTTTAGCCGAATACGCATTGAGTATAAAATACTCGCAGCAATGTGAAAATATGCACTGATTTTCAAACCGAGTAGTGAAAATACTGTGTTTGCTTTTTGCAGCTCAAATAAGTGAATTTGTAAATTTGTTTTATTTTTTATCATTTGTTCCCTATTTAATATATTAAAGGAAGAAAATCATTAATACATTTGTAAAAGTAAAATATGCATTGAATTTATAATCGGGGGTATAATAGCTTTGGATAGAAAACTTATCTGGTGCTCTGTGAATGTAAATGTTTAACCGAGGTCCCATCCCTATATGACCTTAGCTGCTGTTGAGAGTTTAATTTCTTGGTGTTTAACAGCCTATCAATAGTGACGGTCATTTAAGGCCGGACCAACAGGTTCGATCCCGCATTTAACTTGCTGCATTGGGGGAAAATCCCAAAATCAGAACAGAATGTTTACATCGAAGTAAGAATTTCAGCCCTGAAATGGTGCCAGGTCCATACCACACCAAAGTCACTTGGAACCCTTCCCCTAAAAGTAATAGGATTAGGAATAATCATATTATTCTAATAAAGGGTATAACCGGGTTCAACTCTTCACATACAAGAATGCCAAATACGTACCTGAGAGCAATACCAGGTCTCCGGTCGGGATTTCGGTAAGGATGATTCCCGATCGTTAAATTACCCATCGCATGCTCCCACCTAACCACCCAATGTTGAAACGTTAAACCTTTATGTAAATAAAGTATTTAACACCTTTGCAGCAGCTAATGACGAACAAAGACGGGACTCCGGTTACAAATGAGTAAGTGGGTAACGTTTTCCAAATGAGCCAAGTATTGGGTCCTACTGTCTGTTTCACTAAACCTGCCCAAATTATACGGCTATATAAATACATGTAATGCAAAAAAAAATTTTGATAATATTAAATTATAGCAAAATTTAAAGTGAGCCTTCTTTTTATTTCATGAAATTTGGTCCAATATTGATTTTATTGCGAAAAACATGGGGACATTTTTCTAATTTCAGAAATAGTGGACCGATTTTCAAAATGTAACTTGTTTTCTTATCTTGCTAGGTTTCAGAATCAATTTCCAATTTTTTTTGTTTTTCGTAATAAAATCAATATTTGACAAAATTTCACGAAATAAAAAGAAAGCTCATACAGTTCTTTAGGGTATAGCGGATCGCTAAGCAGATTATTGCTGCATACGTCATAGAATGAATTATTTGTATCAGCATTGTATTGTATTCCAATTCAATACACTTTGTGAACACCCTTTCTTCGTGTTTGTTGTTATTTACGCCTGGGAACTATTATTATACATGTGTACGGCTAGACGGCTATTGTTTCTTTACGCGTCATTGCTTTTCAATGATCCGCTTGCGTGCGCCCTGCGCGATGACCTATGCAGTAGCCAGTACACATTGTATGTGTAAAGTTATAGACTTTGCACGTCTGATATTATTCCTACTTTATCCAAGTAAATATATTTATATATATTTCCAGGTATGTGCCATCTTCTTTATTATATATTCCTATATAATTGTACATTGTTTCAATATTGGGTGTTATGTAGTTATTTATAAATGAAGCTGCAACATAATTCTCGACTAGCACTTGGGTACTTTACACGTGCGCCGTCATGTTTACACAGCATGTCGGAGTTGTGTTATTGTTAATGTAATATTTTAATCATGTCCCGTATTGTAATCATGTATTGTCAGTAAATTATGACCTAGGTAGTAGCCAGTACACATTGTATGTGTAAAGTTATAGACTTTGCACGTCTGATATTATTCCTACTTTATCCAAGTAAATATATATTTCCAGGCCTTTGATTTATATTTCGAACCCAGTCG
Organism: Conchocele bisecta; assembly: GCA_029237695.1. Taxonomy (NCBI): domain Eukaryota; kingdom Metazoa; phylum Mollusca; class Bivalvia; order Lucinida; family Thyasiridae; genus Conchocele; species Conchocele bisecta. Next base: position 61,964,534 of record CM055278.1, on the reverse strand, counting down.
GAGCATTGAGGTGCAAGTAGCGATCTCGTTCGTACCCTACCCCATGGTAGCGAAGCAGCCCGACCGATGACAATGGTGGCCAGTGTGGGTAAATCATCGATGGACCTGTGATTTTGGATACGAGAAGTGGATTATCGTGTGTTGCAGACGGCAGTTTGTACTGCTGATCCATATATGGCATTGTGACATGTGACGTCACACCCGCGAGTGAGCATATCAACCAATTGGATATATTTATTCAATCACTCCATCAACTTCCGGAGCGTGTTTGTAAGCAAACGCACGCGTGTGTATATCATTGAAGTGGGCCCACATTGACGGAATAATCGCGATTTCGGAACTTATCATACGTTGATTACTGTCGCAGATTACCACGGAACTACGCTGGAGCCGGAGCGACTCATTGGATATGGATGACGCTTTGTATTTCGTGTTGATCACGAAGTAAATACTATTGTGGTACATTGTACACACATGTCTATGTACATGTTTGTGTTTCGCGTGCGTGTGTGTTTTGCGTGATAGTGTTTATATTGGATTTGGATTATTATTTTATATGTAGGATGTGGTAAGTTATATTTTCTTATGTTACAATTACATGCACGATTGTATTATTGAGCATTCTGTGATAGACATTTACATCGACAGTTAGACGCCGACAGAGTGTGTAGTTCAGTAGTACATGTACATGTTGGCATAGATATGCTGTGAATACACCTGACTATCGGCAACACTTGCACGTACATCGTTTACAAACCGTTAGCTCTGTACTGCAGGACTGTAATTATTGAAAGAATCCAATAAGTACAGCCGTTTGCGATAGCCGAGGTGCACACACATATTGGGAGACACCTACCGAGTCTTGTCATGTTTTGTCATCTTCACATTCCGTTGTTCATTCATATAACCCCGATATAATATATATATATAACCCCACCCTATAGTCGAAGTCGCTCGTGCCATTTAAACCTGTTTTTTTTCTAAAATTATATTAATTTCCGAAACGTCGTTACCCATTATAAGTAGTTAAAATTATCTTTTTTCTGGAAAATTCGAACGACAAGGCCCGTTTTCGCGTATCGACCGACGAATTATCGATACCACGGTAAACGCAGGTACCTATTGGACATGAGCCGCGTTAGCTCAGACGGTTAGCGAGCCGGTTTTCGGGAGTTTTACGAAGTCACCTACCCAGGTTCGAATCTCGCCAGCACATATTTTTATTTTTGTCGATGTTTTTTTTCTCGGTAATTTTGTTTGCGTTTTTTTTTTTTTTTTTTTTTTGTTATTACAGTTATATAATAACAATTACAAAAAAAACCGAAAGCGCACGGATGCATCTCACTATATATATGTATTGCCGAACGCTAGACGAATGTTGCCAATAAATATATAGCAAATTGCATGCAAGTTGGTCCATACTTTTCACTGGATACTACAATTTGTGGTAATATTTGTTTTTAGACTAGATACCGAAAAAAAGTGTTGTGATTTTTTTGGTTGATTTGTCAGTTGTATTTTTTTTGTCCTATTCGGGTGTACGGTAGGTTGATTGTGATAAATGTAAATATGTGAACAGATTGTGAGCATTACATATGCTTGGCAAATACTCATATATGTAGTTTAAAAAAACAAACACGTGTGGTACAACTCAACAACTGAGAACTGCAAAACATATACAATCTTGTGAGTAGTATAGTGTGATACTTCAGAGCCCACTCTGCGCTGGAATACTATGAACTGTGACTGGTGAAATTCTGTGGAAAATAATTATAAATAGTCAACATAGTAATATAGTGAGACATATTATATCGTGATTGTACAATGGCGGAGCGCGAATTAAGAGACACACGTGAAAGAATAGAGACGCGACGAGATACTGCTGGTAGAGGAAAGACAACGACGGCTCGAATTTGAAATTCAAGAATTCCAGAGACAACGAGAGGAATACGCTATACAACAGCGACAGAAACGAGAACGGGAAACGTTAGAAAGGCAGGAAAGGGAATTGGAAAAAGATATTCTTGAATTTGAAAAACAGAGGGAGAATGTGTTGTTAACGTCGCGAAGAAGTAGTGAACTGATGGATTTAGCCCACCAATATCCACTGGAATCATCACGACGGAATAGTACCGCTAGTGTTCAATATAAATCGTTGTTCTATGAATAGTGACAATTCCCATAGATCAGTGGAACGGAACACGCGCATTTCAGTAGAAAGATCGATAGATAAGAAGAGAGCACAAAGAAAACAAGTGACAGATGAGGAGACAGAATTACAGCTAGAGATGGAACAACATACAAGGAGTTTAATGGAACTTGATGCGAAGATGAAAGCATTGAAACTGAAGGATTGTGATGAAGATGTTGGACAGCATGATAGTAAGACTAGTGGAAGTGAATTGAGAAAGCAGGCTGAACCTGATGTTGATACTGGATTGAGTTATATAAAACAGGGAAAAGAACGAACAGATAGACAAATACAACGATACTTAGAAAGTCTAGATGCCTCACGGAACACTTGCAATAAAGGAGACAGAACAACAACAGTAAATGTGGACAGAAATATGGATTGTTATAACAAAGTCATTCCAGATAGTACTAGAAACAAGACTGAGTATATAGTGAGTGAATTGGATAGACAGTTAGATGTGTTGAGAGAAGGTGTACAGGACTTGTACCGCCAGGAGAATGAGCGCAGGCAGACAATGATGACACTGGAAAGGAGGAAGGTGTCACTGCTAGCTGTGTTGATATTGGATTGAGTTATATAAAACAGCGAAAAGAACGAACAGATAGACCAATACAACGAGACTTAGAAAGTCTAGATACCTCACGAAACACTTGCAATAAAGGAGACAGAACAACAGCAGTAAATGTGGACAGAAATATGGATTGTTATAACAAAGTCATTCCAGATAGTACTAGAAACAAGACTGAGTATATAGTGAGTGAATTGGATAGACAGTTAGATGTGTTGAGAGAAGGTGAACAGGAATTGTACCGCCAGGAGAATGAGCGCAGACAGATAATTATGACACTGGAAAGGAGGAAGGTGTCAATGATAGCTGTGTTACAGGGACAGAACAGTGGTGGCACCGTAGACATGAGGAAGGAAGTATTCCCAAAAGGAAGGAAAGTTCAAACGGAATTAACTGAACCAGGGAATGGAAGGTCAATCTACACAGACTCGCATGAGCTCCATGACAAAATACCCTTAGCAAAAGGACAGATATATCATGAACCTGGTCGGTATAGAGAGCAAAAGCATAATGAGCAGTCGAAGACAATTGGAGTCACTGTGAAACAGGAATTATTGCAACCGAAGGAAGGAAGATAAAGGCAGAAAGGAATGAAGAACGTATGAGTGATGAACGGAAATTGACATATGATTTGATGGCATCCCGTACTGGACAGTATTACATACCTGTACGATATGACAATGACTTACCCGGTGTGGATGGAGTGACAGCCGAAGAGTTGGACTTAGAAAGACGTGAACAGGAGTGTATAGAACGAGAACGAATGTTGATAGCCCTGGAAGTCAGAGAAAGAGATATCATGGCGGAGAAAAGAGATAGAAGAAAGGGAAATGGAAATAATGAAAAGGGAAGAGGCTCTGGAATTAGAGAGTGACACATACGATAGAGGAGATGGTAGCAACCGTAGACGGGAAAGTGAAGACAGACGAAACTATGTTTCCAAAATTTTCTGTGTTTTCGGGCGAGGAGCCGAAACCCAAAACAGAAGTGACCTACGAGGAATGGATTTGTGAGGTCAAATGTGTGAAAGGTACACACCCGGAACACCAAATCAACCATGCCATCAAGAAATCCCTCCGTGGACAGGCAAAACGTATTGTATTGCCGTTGGGAACATCAGCAACAACTGCGGACATGCTACATAGGCTAGAGAATGTCTTCAGAAACGTGGCTACTGGGGAAAGTGACTTGCAAGAATTCTACCTCACCAGTCAGCGTGCAGACGAAACAGTTTCTGGATGGGCCTTACGAAATTCTACAAACCGCGATCGAGAAGGGACACGTAGAGCCAGAGAAAAGGAATGACATGCTAAGAAGTTAGACGCGACTGGTCAACGTTGGATTGCTGATCTGTCCAGTTACGACTTCACCATCAAATACCGTAGTGGAAAGAAGAACGCCGATGCAGATGGATTGTCGAGACAACCTACCGACGAGACACAAGAAGAGAACTTTCACGACATTCTCCAGGCCATCTCATACTCCGTATCTGCAGATGTTACAAAATACCCATATGTTGAGAGCCTTGCGGAGCCAGGCTCATCTGTGCCTGTGGAAGAAGTAGTACCGGAGGAGCTCATCGCTGCTACTGCCCTAAAGGCACAGGACTGGCGAAGGTCTCAACACAACGACGACAGTATATACCATATCATCAGTTGTCTGAGAAGGAATCAACGACCTAGTACCAAGACTTTAGATAGGAACATCGATCGGAGATACGCGAGAGAATGGGACAAATTGACTCTGGATGACGGCATATTGTACCGAAACAGCATCATCCAGGGCCAGCAATGTCGACAGTTAGTCACACCAGAACCTCTTCGAGAGATAATATTCACCGCCTATCACAACGACCTTGGTCATCAAGGAAGAACCATTTCATTATTGAAACCGAGATTCTTTTGGCCAGGGATCGACAAGTACGTCCAGGAGAAAGTTCGTCAATGCGGACGGTGTATCCGTAGGAAGACAGCACCAATCAAATCAGCGCCATTGGTACCAATAACATCTACTGCTCCTATGGAACTCGTCTGTATTGACTATTTGTCACTGGAAATGTCGAAGGGAGGCTTCGAAAATATCCTGATGATAACGGACCACTTCAGCAGATATGCTCAAGCAATACCCACCAGGAATCAAACAGCGAGAACAACCGCCAATGGCATTATATGATAATTTCTTCGTTCATTACGGTTTCCCGGCCAAACTCCATAGTGATAAAGGAGCCAATTTCGAGTCGAAGGTCATCGGGAAATTGAGCAAACTGACAGGAACGAAGAAGAGCCGGACGACTCCATATCACCCGATGGGAAATGGAATGGTTGAAAGGTTCAACAAAACACTGTTGAACATGTTAGGCACTATGACGGATCGGCAGAAGTCCGACTGGAAATCCCATGTGTCGACGTTAACACACGCGTATAACGCAGCCGTCCACGAATCTACTGGGTTTCCACCGTTCTATCTCATGTTTGGGCGCCACTCTCGTCTCGCAATTGATGCGTTTCTGGGCATATCGCCACAACATGAGAAGGCAAAGAACAGACAGGACTGTTGACCAGCTCAAGAACCGGCTCAAGAAAGCATATCAGCAGGCATCAGATGAAGCTCGTGAAAGCGGAAGAAAGAACAAGAAATATTACGACCTGAAGGTGCGGGACTGCCTACTACATCCGGGTGACCGTGTCCTCGTGCAGAACGTTGGAGTCTGTGACAAGCACAAGTTAGCGGACAAGTGGGAAGCCGATCCATACATTGTGAAGAAGCAACCCATGGAAAGCATTCTGGTGTATGAAGTTTACAAGGAGGCAGGTGGTCCAGGGAAATCCAGGATGTTACACCGGAATTTGCTGCTGCCATTTATGAGCCTACCTTGCCCGACGAGTTCGCGCCAGGACATGGAAACTGAGCCGATTACACCTACCACATCAGACAGCAGCTGTTCGGCAGTCGAATCAGAGGATACACCTGAGAGACAGGAACGGCCGCCATCACCACGATACGTCATTCCAAATAGACGTAGTGACAACCAACCGGAGGAGTTGTCGTCGGACGAATCTACGTGTGAGGAACCTACACTACCTAGACTTCGACGAAGTAGACGACAGGGGAATCCACCACGTCGGTTGTGGGGTGATGAGTGGGTGACGTCACAGCCGCAACAACAGAAATAACACGTACACGTAGTTGAGGTGTCAGACACTGATGTGGTGTATGTGTAACTTGGTGTAGTACAGATTACAGATTAAGATACCGAGCTAGGACTAAATTCACCATAGCGAAGATAGCGAAGACGTTTTAAGGTTATTTTACTTTATTGGGATATTTATATTCGTCACTATGATTTTGTACTTTCACAAACACTTTACGCGAGACATTATCTTCAGTGATAGTGCCATTCTTGTACGTGCAAACGTTCATACCTACTACTGTGGAGAGTTTTGTTTTGACCTGTACTTTGAGGTAGGTACTCGTATCGGAGAGGTTACATTTTCTCTCTGACTGCTTTCGTTTCAGATATTGCCCTACAGTCCACATTTTAGATGTCGGGACGACATTTTCCCGAAGGGGGGAAGTATGTCATAGGACGAATTATTTGTATCAGCATTGTATTGTATTCCAATTCAATACACTTTGTGAACACCCTTTCTTCATGTTTGTTGTTATTTACGCCTGGGAACTATTATTATACATGTGTACGGCTAGACGGCTATTGTTTCTTTACGCAACATTGCTTTTCAATGATCCGCTTGTGTGCGCCCTGCGCGATGACCTATGCCGTAGCCAGTACACATTGTATGTGTAAAGTTATAGACTTTGCACGTCTGATATTATTCCTACTTTATCCAAGTAAATATATTTATATATATTTCCAGGTATGTGCCATCTTCTTTATTATATATTCCTATATAATTGTACATTGTTTCAATATTGGGTGTTATGTAGTTATTTATAAATGAAGCTGCAACATAATTCTCGACTAGCACTTGGGTACTTTACACGTGCGCCGCCATGTTTACACAGCATATCGGAGTTGTGTTATTGTTAATGTAATGTTTTAATCATGTCCCGTATTGTAATCATGTCTTGTAAATTATGACCTAGGCAGTAGCCAGTACACATTGTATGTGGGCAGGTTTCGTGAAACAGACGGTAGGCCCGAGTCTTCCACCTGAGTATAGCTCCAGGTCAATATGCACCCTCCTGCAACCTGTAGCCAATTTCACCAAAATTGCTAAGCATACGTATCTAGCAAAGTGTACTTTGAGGGAGTGGTCATTTATTTTTCCCGAAATGCATTATTTCATATAGAACTAACTTCATATTTGATGATTAAAAGTATGCAGAATTATTATACTGAATTTATTACATTATCACAACCAACATTACAGTGATAATGTAATAAATTCAATATAATACAAATTAATAAATTTATCCTAAAATTGAAAATTTCTCCCTCAGTGTACGTTAATAGCAAGATAAGTATACTTTGCAACTATGGTGAAATCGGCGACTGGCCCACACAAAGCTGGTGATCCACTTTTGGCCAGTATAGCTATAATTATATGCTCCCTCCTGCAACCTGATCTGGATATATTGTTGGATAGAGGAATAAGGAACGTGTTCACAATACAATAGCGAAAAGTATAGGCCCTGTAGGCATTCGCGCAGTCTGATGTGGGATGGCATTGATTGAATACTAAATACACCCCTTTTAGATGCAACAAATCGAAAATGAAACTATTACAATGTGAACATATCAAAAGTGAAGTCTCCTAACCCGAACACTGTAATTCAGGTATTTGGCCACTTTAATTTAAAACCGGTGTGTACTTTGCAATCGAACAGCTTAGTGAGCGCAGCTCAGGCAAAGCCAATCAAGCTGCTCGTTTTCAAGCACTATATTCAAGTATTGTGCAAATGATGCCAGGGCTCCAGATAAGCTGCGTATTTGCTTAAATACCCAACTAAAATTGCCAAAAAATCAATTGAAATCAGAAGTAGCGAGTATCAGAAAGCAATAAAAATGTTGTGGTACCTTTACCATGCTGCAGAAAACAATATACAGACCACACATACATGTATAGCATATTTTTCTTATTTTCAATGAAAATACATCTTGGTATTTCATTAGAATTGTCTCCCAGGAGACAATTCTAATGAAATGCCAAGACATGTTTTCATTTCGAAGTAATAATTGTTGTCTGTTGATGTGTAAACAGTAGTGTGATTTTATTGTACCCAATTGAAATTTTGAAATACCCAATTGCTTCAGAAATGATGAAGTGCCAATACTCAATTATTAATTCCTTATCTGGAGCCCTGGATACATTGTCAAATATTGGCAAGATTAGCGCGGACAGTGGTGTAGAACATAGGAATCATTGTTGGTTTTCTAACAACCAGGTTGGCCAGCAGTTTCTTGGGCGGAAAGAACAGGTTGGTGTCAATTGATTGACATCTAAAGGCACTGTGTCTCAGATGGCACCTCTGAAGAAGGACTTCTCAAAAACCGTGGATGTGTAGCAATGACTATTGCATGAATTCGCCACGTGTACTTAAGGAATAAAATCATGGGCTGGTGCGTTTACTGCGGTATACAATACATTTGGTCAGTTTAAAGTTATTGAGTCCGAAGCAATAAAACCATGGACTGTTACGTTTACTAGGGAGTACAATACATTTGGTATGTTTAAAGTGATTGGGCTTAGCGGGGTGGGGCAATCGTGGATTTGTGACAGGGTGGTATAGGACCATTAGAGCAATGTGTGTGTGAAGTATTAAGCAAATCCGTGCAAGGAAACAGAAATTATAAGACATTTACCCGAGCGTTAAGGTATCAAATATACCAAGTATGTGACCTTGACTCTGGGATTAGCAGGGGCGGGAAATATCAAGTATATCCAATCAATGAGACATTTACCCGAGCGTTAAGATTTTGAAATTGACCCTGCGTTTAGCAGGGGCGGGACGATCTTGGATTTGTTGCAGTGCTGTAGAGGACCATTAGAGCAATGCATGTGTGAAGTATCAAGCAGATTCCTGTAAGGAAACAGAAATTACGAGACATTTACCCGAGCGTTAAGGTTTAGGTATTTATACTAATGAAATATGTCACCTGAAAAAATAATCGTGTGGGACAATCGTGCGGTAGAGGACCATTAAAGCATGTGTATGTGCAATATCAAGTATATCCAATGAAGGAAACGGACAGTATAAGACATTTACCCCGAGCGTTAAGATTTTGAATGCACCAAGTATGTGACCTTCACCCTGGGCTTAGCAAGGGCAGGACTATCGTGCAGTACAGGACCATTAAAGCATGCATGTGTGAAATATCAAGTATATCCTGTCAATAAGACATTTACCTGAGCGTTAAGATTTTGAACGCACCAAGTATGTGACCTTGATCCTGGGCTTAGCAGGAACGGGACGAACATGAATTTGTCACAGGGCGGTAGAGGACCATTAAAGCAATGTGTGTGTGAAATATCAAGCAGATGAGTGCAAGGAAACAGAAATTATAAGATATTTACCCGATTGTCAAGGTTTCGAACACACTAATTATGTGACCTTGACCCTGGGCTTAGCAGGGGCGGAGCAATCGTGGATTTGTCATAGGGTGGTAGAGGACCATTAAAGCATGTGTGTGTGAAGTATCAAGTACATCCAATCAATGAAACAGACATAAGACATTTACACGAGCGTTAAGATTATGAATGCACCAAGTATGTGACATTGACCCTGGTATTAGTAGGGGTGGGACGATCTTGGATTTGTTGCAGTGCTGTAGAGGACCATTAGAGCAATCCACGTGTGAAGTATCAAGCAGATCCATATAAGGAAACTTACCCAAGCATTAAGGTTTCAAATACACCAAGTATGTGACCCTAACCCTAGGCTTAGCAAGGGTGGGACGATTGTAGATTTGTCGCAGTGCTGTAGAGGAACACTAGAGCAATGCATCTGTGAAATATCAAGCAGATCCGTGTAAGGAAACAGAAATGATGAGACATTTACCCGAGCGTTAAGGTTTCGGGACACGGACGGACATATGGGACGTCGGTAACACTATATGCACCCCTCACCATTCGGTGGCGGGGGCATAAAAAGTGGCGAAAATGTTATTTAATCCAGTGGAAAGCCTGAATGGTTTGGTGTGGAGATGAGCATACCTGACTGGTATATATGTACGTTTTCTCGCCTCTGCGGTTGGTATAGTTCACTAACGCGTTGAATGTCTGGTTGAACCACTGCCAGAATATCACCTCCGTTGGCGTCCTGGAATGTATGGAGAATACTTAGTTGTACTGAAACACACATACATCATAATCGCTTGTGCTTCGAGAGACATCACTACACTGTTGGAAGATAAGTTTACAATATGCATTGCATACAATGGGCTTTCACAGTGTAATAACACAGTGCCTTAAAGCTACATGCCCACTCAGTAGGTACAAAATGTTCTTTATAGGAATTAAATAAATCTATAATTGTGTCAAACAAATATAATCGTGCGGGACAATCGTGTGGTAGAGGACCATTAAAGCATGCATGTGTGAAATATCAAGTATATCCAATCAATGAAACAGACAGCATAAGACATTTACCGGAGCGTGCTTGACCCTGGGCTTAGCGGGACGATCATGGATTTGTCAAAGGGCGGTAGAGGACCATTAAAGCAATGAATGTGTGAAATATCAAGCAGATGAGTGCGAGGAAACAGAAATTATAAGACATCAATGAAACACACATACATCATAATCGCTTGTGCTTCGACAGACATCAATACACTGTTGGAAGGTAAGTTTACACTATGCATTGCATACAATGGGCTTTCATAGTGTAATAATAGTGTCTTAAACGTACATGCCCACTCAGTAGGCACAAACTGTGCTTTATAGGAATTAAATAAGTGTGTATAATTGTGTCACTATTCCACCAGTTCTAAAAATTGTCAGAAGACAAGAAAGCTCGCCTGTTGGCAGCCTTCACTCAAACTTGGCACAGTTGAATAAAAAATATGAATATTATATAACTTGACGTTGACATTGGGGTCAGTGGTGGAAGGTGGGTCGTGGATTTGCTATAGCATGATATAGCATATTAAGATGAATGCATGTATGTATGAAATATCAATGTGCTCCCTGAAAACAGAAGTTATATAAAATTTAACCCAACATTAAGTTTATGAACGCACGAAGTTGTTGATTTTCTACAGCATGATGGCTATTCACACGAGGAATGCATGTATGAATGTGCTAAGTTTGTGACCTTGAGGAAAGGGGTGGGTGGGGAGGGGTCATGGATTTGCTGTACAATAGAGGATCATCAGATGAATGCATGTATGAAATATCAAGGTGTTCCCGGTAAAGAAACAGAAGTTATAACAAGAGTGCCGAAGGTCACAATATACGCCCGTCTAGGCAAGTCAACAAGGGGAGATAATCTTGACGTGATAAACATGTAAACCAAATTTGGTTACGATCCGTCAAGTAGAACTCGTCTTATTGCGTGGACAAGGATACGGAGTCCGAAAATTTTCAAAATCAATAGGCTTCTTCATCTTGCCGTGATGAAAATGTATACCGAATTTGGTTATGATCGGTCAAGTAGAACTCTAGTTATTGCGTGGACAATGATACAAAGTTCGAAAATTAACTAGAGCTGTTGGAGAACAGCATAGCTCGACTACGAGGGTTGTCGATGTACACATAGCTTGACAAAGAAGGTGGCCGTGGCCTGCATAAAAACCTTAACCAAGGTTGACTAAAAACCTTAACCAAGGGAAATTAAGTAAGTAATTCAAGGTTAAATGTAGGTCAATGTCAGATATAGGTCAGGGGTTATTGATGTACATCACTAGAAGATGAAGTTTTCCAAGTATGGTTGCTGTAGGCCCAGGAGTATTCCATATACAAGATTGACTAAACACCTTAACCAAGGGGAAATAACTAAGTAATCCAAGGATAAAAGTAGGTCAAGGTCAAATATAGGTCAGGGATTATTGATGTACATCACTAGGAGATGAAGTTGTCGAAGTATGGTTGCTGTAGGCCCAGGAGTATTCCATATACAAGCTTGACTATAAACATTAAGCAAGTTTGAGTACAAACCTTAACCAAGGGGAAATAAGTAAGTAATTCAAGGTTAAATGTAGGTGAAGGTAAAATATAGGTCAGGGGTTATTGATGTACATCACTATGAGAATAAGTTATCCAAGTATGGTGTCTGTATGCACAATAGTATTCCATCTACAAGCTTGAGTAAAAACCTTAACAAAGGTCGACTAAAAACCTTAACCCAGGGGAATTAACTAAGTAATTAAAGGTTAAATGTAGGTCAAGGTCAAATATAGGTCAGGGGTTGTTGATGTACATCATTAGGAGATTAAGTTGTCCAAGTATGGCTGGTGTAGGGCCAGGAGTATTCCATGTGCAAGCTTGACTAAAAACCTTAACCAAGGGGAATTAACTAAGTAATTCAAGAGGAAATGTAGGTGAAGGTCAAATATAGATCAGGGGTTATTGATGTACATCCCTATGAGAAAAGGTTGTCCAAGTATGGTGTATGTATCCACACTAGTATTCCATGTACAAGCTTCACTAAAAACCTTAACCAAGGTCGACTAAAAACCTTAACCAAGGGGAATTAACTAAGTAAGTGAAGAGGAAATGTAGGTCAAGGTCAAATATAGATCAGGGGTTGTTGATGTACATCATTAGGAGATGAAGTTGTCCAAGTATGGTGGGTGTAGGGCCTAACTTGACTAAAAACCTTAACCAAGCGGAATTAACTAAGTAATTCAAGAGGAAATGTAGGTCAAGGTCAAATATATATCAGGGGTTATTGATGTACATCCCTATGAGAAAAGGTTGTCCAAGTATGGTGTCTGTATGCACAATAGTATTCCATGTAGCACTTGACTAAAAACCTTAAACCAAGCTTGACTAAAAACTTAACCAAAGGGGAATTAATAAGTAATTCAAGAGGAAATGTAGGTCAAGGTCAAATATAGATCAGGGGTTATTGATGTAAATCACTAGGAGATGAAGTTGTCCAAGTATGGTGGGTGTAGGGCCAGTAGTATTCCATATACAAGCTTGACTAAAAACCTTAACCAAGGCGTGACGGTGACGCCGACGCCGGGGTGACAACATAAGCTCTACTTATTCTTCGAATAATGGAGCTAAAAATGGCTGCCAAGGGGAGATAAGTATCGGAAATTTTTCCAAATCAATAGGCTTTTTCGTGTTGCCGTGATAAACATGTATACCGAATTTGGTTTGGTCGGTCTAGTAGAACTTGAGTTATTGCGTGGACAAGGATACAGTGCGAAAATTAAAAATGGCTGCCAAGGGGAGATAAGTATCGGCAATTTTTCAAAATCAATACTCTTCTTCGTGTTGCCGTGATAAACATGTATACCGAATTTCGTTATGATCGGTCAAGTAGAACGAGTTATTGCGTGGACAAGGATACAAAGTGCGAAAATTAACAAGAGCTGTAGGAGAACAGCATAGCTCGACTACGATGGTTGTCGATGTACACATAGCTTGACAAAGAAGGTGGCTGCGGCCTTCATAAAAACCTTAAAACCCAAGGTTGACTAAAAACATTAACCAAGGAAACTAGAAATGTGGTCCTGTCGGCACACGAATACCCCCACTGGCAGCCAAAGAAAACGAGGCATTTTTTATTATAAGCCATTTTAGCCGAGCGTTTAGGTTTCAAACGCATCAAGTCTGTGACCTTGACCCTGGCATAGTGTGATAATCCATGCATCGGTGTAGAAGATATAGAGCGGAAGGGAATTTCAATAAATGTTTGACCTTTGACCATCAACTATGACCTTGACCTTTGACGTAGGTGCGTGGTTATTGATCGAGACACACCTTCTCATCCTGAAAACATTTGTGCCAAGGCATTTGATAATCCATAGCATCGGTGTAGAAGATATAGAGCGGAAGGGAAAAAATTTCAATAGGTTTGACCTTTGACCTTCAACTGTGACCTTGACCTTGGACGTATGTTGCGTGGTTATTGATTGCGACACACCTTCTCATCATGAGAAACATTTGTGCAAGCAATTCCATTTGATAATCCATGCATCGGTGTAGAAGATATAGAGCGGAAGGGAATTTCAATAGGTTTGACCTTTGACCTTCAACTGTGACCATTGGACGTAGTGCGTGGTTTAGCAATTTTGTATCCATGCATCAGTGTAGAAGATATAGAGTGGAAGGGAACTCAATAGGTTTGACCTTTGACCTTCAACTGTGACCTTGACCTTGGACGTAGGTGTGTGGTTTATTGATCGCGACACACCTTTCTCATCCTGAGAAACATTTTGTAAACCAAGCCATTTTTGATAATCCATGCATCGGTGTAGAAGATATAGAGCGGAAGGGATGTCAATAGGGTTTGACCTTCAACTGTGACTTGACCTTGGACGGTAGGTGCGTGGTTATTGATTGCGACACAATTCCCCCCCCCTTCTCTCATGAGAAACATCTGTGCCAAGCCATTTGATAATCCATGCACGGTGTAGAAGATATAGAGCGAAGGGAATTTAAATAGGTTTGACCTTTGACCTTCAACTGTGACCTTGGACTAGGTCGTGGTTAGCAATTTGATAATCATGCATCGGTGTAGAAGATATAGAGCGGAAGGGAATTTCAATAGGTTTGACCTTTGACCTTCAAAAAAAAAACAATTTTGACTTGACCTTGGACGTAGGTGCGTGGGTTTTTCCAAGTATGGTTGCTGTAGGCCCCCCTGAGTATTCCATAGACAAGCTTGAGTAAAAAAACGTTAAACCAAGGGGAGATAACTAAGTAATCCAAGGAATAAAAATTGTAGGTCAAGGTCAAATATAGGTCAGGGATTTATTGATGTACATCACTAGAGATAAAGTTGTCCAAAGTATGGTTGATGTAGGCCCAGAAGTATTCCATATACAAGCTTGACTATAAAACATAACCAAGTAATTTGAAGGTTAAATGTAGGTGAAGGTAAAATAAAAGGTCAGGGGTTATTGATGTACTCCCTATGAAAAAAAGTTATCCAGTATGGTGTCTGTATGCCACAATAGTATTCCATCTACAAGCTTGACCTAAAAAACCTTAACCAAGGGTTGAGTAAAAAAACCTTAACCAAGGGAATTAAGTAAGTAATTTAAAGGTTAAATGTAGGTCAAGGTCAAATATAGGTCAGGGGTTGTTGATGTACATCACTTTGAGAAAAGGTTGTCCCAATTATGGTGTCTGTATGCACAATAGTATTCCATGTACAAAGCTTGAGTAAAAGCTTAACCAGGTCGAGTAAAAACCTTAACAAGGGAATTAAGTAATTCAAGAGGAAATGTAGGTCAAGGTCAAAATATAGATCAGGGGGTTGTTGATGTACATCACTAGGACATGAAGTTGTGCAAGTAGGGGTGGGTGTAGGGCCCAGTAGTATTCCATATAGAAGGTTGACTAAAAACCTTAACCAAAAGGAATTAAGTAAGTAAATTTGAAGAGGAAAAGTAGGTCAAGGTTCAATAAGATCAGGGGTTATTGATGTACATACCTATGAGAAAAGGTTGTCGAAGTATGGTGTCTGGATGCACAAATTAGTATTCATGTACAAGCTTGAAAAAAACCTAATCAATGTTGACTAAAAAAACTTAACCAAGGGAATTAAGTAAGTAATTCAAGAGGAAACGTAGGTCAAGGTCAAATATAGATCAGTGGTTATTGATGTGCATCACTAGGAGATGAAGTTGTCCAAGGTATGGTGGGTGTAGGGCCAGTAGTATTGCATATACAAACTTGACTAAAAAACCTTAACCAAGGTTGACTAAAAACCTAACCAAGGGGAATTAACCAAGTAATTCAAGGGGAAATGTATCAATCAAATATAGATCAGGGGTTATTGATGTACATCACTAGGAGATGAAGTTGTTGCAAGTATGGTGGGTGTAGGACAGTAGTATTCCATATACAAGCTTGACTAAAAACCTTAAACCCAAGGCGTGACGGTGACGCCGACGCCGGGGTGACAACATAAGCTCTACTTATTCTTCGAATAGTCGAGCTAAAAATGGCTACCAAGGGGAGATAAGAATCGGAAATTTTTCAAAATCGATAGGCTTCTTTGTCTTGCCATGATAAACATGTATACCGAATTTGGTTTTGATCAGTGAAGTAGAACTTAGGAGTTATTGCGTGGACAAGGATACAGAGTGCGAAAATCAACAACAGTTGTCAGAAGACAACGAAGCTCGCCTGTTGGCAGCCTTCATTCAAACTTGGGACAGTTGTATAAAAACATGAATATTATATAACTTGACCTTGGGATAAGGTGTGTGCGGTGGACCTTGACATTGAGGTAAGTGGTGGAAGGTGGATCGTGGATTTGATATAGCATGATACATGTATAGCATATTAAGATGAATGCATGTATGAAATATCAATGCACTCCCTGAAATGAGAAGGAAAACAAAATTTAACCCAGCGTTAAGTTTATGAACACACTAAGTTGGTGATTTTCTACAGCATGATAGCTATTCACATGAGGAATGCATGTATAAATTGTGCTAGGTTTTGTGACCTTGGCCTTGGCAAAAGGGGTGGGGGGGGGTCATGGATTTGCTTTAGCACAAATAGAGTATTATCAGAATGAATGCATTGTATGAAATATGAAGGTGTTCCCTGTAAAGAAACAGAAGTTATAAAAAGAAACCATTTACTCCAACGGTTAAGTTTATGATGTTGATCTTGGGAAAGGGGTGGGGTGGGTCATGGATTTGCTTTAGCACAGTAGAGGATCATCGATGAATGCATGTATGAAATATCAAAGCGTTCAAAGTGTAAAGAAAGACGTTCACACAACATTTACCCAATGTAAAGTTTATGAACATGCTAAGTGTGTGACCTTGACCTTGGGGTAAGGGTTGGGTGGTGGTGTTGTTTGATTTGCTTACACAGCATGATAGAGGGTCATCTGAGAATGTATGTATGAAATATCAAGGCGTTCCATCAAAGGAAAGAGTTGTTTATCAGACATTTACCCCAAACGTTAAGTTTATGAATGTGTCAAGTTTGTGACCTTGACTTTGGGGTAAGGGGTGGGCGGTGGTCATGAATTGCTATAGCGCGATAGAGTATCATCAGATGAATGCGGTTATGAAATATCAAGGCGTTCCATGAAAGGAAACAAATGTTATAAGACATTTACCCCAACGTTAAGTTTATGAATGTGCTAAGTTTGTGACCGTGACCTTGGGGAAAGGGGTGGGGGTTGGTCATGGATTTGCTATAGCATTATAGAGTATCATCAGATGAATGCATGTATGAAATATCAAGGTGTTCAAAGTATAAAGAAACAGAAGTTACACAAACATTTACCCCAACGTTTAAGTTTATGAACATGCTATGTTGTGACCTTGACTTTTGGTAAGGGTTGGGTGGTGGGTGTGGATTTGCTTTTTTACAGCATGATAGAGGGTCATCTGGGGAATGTATGAAATAGCAAGGCGTTCCATGAAAGGAAACAGGACATTTACCCCAACGTTAAGTTTATGAATGTACTAAGTTTGTGACCTTGACCTTGGGTAAGGGATGGGCGGGTGGTCATGGAGTTTGCTATAGCATGATAAGAGTATCATCAGATGCCAATATTTGAAATATCAGGCGTTCCATGAAAGGAAACCGATGTTATAAAACATTTACCCCAACATTAAGTTTATGAATGTGCTAAGATTGTGACCTTGACCCCTTGGGGAAATGGATGGGCGGTGAGTCATGAATTTGCTATAGCACGATAGAGTATCAGCAGATGAATGCCATGTATATAAAATGAGGCGTTCCCTGTAAATAAACAGAAGTTACACAACATACACACAACGTTAAGTTTTATGAACATGCTAAGAGGTGACCTTGACCTTAGTGGGTGCGATTGGGGTTTTTGGCGGTGGGTCATGGATTTGCTATAGCACGATGAGTATCAATCAAGATGAATGCATGTATGAAAAAAATATCAAGGCGTTCCATGAAAGGAAAACAGATGTTATAAGACATTTACACCAACGTTAAGATTATAAATGTGCTAAAGTTTTGTGACCTTGACCCTTGCGGTAAGGGCTGGGTGGTGGTCATGGATTTGCTACAGCATGATACAGGGTCATCTGAGGAATGCATGTTTGAAATAACAAGGTGTTCCATGAAAGGAAACAGAAGAAGTTATCAGACATTTACCCAATGTTAAGTTTATGAATGTGCCAAGTTTGTCACCTTGACCTTGGGGTAAGGGCTGGGTGGTGGGTCATGGATTTGCTACAGCATGATAGAGGGTCATCTGAGGAATGCATGTATGAAATAATAAGGCGTTCCATGAAAGGAAACAGAAGTTATAAGACATTTACCCCAATGTTAAGTTTATGAATGTGCTAAGTTTTGTGACCTTGACCTTGAGGTAAGGATAGCCGCTGGGTCATGGTTTTGCTATAGCATGATAGATTTTAATCATCAGATGAATGCATGGTATGAAATATCAAGGCGTTCATGAAAGGAAACATATGTTATAAAACATTTACCCCCAACGTTAAGTTTATGAATGTGCTAAGTGTGTGACCTTGACCTGGGTAAGGGCTGGGTGGTGGGTCATGGATTTGCTACAGCATGGTACAGGGTCATCTGAGGAATGCATGTATGAAATAACAAGGTGTTCCATGAAAGGAAACAAAAGTTAGAAGACATTTACCCCAACGTTTAAGTTTTATGAATGTGCCAAGTTTGTGACCTTGACCTTGAGGTAAGGGCTGGGTGGTGGGTCATGGATTTGCTTACAGCATCATAGAGGGTCATCTGAGGAATGCACGTATGAAATAACAAGGTGTCCATGAAAGGAAACCGAAGTTATAAGACATTTTACCCAACGTTAAGTTTATGAATGTGCCAAGTTTGTGACCTTGGCCTCGGGGTAAGGGCTGGGGTGGTGGGTCATGGATTTGCTACAGCATGATACAGGGTCATCTGAGGAAAGCATGTATGAAATAAAACAAGGTGTGCCATGAAAGGAAACAAGAAGTTATAAGACATTTACCCAACGTTAAGTTTATGAATGTGCCATGTTTTGTGACCTTGACCTTGGTAAGGGCTGGGTGGTGGGTCATGGATTTGCTACAGCATGATAGAGGTCATCTGAGGAATGCATATGAAATAAACAAGGGTGTTCCGTAAAGGAAACAGAAGTTATAAGACATTTACCCAACGTTAAGTTTATGAATGTGCCAAGTTTGTGACCTTGACCTTGGGGTAAGGGCTGGGTGGTGGGTCATGGATTTGCTACAGCATGATAGAGGGTCATCTGAGGAATGCAAGTATGAAATAACAAGGTGTTCCGTGAAAGGAAACAGAGGTTATATGAGGAATGCATGTATGAAATAACAAGGTGTTCCATGAAAGGAAACAGAAGTTATAAGACATGTACCCAACGTTAAGTTTATGAATGTGCCAAGTTTGTGACCTTGACCTTGGGGTAAGGGCTGGGTGATGGGTCATGGATTTGCTACAGCATGATAGAGGGTCATCTGAGGAATGCATGTATGAAATAACAAGGTGTTCCGTGAAAGGAAACAGAAGTTATAAGACATTTACCCAACGTTAAGTTTGTGGACGACGCTGACACCGACGACGCCGTGGGTATGACATATAAGCTCTTCTGCACTTCGTGCAGGCGAGCTAAAAATGGCTACCAAGGGGAGATAAGTATCGGAAATTTTTCCAAATCAATAGGCTTCTTCGTCTTGCCGTGATAAACATGTATACCGAATTTGGTTATGGTCGGTCTAGTAGAACTTGAGTTATTGCGTGGACAAGGATACAGAGTCCGATAGGCTTCTTTGGCTTGCCGTAATAAACATGTATACCAAATTTGGTTGCAATCTGTCAGGTAGAACTCTAGTTATTGCGTGGACAAGCTGTGACCGCCCGCCCGCCGGCCCGCCCGTACATGATGAATACATAATACGTCCCGTTTTTTCAAATGGGCGTATAAAAAGACATTTACTCCAACGTTAAGTTTATGATGTTGATCTTGGGGAAAGGGGTGGGAGATGGGACATGGATTTGCTGTAGCACAATAGAGGATCATCAGATGAATGCATGTATGAAATATCAAAGCGTTCCCTGTAGAGAAACAGAAGTTACACAACAGTTACCCCAACGTTAAGTTTATGAACATGCTAAATTTGTGACCTTGACCTACAGCATGATAGAGGATCATCTGAGGAATGCATGTATGAAATATCAAGGCGTTCCAGGAAAGGAAACAGATGTTATAAGACATTTACCCCAACATTAAGTTTATGAATGTGCTAAGTTTGTGACCTTGACCTTGGGGTAAGGGGAGGGCAGTGGGTCATGATTTTGCTTTAGCACCGTAGAGTATCATCACATGGGTCATGTATGAAAAATTTTCAAGGCGTTCCAGAAAGGAAACCGATGTTATAAGAAAAAAAACATTTACTTTTTCCCCAAAGGTGGGTCATGGATTTGCTATAGCACGATAGAGTAGCATCAGATGAATGCATGTATGAAATATCAAGGCGTTCCCTGTAAATACACAGAAGTTACACAACATTTACCCCAACGTTAAGTTTATGAACATGCTAATTTTGTGACCTTGAACTTGGGGTAAGGGGTGGGCGGTGGGTCATGGATTTGCTATAGCACGATAGAGTATCATCAGATGAATGCATGTATGAAATATCAAGGCGTTCGGAACAATCGTGTGGTAGAGGACCATTAACGCATGTGTGAAGATATTAACCCGAGTGTTACGGTTTCGAACGCACCAAGTATGTGACCTTGACCCTGGGCTTAGCAGGGGAGGGACGATTGTGGATTTGTCGCAGTGCTGTAGAGGACCATTAGAGCAATGCATGTGTGAAATATGAAGCAGATCCGAATAAGGAAACAGAAATAATGAGACATTTACCCGAGCATTAAGGTTTCGGGACAGACGGACGCTGGTAACACTATGCCCCCCTCACCATTCGGTGAGGGTGGGTGAGGGGGCATAAAAAGTGGCAAAAATGTTATTTTATCCAGTGGAGAATGGTTTGGTGTGGAGATGAGCATACCTGACTGGTATACATGTAGGTTTTCTCGCCACTGCGGTTGGTATAGTTCAGTACGGCGTTGAATGTCTGGTTGAACCACTTCCACAATATCACCCCCGTTTGCGTCCTGGAATGTATGGAGAATACTTAGTTGTACTGAAACACACATACATCATAATCGATTGTGCTTCGAGAGATATCACTAGTACACTGTTGGAAGATAAGTTTGCACTATGCATTGCATACAATGGGCTTTCACAGTGTAATGACACAGTTTGTTAAAGCTACATTCCCACTCAGTAGGCACAAAATGTTCTTTATAGGAATCAAATAAATCTCTAATTGTGTCAAACAAATATAATCCTGCGGGACAATCGTGTGGTAGAGGATCATTAAAGCACGCACGTGTGAAATATCAAGTATATCCAATCAACCCCGAGCGTTAATATTTTGAATGTACCCAGTATGTGACCTTGACCCTGGGCTTAGCGGGGGTGGGACGATCATGGATTTGTCCAAGGGCGGTAGAGGACCATTAAAACAATGAATGTGTGAAATATCAAGCAGATGAGTGCGACGAAACAGAAATTATAAGACATTCACCCGAATGTTAAGGTTTCGAATGCACCAATTGTGTGACCTTGACCCTGGGCTTAGCGGGGGCGTAGAATCGTGGATTTGTCACAGGGTGGTAGAGGACAATTAAAGCAATGTGTGTGTGAAGTATCAAGCAGTTCCGTGCAAGGAAAAAGAACTTATAAGACATTTACCCGAGCGTTAATGTTTCAAATGCACCAAGTATGTTACCTTGACCCTGGGCTTAGCAGGGGTGGGAATGAGTGAGTGAGTGAATAGGGTTTAACGTCCGCTTTTCTGACATAGAGGTACAAGCCTCAGGGAGTCTACACGCAGACGGGTCAACAAGGGGTCGAGTCCCGTATCCACCTGTCCAAGGGGGGTAAATCCCAACTTCAGAACTCAATATTTACAATCAAAATATATATTCAGTCCTGAAATTAGAACAACCTGATCTGGTGCCAGGCCCTCGCCACACCAGCATCATTTATCCCATCCCCTAAAAGTAATAGGATTAGCGCTAATCTTACTTTTATATATGGGGCATAGCCCGACTCAACTCTCACATACAAGAAAGCCAAAAATGCACATGAGGGCCAAATCCGGTATAGTGGGTTCCGGAAAGTATGAACCCAATCGTTAAGCCAGTTTAGTCGCCTTTTACGACAAGCAATGGCTACTGCAGCACTATTCTCAGGATCAGTTGATCCCGCCCCGGTGCCTGCACGGGGCGGGGTGGGAATGAAGCTTCACGGCCCATCAAAACTAGATTGGTCCGTATGCGTGGGCCCATGTACCCCTAAATATGTAAAAAAAATTCCAAGTGTGTGGGCTTGTGACCTTGACTCTGGGCACGAACGTGATTTGTCGCACGGTGGTAGAGGTCCATTGGAGCAATGCGTGTGTGAAATGTGAAGCAGATCCGAGCAAGGAAATATAAGTTATAACCAATTTCTCTCATGTAAGTTTTGTAAAGAGACTAAGTATTTGACCTCGAGATCAGCGGGGATTTGTCACAGCATGATAGTAGAGCCTTGGAGGAATGCATGCATGAAATATTAAGAATTTTCGATGAAAGAAATAGAAGTTATAACATATTTCTCTGATGTTAAGTTTTGTAAAGAGACTAAGTATTTGACCTTGGGATCAACAGGGGTTGGACGGTCGTGGATTTGGCACAGCATGGTAGTAGACACTTACAGGAATGCATGTGTGAAATATTAAGCATTTTAGATGAAGGAAATAGAAGATATAATAATATTTCTCTGATGTTAAGTTTAGTGACGGACGGACGGACAACCCGACTCCAGTATACACCCCCCCCCCCCACAACTCGTTGCGGTATAACAAAAGAGTATCATTTTGGGCCAACAGCACGGGTGGGACGATCGTGGATTTTTCACAGTGCTGTAAAGGAACATTAGAGTAATGCATGTGTGATACATCAAGCAGATCCGTGTAAGGAAACAGAAATTATGAGACAGTTACCCGAGCGTTAAGGTTTCGGGACAGACAAACGGACGGATGGAAGGACGTATGGGACGTATGGACGCCGTTATCACTACATGTATATGCCCCCGTCACCATTCGGTGGTGGGGGCATAAAAAGAGGCGAAAATGTTATTTTATCCAGTGGAAAGCCTGAATGGTTTGGTGTGGAGATGAGCATACCTGACTGGTATACATGTAGGTTTTCTCGCCACTGCGGTTGGTATAGTTCACTATGGCGTTCAATGTCTGGTTGAACCACTGCCAGAATATCACCTCTGTTGGCGTCCTGGAATGTATGGAGAATACATTTACTTAGTTGTACTGAAACACACATACATCAAAATCGCTTGGCTTCGAGAGACATCACTGCACTGTTGGAAGATAAGTTTACAATATGCATTGCATACAATGGGCTTTCACAGCGTAATAACACAGTGTCTTAAAGCTACATGCCCACTCAGTAAGCACAAAATGCGCTTTATAGGAATTAAACTAGAAATGGACGCTTGTCGACAAGTGCATGTGTATCCCCCTCCCCAGATACACAAGTAGTTTGAAAAAAGGGTGTTCGAGTTATGCTCCGCAGACAAAATCAGTGCGCCGAAAAACAAAGGGAGATAACTAAAAAATTAGCCATGCAAGAGTTCTCATTCTTGCGTGACACCTTTAGGGTCGTGGTCTATGCATGTGTGAAGTTTCATGAAAATATTCCAAAGGGTGTTCGAGTTATGCTCCGGAGATAAAATCAGTGCGCCGAAAAACAAAGGGAGATAACTAAAAAATTAGCGATGCAAGAGTTGTCATTCTTGCGTGACACACCTTTAGGGTCGTGGTCTATGCATGTGTGAAGTTTCATGAAAATATTTCAAAGAGTGGTCGAGTTATGCTCCGGACACAAAATCAGTGCACGAAACAACAAAAGGAGATAACTAAGAAATTAACGACGCAAGAGTTGTCATTCTTGCGCGCAAAACACCTCGTCTTCTATGCATGTGTGAAGTTTAATAAAAAATATTCCGAAGGGTGTTCGAGTTATGCTCCGGACATGAAATCAGTGCATGAAACAACAAAGGGAGACAAGTAAAACAAGTAAAACAAGAAACAAGGCAAAGCCACGAAGGCCAGGTTGTTTCCAAGCATAGACACTTGGATAACATAATTATACCCACTTTTTTTAGACTAGATGGCCGTGGCCTGCATGTTGCGCCTTGGGGCGAGGCATGGACACTAAAAAAATAGATATAGTAGATGGAAAAACTTTAACCAAAAAACTTTAACCGGACACACGGACGAACGGACGGACGTATGCCAAAATGCTGACGATATCGCGCTTTCCGCAAGCAGGTGTGACAATGATGATAAACACCCATGTGAAGTATCGAGGTATTGGGTGAAGCAGTTGCAGAGATATAGTACACGAAAAAACTTTAACAAAATAATTCAAAGTAATTTGACCTTGACATTGGGCACAGGATCACGCTTTCCGCAAGCAGGTGCAACAATGATGATAAACACCAATGTGTAGTATCAAGGTATTGGGTGAAGCAGTTGCAGAGATATAGTACACGAAAAAACTTTAACAAAAAAATTTGACCTTGACATTGGGCACAGGGGCCGCTCGGTTGGGGGTTAGAATGAAAATATGGATGATGATAAACACCCATGTGAAGTTTCAAGGTAATGGGCGAAGCAGTTGCAGAGATATAGTATAACGAAAAAGTTTTAACCAAAAAACTCTAACCAGACGTACGTTAAAAAGTTAACGTTGAAAATGGCTAAGTCAATTACGTAGAAATAATAGGTGAAGGTAAAAAAATGGTCACATGTTGGATAGTTGTATGTGGTAGGCACCCCTTGGTTATGAAGCTGTGAAAGTTTGGTGGTCCTAGGTGGTACAGTACCAAAGAAATGGACTTAAACACGAAAACTTAACATTGTAAACGCGAAAACTTAACATTGAAAATGGCTAAGTCAACTGCGCGGAAAAAATGGGTAAAGTTGAAAAAAAAAGTAACATGTTGGATAGTGATATGTGGTGGGCACCCCTTGATTATGAAGCTGTGAAAGTTTGGTGGTCCTAGGTGGTACAGTACCAAAGAAATGGACTTAAACACGAAAACTTAACATTGTAAACGCGAAAACTTAACATTGAAAATGGCTAAGTCGACTACGCGGAAAAAATGGGTGAAGATAAAAAAAAAGTAACATGTTGGATAGTGATATGTGGTGGGCACCCCTTGATTATGAAGCTGTGAAAGTTTGGTGGTCCTAGGTGGTACAGTAACAAAGAAATGGACTCAAACACAAAAACTTAACATTGATTGTGGACGCCGCCCGCCCGCCCGCCCGGCTTTCGCCAATCCAATAGCCTGGATTTTTTTTCAAAAAACCGGGCTAAAAAATGGAGAAATAAAAGTTTAAAAATAATAATGCTCGCTACTGGAGCCCAGAATTTTTTTTAATAGTCCTATATTTATTTACATATCATATCTGCACAGGTCCACATATTGCCACAATAACGTCAACACAGTTTACGGAAATAATTTACCTGTATAAACTAGAAATGGACGCTTGTCGACAAGCGCATGTGTATCCCCCTCCCCAGATACATGATATATGGCATGAGCATATTCGGTCAAAAATAAAATTTGACCCCACGGGCCATGCCCATTTTTGACCCCGGGGTTACCATTTTCACAAGTTTGAAAGAGCATTGTAAATCGATCATTCCTACCAAGTTTAGTCGAAATCTGGCCAGCAGTTCATGAGAAGAAGATTTTTTAAGAATTTATGCTATTTTTAGACAGCGGCCATCTTGGATTAGCGATGACCTCCATTTTAACAAATCTGAAAAGGCTTCACCCATGGACCATAACTTTTAAGTTTGGCTACCATGGGCCAAGCGATTCATTTGAAGAAGAATTTTGAAATCTCTAATAAAAGAACGACCTTTTGACATTTCGGCAGCCATCTTGGATGACATAACAATCCGATTTCGACACAAAATGTACCAGAGTGATCGCCTCATTGATACCTTTGATTTAATATATAACATGGCCATATACGGTCAAAAATAAAATTTGACCACAATTTGACCCCACGGGCCACACCCATTTTTGACCCCGAGGTCACCATTTTAACAACTTTGAAAGAGCAATGTACATCGATCATTCCTACCAAGTTTCGTCGAAATCCGGCTAGCGGTTCATGAGAAGAAGATTTTTTAAGAATTTATGCTATTTTTAGATGGCGGCCATCTTGGATAAGCGATGACCTCCATGTTAACAAATCTGAAAAGGCTTCACCCATGGACCATAACTTTTAAGTTTGGCTACCATGGGCCAAGCGGTTCATGTGAAGAATAATTTTGAAATCTCTAATAAAAGAACAACCTTCTGACCTTTCGGCGGCCATCTTGGATGACATAACCATCTGATTTCGACAAAAAATATGCCAGAGTAATCGCCTCATTGATACCTTCAATTTGATATATGACATGACCATATTCGGTCAAAAATAAGATTTAACCCCAATTTGACCCCACGGGCCACGCCCATTTTTGACCACAGGGTCACCATTTTAACAACTTTGAAAGAGCAATGTACATCGATCATTCCTACCAAGTTTTGTCGAAATCCGGTTGGCGGTTCTTGAGAAGAAGATTTTTCAAGAATTTGTGCTATTTTTAGACGGCAGCGATCTTGGATTATGTAATGACGTCATTTTAACAATTTTGTAATCCCCCTACCTAAGGACCATGACCATGAAGTTTGGTGACTATAGGCCCAATGGTTACCGAGGAGAAGACGTTTGAAAATGTTCACATTGCGGTAACAATAGCTCACATGAGCTTCGCTCAGGTAAGCTAAAAATTAGTGATGCAAGAGTTGTCATTCTTGCGTGACACACCTTTAGGGTCGTAGTCTATGCATGTGTGAAGTTTCATGAAAATATTCCAAAGGGTGTTCGAGTTATGCTCCGGACACGAAATCAGCGCACGAAACAACAAAGGGAGATAACTAAGAAATTAACGACGCAAGAGTTGTCATTCTTACGTGCGACACACCTTTAGGTCGTCTTCTATGCATGTGTGAAGTTTAATAAATTAGAAAATGTGTTCATAGATCACGGATGTCCCACATATCTATCGTTTTGATAATAAATGAGGCCAAATTCCAAGTCAAAATTTTCTTTTACCTGAGCGTTAAAGTTTTTGAAGCACCAAGTATGTGACCTTGACCCTGGGCTTGGCGTGGGCAGGACGAACGTGGATTTGGCACAGGGCGGTAGAGGACCATTAGAGCAATGCATATGTGAAATATGAAGCTGATCCGTGAAAGAAAACAGAAATTATAAGATATTTACCTGAGCATTAAAGTTTTTGAAGCACTAAGCATGTGATCTTAACCCTGGGCTTGGCGGGGGCAGGACGAATGTGGATTTGGCACAGGGCGGTAGAGGACCATTAGAGCAATGTGTATATGAAATATGAAGGAGATCAGTCGAAGGATGAAGAAATTATGAGATATTTACCTGAGCGTTAAAGTTTTTGAAGCACTAAGTATGTTGTGTTAACCCTGGGCTTGGCGGGGGCGGGACGAACGTGGATTTGGCACAGGGCGGTAGAGGACCATTAGAGCAACGCGCGTATATGATATATGAAGTTGATCCGTGAATGGAAAGAAAAATTATAGAATATATTTTCCTGAGCGTTAAAGTTTTTGAAGCACCAAGTATGTGACCTTGACCTGGGATTGGCGGGGGGGGCAGGACGAATGTGGATTTGGCACAGGGCGGTAGAGGACCATTAGAGCAATGCGTATATGAAATATGAAGCTGATCCGTGAAAGAAAACAGAAATTATAAGATATTTACCCGAGCGTTAAAGTTTTTGAAGCACCAAGTATGTAACCTTGACCCTGGGCTTAGCGGGGGCAGGACGAACGTGGATTTGGCACAGTGCGGTAGTGAACCATCAGAGCAATGTGTATATGCAATATGAAGCAGGTCGGTCAAAGGATGAAGAAATTACGAGACAATTACCCGAGTGTTAAAGTTTTGTGACGGACGGACGGACGGACGCACTTTCCTACGAATGAATACTTGTTGGGTTTTTACTGTATAAAAATACCCAACAAGAGTACCCAACACTATCCTAACCCTACCCAATAAGATCCTCGTACGCTTACAACAAGTACCCATTCGTGTGTGCGGACGGACGGACGGACAAGGGTAACACTAAATGCCCCCTCCACTATCGTGGTGGGGCATAACCATATTCCAAAGGGTGTTTGAGTTATGCTCTGGATACAAAATCAGAGCACGAAACAACAAAGGGAGATAAGTAAACAAGAATTCCGCGGAATCAGATGCCTCGCCTTGTTCCGCCTTGACCTCGAGCCTGGGCCCGAAAGCAATTGTCACTGGCCCGAACATATTATACAATTATTGACTAGTGAGTCATAGAATATCAGATTATATTCTATGGCTCACTAGTCAATAATTGTTTTATTATATGATAATAGTCTGTATATAGCACTTACGACCTTATGCTACTAGACAAAAACTGAAAAAGAAAAGGTGTAGGGCCAGTAGTATTCCATATACAAGGTTGACTAAAAACCTTAACCAAGGCGTGACGCCGACGCCGGGGTGACAACATAAGCTCTACTTATTCTTCGAATAGTCGAGCTAAAAAAGATATAGTATAACGAAAAACTTAACCAAAACACTTAACCAAAACACTTAACCAAAAACTTTAACCAAAAACATTTCAAAGTAATTTGACCTTGACATTGGGCACAGGGGCCGCACGGGAGTGGGGTAGAATGAAAATACAGATGATGATAAACACCCATGTGAAGTTTCAAGGTAATGGGCAAAGCAGTTGCAGAGATATAGTATAACGAAAAACTTTAAACCAAAAAAAAAACTTAACAAAACCAAAAAACCTTTACATAACACTTTAACCAAAGAACTCAACCAAAAACTTTAACCAAAAAACTTAATCAAACAACTTAACCAAAAACTTTAACCGGACACACGTACGTACGTACGTACGTACATACGTACGTACGCCAAAGTGCCGACTATATCGCGCTTTCCGCAAGCGGGCGCGACATAACACTGTATATGTTTCCAGTCTCACGCAACGGGAGACAACATTATGCAGGCACAAATTAGTAACAGGTTTTTAGTCATTTATGCTTCTCGCAAATTTATTGTGTTAATCGAGCAGACCTTCATTTCGCGGATGTCGCGATTTTCCCTGACCATTTTGTATCAGACTTTCGGTATATTATTTTTATACCCCAGCCATAAAATTACTCACTACATGTATTAGGCATCTAATTGTGGCGTGTTTATTAAAAAATATTGACTTCTGTCATATTAAAAATTAAGTTTTGAATGATTTTGAATAATTTTACACAATTATTTTAACACAAGATGGCGACCGAGAATATGGTGTAAATATCGCGATACGCGAAACCGTACCGCGATACGTATCGTCAGGATGACATATCGCAATATACCGGTATACCGGTATATAGTTGCACCACTATATCCTATCAATGAAACAGACATTACAAGACATTTGCCCGAGCGTTAAGATTTTGAATGCACAAAGTATGTGACCTTCACCCTGGGCTTAGCGGGGGCGGGACGATCATGGATTTGTCACAGGGTGGTAGAGGACCATTACAGCAATGTGTGTGTGAAATATCAAGCAGACGAGTGCAAAGAAACATAAATTTAATAAGCTTCTGAGTGACACAGATCAACGTGAATGTCATATCAATTTACTGTAAAGTGGGATCGTTGTTTTTGATAATTAGAGTAACCCCGTATGGGGGTACGACGTGATATTGGCAAGAGACACTTAAGTGAGTTAGTGCCTTGTTGTCTACGAACCTAAGGGTCCGCTCTTTGTTACAAAAGAATATAAAAATGTCTTCCAAAATCTTGAACTGCGCCATGTTGTTGTTGTTGTTGACGTTCCCACGCTGGCACCGTATAAAATACTTAAGGCATGTTTTAAAATTACAGTAAACTCGTATTTAAAGTTTGTAATAATGTGCACATACATCAAAACTACTGTACATATATACACATTGGCACTGGGTTTCTGTCTATATTTTATGTCCTGGTATTAGTATGTGCTTGTAGCGGTGGGTGGGATTCTTTCCGTGCAGTCGGCCGATGTATCATCTGTATCCTTTCCGGCTTTCGACACTTCGTATTACATGTACATTCCTTATTGCCAGACACTCGTAACCACTGGTCCCACATACAGCATTTTGTTTTATGTAGCTTACACATGTATATTTATTTACTCAATTTTTTTCCTGACCTCTGTGTGTCAAAAAGTCTAAAGGGACAACAAAAATAAAAACATTGATAAAAGTAAGCATCGTTGCAAGTGTTAGTGACTTGCACACATTCACATTGTTCAATATATAGAAGCTTGATATAAAACCATAAAATTAAAAAACAAATCCAAGGCGGTATCACATATTTGAGATTACCGCATATATCACATGTTCGAGATCACCACATATCCATCCAACATATTAACCGTATTCCAGCTGAATACTAATTTAAATCTAAAATTTGGCACAGTCGTTGAGTAGCAATAAAAACTCCTTTTTTTGAGAGGCACGGGCCCAAGTCGTCTATAATACAAATATGAACACGATTCGATTAAGAATATGATGTCACTGGTGCGTGCAAGTTCTTGTCGCTTTTAATTAGCGCAAGGACAAACTTTATATAATAAAATATAGTAAAATGTAAAGAAACTAATGATATGACTAGATGCATCAATACATTAGCTTTAGAAACATATCATGTTATATTTGTAATATCCTACGTATACAATATTTGTTATATTTTGTATCCACACTGCTTCAGTCCACCCAGCTGTAAATGGGTACCGCTAATTACCGGGGACATCGATTGTATTTGAAATTGTATGTGCATATGCAATACAATATAATATACATATCTAAGTCCCCAACAGGGGTTTGAGATTAATGGAAGATAGATAGATAGATGTTCTCGGATTGATAAATTGGATGGGATGTGTGATGGTATTGAGACTTGTATACAGCCTGGAAACACTGTAGGCCTAATTAAACATGTTAAATACATCTCGAATAAAGCAACTATAGAACGCTTCCATAAACAATATTCAATCTCTACCACGAAGAACTTCTCCATCTGTCGTCGTGTTACTGATGGGAGTAATGCCAGCTTAGCTGCTAGTTGTTCAAGCTGAAATGCATACAACAGCTCCATAAAAACTTAAATTACCATTAATACAATTTGTTTTTATTTGAAAATAAAGTTTTAGTAATCATCTTTAACTTACTGATTTTCAGACGATCAACCCTTTCTGTATCGTTTTGTAAAATTTTGCACAGACCACTTCTAGCATTTCAAAGTATCAACAATTTGAAATGTGTAGGTGTGACTGACCGTTATGGAGGATAGAGAGCACATGCACCTTGTGATGTATGAACCATGCTTAGTATACCTACAGCATGATACTAAAATACACCAACTAAATTGTGTTTTTCTGTAGCGGACACCACATGCAATATATAGGAACACTTATAAGGTATACAGACACGTTGTTTACAAGTCTATGGAAAGTAATGCATATATAGGCTTTTTCAGAAACCCATTTGTTTTATGAAACACTGTGTTTTCTTTTATAAGTTTATTTAATGAGGGAATTATTTCAAATGAAGTTAAAGACAATCAGAACTCCGAGTTTTTGTGATTGTTAGAAAATATATGTAATGTCCATAACGCCATTCTGTAGCATACACTATAGAAAATAATAATGTCGTTACGGAGGTATCATCGATGGCATTGTTAACAGCTGTAATCATCGACGACTGTAGTACTACACTAACACTGTAACAATGAAATTCTACCAAACGTAAATTGTCCTTTCCAGAAGACTCTGCTATCGATTACATTCCAGAAGACTCACAACGTTGCCGTGACGCAATATGGGAAATTGTGTTGTGACACTGTTGTTTTTATAAGTTATGTCGTGTAGAAAACATTTCTAAATTACGTGCCAGCAATATTAACATTCTAATATTTAGAACTTCCAAATAATGCACCTTATGGCATTCCATAGGTACTGCGTGTCACTTTGAACCCTGTTCCAAGAATACAAGGTCTGGAGACGAGTATGACATGCGGTCACTGATGGCTGAATGTCATCTAGTGGTTTATATCTGATAAACAGACGAGGAAGTCCTAATCGCGCACGTGCAGTAATAACGACACAAGTCGTGAGTAAATGGCACGACACGTCATCTTGTAAATATATGTTCCGGCGTTCAGTTGTATCTTCCTAATTGCGGCGAAGTTTAAGCATTTCTTGGAAATTTGAACACACCGTATTATGATGATATATGGTCACTGTTCTTGTTCTGAACTAAGATTATCAGACACCGCCTTGCAGTAATCGTTCTTGTGTTTAATCACTTTGTTATTGTTCATGAAAGTATGTCTTTGATACGTACATTGTACGTTATGTGCATAATAAATATATTCCAGTTTCATGTGCTGAGTTGTGTCACATATCTCATTCATGTTTTCAACATATAGTGCTTGCCTCTATAAGAGTAATGGGGCGTTCATATAGTCTCTCTTGTGGCATTGAAAGGTTGAAAGGAGACACACATATGTATACTGACTGGTTACATAGCGTAAAATAGAGAACACGATATAACAGGCGAGCCATGAACACATGCAAAGAATAAACTAAGGCAGCTCAGGGGCATTTGGCGAACAGGGAGGGGTGTCTAGTTGAGAAGGTAATTCGTGCAATCTACCCCCGTACCGTCCGTAGCATAGTTTTACGGCATTTAAATTCAGACTCCAACTGGTGGTAAACTGTGATCTATTTATATTGTATAATGCAATATACAAAACAACCATCAATACAGCACTTTAAATAACGTATATCTTAAATCAGCAATAAACATTGAGGAAACAATTGCTACTAAATGTATTAGAGATAAACAAGAAGGATTCCATTCAAAATGGAATGACTTTGTACTAAACGTACAATAATATTAATTATATTTTCTTTGGTACATACACAATTGTGCTCGAATTAAAAGTAACCCATAGCTTACATTATTTAAATATGCAGGTACTCGCAGATAACTGACCATTTGAAAGTGACATATAGGTCCCTAGTGCCGGTTTTGTTTTGTCAGTATTCAAATATAAACGTGTGTGTTACATTTAGCACATGTCACTATAATAAAATAATTACTTACTTGCGGTACTTACTTATACTTAATGAATAAAACGATGGGCAGTTGCGTTTACTTGAGTACGAAAATATTTGGTCTGTTTAAAGCTTGCGAGGAGTCCTTCGGACTTTAAACAGGCCAAATGATGTTCATACTACAGTAAACACAACTGCCACTGGTTTTATTACTTATATTTACACTACATTTTCGGATAGTTTCAAAGATGTAAATAACCATATACGGCGTAAAAAATAGGTTTTACGTCGTTTTGTAGCAATTCATGGAACAGCGACGTTGTCGGTCAATATAGTGACGTTACTGACAACGACGATGAACGTCGATCATGTAATCTAATGACGTCAAACAAACTTTAACGAATCAACGTCGTGCGACGTCACATGGGGCTAATTAAATCTACTGGGATATAAAGGAAATATGTTGAATGAGCGTTTCTATTATGAATTTAAGGTCGACATGCAGTGTAAATATTATATTATACATATTTAGTAATATTTACACCTTCTATACATTCATAATGCAAACGCATTTCTGATAGTTTCAAAAATGTAAATAACCAAAAATAAGTTCTATCAGAATATCAACTTCTTATTGGCGTAGCTCCCATATATAATTAATTAATTATTCCGGCTGACGCTTTTTGCGGTGTTTTTTTTTAAGAATTTCGGTCACCATGCGCGATCTTGTCAGGGTTTGTTTTATTGTAATCGTTTGGGAAAGCTCTATCAGAATACCAACTTCTCATTGGCGTAGCTCCCATACTTAATGAATTATTCCGGTTGACACTTGTTGCGTTAAAATCCCTAAAACTTTTGAACCCGACCGTCTATGCCAACCAACCTTCTTGATCCTGATAGAATCTTCGACGAGGAGTCGAATGAGACCATCCGCGTCAAAATCCCTCGTAATGACGCTAATTTTCAGAAATGACACCTGTAGCCTATTTCACGAATCTCCGTTAGTCGACTAAACTCGGTTAGTCTGCTAAACTTCAGGCCGTTAGTCGACTAACGGGAAAAAAACGCATTTCACGAACACGTTAGTCGACTAAGCAAAGTCTACTTTGCTTAGCCTCGTCGTTAGTCGGCTTAATTTTCGGTTAGTCAACTAAGCAAAATAGCAGACGACGGAATTCCAAGATGGCGGCGCCCAAAGTTGTTTTGAACGTGGCTTACAAAATCGTTTGTGAAATGCAAACATGTCAACAAGTTCAGCAGACTAAACTAAGTTTAGTCGACTAACCATAGTCTGCTGAACTTTTTGACATGTTTGCATTTCACAAACGATTTTGTAAGCCACGTTCAAAACATCTTGGAATTCCGTCGTCTGCTATTTTGCTTAGTTGACTAACCGAAAATTAAGCCGACTAACGACGAGGCTAAGCAAAGTAGACTTTGCTTAGTCGACTAACGTGTTCGTGAAATGCGTTTTTTTCCCGTTAGTCGACTAACGGCCTGAAGTTTAGCAGACTAACCGAGTTTAGTCGACTAACGGAGGTTCGTGAAATAGGCTACTGGACTAACACCTTGGTGTTTTATTTGAAAAAATTCGGTCACCATGCGCAATTTTGACCGGGCTTGTTTTATTGGAATCGTTTTTGAAAGCTCTAACAAAATATCGACTGATCATTACCGTAGCTCCCCTAGATAATGAATCATTACCGCTAACGCTTTTCGCGGTAAAATCCGTATAACTTTTAAACCCGGCCAATGATGACCCTAATTTTCAGAAATGTTACCTTGTAATACGCGCGATTTGACGGGGTTCGTTTAATTGGAATCATTTGGTAAAGTTCAGTCAGAATATCAACTGCTTATTGCCTTAGGTCCCCTAGTTAATGAATTATTCCAGCATACGCTTTTCACGGTAAAATCCCTATAACATTTGAACCCGACCGTCTATACCAAACACATTGGTGATCCTGATAGTCTTCGACGAGGAATCGAATGATTCCAGCCGCGTCAAAATCGCTCGCGATGACCCTAGTTTTCAGAAACATCACCTTGACATAACCCCTAGTGGTTCATTTAAAAAACAAATTCGGTCACCACGCACGATTTTGACGGGGTTTGTTTAATTGGAGTCTGTTCGAAAAGCTCTATCAGAATATCATCTTCATATTGCCGTAGCTCACAAGTTAATGAATTATTCCAGTTGACGCTTTTTGCGGTAAAATCCCTAGAACCTTCGTGATCCTGATATTCTTCGACGAAGAATCGAAAGAGACCATCCGTGTCAAAATCTCTCGCGAAGACGCTAATGTTCAGAAATGTGACCTTGGTACTCTACCACCCTGTGACAAATCCACGTTCGTGCCGCCTCCGCTAAGCCCAGCTACATATTTAGTGGCACCTGGGCCGAAGCGGGTGGTATTCCATAAGCCTCGTTTCCTACTCGTTTACGTCTAAGGCTTTGCCTGGATAAATGGGGCATATGGCTTTTGCGACCAGTGTAGATCGATCAGTATGTGCATCCGCACAGTACGTCTGATCAGTATATGTCCTGTTTGCCATTCCATAGACAAAACACCCGTCACGCTTCTAACAAGCAATATAGATAATTATCAGGCTACAGGGGTGTGCTATTTTATCAGCAGCTACACTTTTCACAAATCCTAAAGCTAAATTTCAGTCATGAATGCATGGTGCATCCCCACACAGATGATCTTGCTGTTGAACGGACGTAAAACCTCAAACAATATACTGAAAATCAATACTCGGGTGGGACATTGCATTCTACAATTAGCTGAACTATAAGTATGTTATTGTTCACATTTTGGAGATGTCAGGAACTAAATGCTGCGGTCGTTAGCGCTCCATCGCATTTAATTGAACACTAACTAAAATTGTATTGACAATGCTTGTCCTACAGTCTCATCTATCAGCATGTGGAGGATGGGATGATATACAGTGCAACCTCTCTACAACAGCCACCCATGGGAAGACACACAACTGGCTGTTGTAGGGAGGTGGCTGTTGTAGGGAGGTTAATGCTGAATTAAATTTTGTCGTCTGCTGTTTATTTATTTTATTCGATTATTCTGATAAAAAAACATGCTTCGACAGCATTTTAGAATCATTTCCAATGGAAATGATTCTAAAGTGCTGCCAAACCATGTTTTTATTGAGAATTAAGGCAAAATATAAAGCAACAGCAGCCGACAAGTTTCGTGCTCATCAGTCTAAATAGAGTGGACATCATCAATTTGGGATATAAAATAGTGGCTGTTACAGAGAGGGTGTTGTTGTAGGCCGTTCAGGGAGGTTCGACTGTACGTCAATGAATTCATGTGTAGTAAGTGTACCTGGCAGGAATTGCGTACTGTCTTTTAGTGCGAATGCGTATTGTTGTCATTTCAGAGTTGACTGTACATTGCTCGCCCAAAGAATGCTATATCCCCTTATGTATTTGACCTTGCTGTTGAACGGATGTTAAACCCCAATCAATAAATCGCAAACAGAGAGATAGATAACGTCAGCTTGATTGAATGTGCACCGGCGTAGGCCCTGATCAAACTGCGCGAGTATACTGTTACACATACGATGGGCACACATGTTGAAAGAGCCATATTCGCAACCAGGAACCCATTTAGTATTTCCATACCATACGAGACAACGACTGTGAACCAGCTATCACAATTCTAGTATAGGGTGCTAATTAATGCATTCGCCTTCTCAATTGCAGTATTGACTGGCAGTGTTCTGTACACAACCGCCAGAGCTAATATTGCCAATATTTGTCAATTTCTGTATTTCCAAATACTTGAATACTGTTCTTGAAATCAAGCAGCTTGATTATGTGAGCCTGAGCTGTGCTACAGCTCAGGCTCAGATAATCAAAATGCTTGATTGCTAGTTGGCATTGCCAGTTAATGTTCAGAAACGTTGATAAGCTTGGCAAGATTAACTCTGGTGGCTGTGTACTTCTGCCGTATAGATTACCGACCATTAAACCATCGCGCAGTGAGAGCCACTTAAACCCTTCCCGCTCGTGAATATTGGTGATCGTCCCTGAATCTAGCAGAGTCGCATGTTGCACAGCGTGGTGCCAGATTGTATTAACTGTTACCTCTCCGTGATGGAATTCAAATAATGATGTCATCGTTAGGTGGTGCAATTAAACAGCATCGATTTCAGTGCAACCAGTGGTTCGTTTCAGAGCTTACATTTTAATTTAGTTCGAATATAAATAGGTAACGGAGGAAATGGTATTAACGTGTTATTTGTATTAGCTTAAGAGACAAGTGAAATTGACATTTTGTTTCGGAAAAATATATATCTCAGAGCAGCTGAACCCAAGTGAACATCGTTGGAACTCATTTTAATAGAAAATGGAATCTAAAATCGAGGCAGAACAAAATGTAAAGAAGTTTAAACACGTTCTACCCGGCGAACATGTGTATGAAGGGATTCTGTTCTTCGGATATTCCCCGCCCGATATTTTGGATGCTGTGAAAGAATTTTCCGTTCGAAACGACGACGTTTTCCTGGCTACGTACCCAAAGGCAGGTGAGTTTCACATACCGAAAACAATGAAAGTGTTTCATATGCTAAACATTAAATCTTGGACATTTCGAACGTAAACGCCAAATTACACTGATCTGATCATTTAACCCTTTCACCCCTAAGTAACTAAGTAATCATCAGCAAATGATTTTCAGACCATTTAGACCATTTAGTCCATTTATGAAAAGGGGGTATTTTTGGTTCTCAAAAATATGAAAATTACTTTGAAAAATGCAGATCCTGATGAGACGGCTCGTTACAAGCCGCTCATCAGGATCTGCACTGTTTGCATAAGTCGCTATAGCAGGTTTTCGGGTTCAAATGGTTAAACTGGCGCAGAGTATACCAGGGTTTATCAGACTGCGCATCACGTTACATTGTGTACCAATGGCGTTATAACGGAAGGGAGCCGAATGCTGGTGCCTGTTTGTGCCTGCACAGTCAATTTGTTTTGTTTGTTTATTGGGGTTTAACGGCCTATCAACAGCTAAGGTCATTTAAGGCCGGGTCAATGGGTTTAGTGCTAAATACCTTGTTCATGTACATGTAAAAATGGGGGTAAAATACAAAATCAGAATTGAATATTTACAATATATATAGTCAACCCTGAAATCAGAATAATCCTGATCGGATGCCAGGTCCTCGCCACACCAGAATCACTTGGCCCCCTCCTAAAAGCAGTAGGATCAGTAATAATCTTACTACTTTTATAACGGACAATAACCCAATTCAACTCCCAGGTAACAAAAGAGCCAAAGATAAAAACGTACCTGAGGGCCAAACCAGGCAAATTGTGATTCCTATAAGGAGGAACCCTACCATTAATTTACGCCGTCACGTTCAAAGTGAAGAAATCAAAGATAATCGCTGAACATGACTACCAAACCGGTATACATTAGAACTACGGTTTTATTTCATTTATCAGGTAATGGGCTTTGCATTGGCCGAATACGTACTGACTGATAACATGGCATTCCCCTGATACGAATATTCAGTGAATTGAACAAAGATGCTTCGTTTGTCGAACGGTGTCAGATGACGTTACCGAATGACGACAGGGGAATGACGTCACGGAAACAAGTATGCGTTCCTTTCAATAAAAACAACGTCATAATTGCTAATTATGTAGCCTAAAACGTTACCTGCTAAACAGAATACCATGCTAGTACCGTTTGATATCAAGTTTACCAGGCTGGGCTCGGAAACGGTAGGAATTCCTCGGCGAGCCTCGGAATTCCTACGCGTTTCCTAGCCTTGCATGATAAACTTGATATCAAAAAGACAGTAACCTGGTATTCTCTATTTTTATTCATTTCTCTCACAGACCGCATCATTTTGCCAAAGCCATATTGTCAAGTCGCATGCAATGTATGGAACTTATTCAAAGACAACAGCGAGTGGTTGATATCAATCAGAACAATCTAAACCAATATTTACATTATCGATCATCCTTCGTCAGTCGTATCTATAGGCCTACTGATTAGGCCAAACACACTCTTGTGAAAACATACAGAAAATACTAGGTGCACAATTTAACCATATGATGTGTATGCAC
The DNA here is from genome assembly GCA_029237695.1 of Conchocele bisecta. NCBI lineage: Eukaryota > Metazoa > Mollusca > Bivalvia > Lucinida > Thyasiridae > Conchocele > Conchocele bisecta. The sequence goes on along the minus strand of CM055278.1, from coordinate 61,925,232 downwards.
CCACTATATTGTACCTAATATGTGCGGCTTTTCATGAACAATATTTGATGTAAATGATATTGAATGTTGACGAAATTTTCATAGCAAATGTGGAATTCATTTGCTCTGGACATCTCGTCAACTTTCGATGTCATTTGCGGACGAGTTTTATCATTACACTGCATTGGTATCGCGGTACCGGGCGATTCAGCTGGATCAAAGATGACTGCAATCTCAGAGGTGTCATCTCCATTGAGTTTGCTTGATCACGTGATGGTGTAACCGAGACAACGTCAAAGACCCGGATGATGATTCCGCCAATATTGGGAACCAGAAAACACGACAATATTGGCCTCATTTGAATAGCTATTCCGCTGATGCATTAGTGTTTATTTTCAATACCAACCGAATGCTTCATGCCATATCGCCTATGCGACCAGAGCAGCAACAAACCAGTATGTACAGTCTGATAACGACATACAGTGGAACCTCTCTAAACCGGACACCCTGGGAGGTCCCCAGGGTGTCCGGCTTAGAGAGGTTTCACTGTCAATCAGGTATTTGATCATTCTGAGCCAGAGGTGTGCTATATGCGACCACGAACAGACATTATCACCCGAGATAAATGACCAAGAAACTCATCAAATATAAGAGCACAGGTGTTTTCTTGGTGTCCGGTTTAGAGAGGTTTCACTGTACACAGTTCGCATACGCGCATTCTAATCAGAGAATACACAGTCCGTCATTTAAGTCTCTATTATAAATCATACATGAAATGCGACAAAAACGAACCTGTTGATGTACACGCAGAACATTTGTCAAAATAACGACACGGTATAGAGTTTTTTTGTTAACGCGGGGCACAATTATTGAAGCGATTATTTCGAACGCTGCATGGCAAGGCTCGTCATGATTAGATTCGACACGAATGTGGTTGTCTGTTTCTTAATGCTGTCGTCCCCATCAATAATCCGGACAGCGCGGGAAGCGAACTGTACAACTGATTATCGGTCCTATACCGAATACAATTAAAAAGAAAAGCACTTAAAGTTATAATAACGCCAAATTCGAACTACCGAACGACACCGTCGTCATGAGCCCTTGGGCAAGCAGACGCTATTGTATGTATACCGTAGTGATCCTCCCTTTTCGGCGCACTCCTTCAAGCCACAATACAGGAAAGGTAGAATCACGGCACGCCCAGCGGTTGCACCTAGTCTATACAAACAAGAGGGCCATGATGGCCCTAATTCGCTCACCTGACTCCATGAACACAAATTTGACCCCAATTTGACCCTACGGTCCACGCAAATTTTTGACCCCGGGGTCACCATTTTCACAACTTTGAAAGAGCATTGTACATCGATCATTCTTACCAAGTTTCGTCGAAATCCTGCTGGCGGTTCATGAGAAAAATATGTTTTAAGAACTTGTGCTATTTTTAGACGGCGGCCATGTTGGATTTCAGGCCAACTTAATTTCAACAACTTTGGAAAGGCTTCACCTAAGGACCATACAGGTAGAGTTTGCTGACTATTGGCCAATCGGTTTACGAGACGACGATGTTTAAAATCTCTCATAAAAGGATGACCTTTTGACCTTTCGTCTGCCATCTTGGATGACATAATAATCCGATTCCGACAAATTTGCACCAGAGCAATCGCCTCATCGATACCTTCAATTTGATATATGACATGAGCATATTCGGTCAAAAATAAAATTTGACCCCACGGGCCACGCCCATTTTTGACCCCGGGGTCACCATTTTAACGCCTGTAAAAGAGCATTCTACATCGATCATTCGTACCAAGTTTCGTTGAAATCCGGCTAGCGGTTCATGAGAAGAAGATTTTTTAAGAATGTGTGCTATTTTTCAGGGTTCCCACACAGAAGCTGATATAAAATTCCCCGACATTTCCCTGACATTTCCCTGACAAAATGCCATTTTTCCCTGACAAAAAATGAGCGACGTCATTAACTTACATGTATGGTATTAATTGCTGCAAGATCAAAGCCTAAACATGTGAACTCTAAATTAATGTTGGCCTTCATATCCTCCCCTTCAGTCAACCCTAACCTCCTTTTTGGATGTACATGTATTTTGTTAATTTTGAGAAAACAAGGGCACGATCGCTGGCTACATGTGAAGAATAAAAAACCGGAATTCTATATACTTAAACGTATGTCTAACTTTTCTTCAGAAAGAATAACATGTGATTATATCTCATGTCGCATGTATCTAAGTTTGTTTCACACATGTAACATCATTACCATTGGCATCAAAGGTAAACATACATGTACTTATAGAAAAAAATAGTATGGTATGCATACATTGTTTTACTTAACAAATGTATCAAGTTCAGGATATTTAAAACTTATCAGGTATCAATTGCGCTTTAGTTGCCATTAACTAAGGAATTGGGTAATAAATAGATACACTCGACTTCAACGATAATTGCTTCACAAGAGTGATGTGATATATGAATATTGTCTGGTTACTGTATACTATATGGAGCATTGAGTTGCCATCTCCACCATCTTTGTATATACAAGTCATTGTACAGTTTCACCACTTTGTGAGTTTGACACATACAGCAAATAATATGACAGTAAACCAAATACAATTTGGTGCAATAAAAAATAGACAGATATGACAACGGCAAGCTATAAATATTACGCCAGCACACTATACAAAAGACGAGATATCTGAGCATTTCTCCCATCAATCTCAAAATAAATTTCAACGTGCAAACTTTCCAATCTGATGCACAGCTTTTGTTACTATACACGTTACCCATAGGTAAAGCCATATTTACTCGCACAGTAGGTGACTAGACACCAGGGACAATACACACAGGTAACTGCTTACATGCCACTGGATTTTATAGCTAATAACAGAGTACAGTAGTGGGTATATATGGTATGTGTTGTGTGGTTTGCCAGGTAAAAGTGAAACACTGTGCGATTTTCTGTGTATGAAGCTATTTATATGGTGGTTCACGTTGTTAAAATCACAGGAACAAACCTGTCAAGAAAACTGACATATTTTACAGTTTGGTGGAATATAATTGATAAGAGTCCGTTCTCCTGGTTTTTCTACATGTGATTAATTGCATTATATCATATGTTCTACGTCACATTTTGAGTTATTTTTCAAACGGCAGAACGGGTGAAACTGGCTGATGGCTGTAACACACAAAGATGGCCGACTTGGCCACCCCATGTGCCGTATAGGATTCAGTAACGAGGCAGTGTTTACATATATGTTATATATATATATATATATTACGAAGCAACTATCTTTGAATCAAACGATGATCAGGTATATAGTTGGTCCTTAAAGTTATAAACCAAAGTCATTTCATTTTCTCAGAATACGGGCATGGAAGGTCCTAGAACCATTCCCGCCCTAAACTAGATTGGTCAGGAAGCGAGGTACCCCTAAATATGTAAACAAAATTCCAAGTGTGTGGGCTTGTGACCTTGACTCTGGGCACGAACGTGAATTTATCACACGGTGGTAGAGGTCCATTGGAGCAATGCGTGTGTGAAATGTGAAGCAGATCCGAGCAAGGAAATAGAAGTTATAACCAATTTATCTGATGTTATGTTTTGTAAAGAGACGTATGTGACATTGACCTCGAGATCAGTGGGGATTTGTCACAGCATGATAGTAGAGCCTTAGAGGAATGCATGCATGAAATATTAAGAATTTTCGATGAAAGAAATAGAAGTTATAACATATATCTCTGATGTTAAGTTTTGGAAATAGACTAAGTATGTCACCTTGACCTTGTGATCAGCGGGGGTTGGACGGTCGTAGGTTTGTCACAGCATAATAGTACAACCTTAGAGGAATGCACAAGTGAAATATTAAGAATTTTCAATGAAAGAAGTAGCAGTTATAACTCATTTCTCTGATGTTAAGTTCTGTAAAGAGACCAAGTATATGACCTTGACCTTGGGATCAGCGGGGATTGGACGGTCGTGGATTTGGCACAGCATGGTAGTAGAGCCTTGCAGGAATGCATGTGTGAAATATTAAGCATTTTAGATGAAGGAAATAAAAAGTTATAACATATTTCTCTGATGTTAAGTTTTGTAAAGAGACTAAGTATTTTACCTTGATCTTGGGATCAGTGGGGGTTGGACGGTCGTGGATTTGGCACAGCATGGTAGTAGAACCTAACAGGAATGCATGTGTGAAATATTAAGCATTTTAGATGCAGGATATAGAAGTTACAACATATTTCTCTGATGTTAAGTTTTGTAAAGACACCAAGTATTTGACCTTGACCTTGGGATCAGCGGGGGTTGGACGGTCATGGATTTGGCACAGCATGGTAGTAGAGCCTTACAGGAATGCATGTGTGGAATATTAAGCATTTTAGATGAAGGAAATAGAAGTTACAACATATTTCTCTGATGTTAAGTTTTGTAAAGAGACTAAGTATTTGACCTTGACCTTGGGATCAGCGGGGGTTGGACGAAAATCGGATCAGCGGGGGTTGGGCGGTCATGGATTTGGCACAGCATGATAGTAGAACCTTACAGGAATGCATGTGTGAAATATTAAGCATTTTAGATGAATGAAACAGAAATTATAACAATATTTCTCTGATGTTAAGTCTTGTAAAGAGACTAAGTATTTGACCTTGACATTGGGATCAGCGGGGGTAGGACGGTCGTGGATTTGGCACAGCATGGTAGTAGAGCCTTACAGGAATGCATGTGTGAAATATTAAGCATTTTAGATGAAGGAAATAGAAGTTATAACAATATTTCTCTGATGTTAAGTTTAGTGACGGACGGATGGACGGACGGACGGACGGACGGACAACCTGACTCCAGTATACCCCCGCGGGGGGTATAAATATAATCATGGAACTGAACTGAACTGAATTTCTCAGCAAAAGAAGGATTAACAATACAAATACAGTTAAGTCTCTTGCAACTTTTATTCTTCTATTATGGCCAGTTAGTATAAATTTATATTTGTTTTTTGAAGGAAATGCTGAACATGGTGTTGTTGCAGTGCTATAAGCAATTTGGTTAATAATTAGCGAAGTATTAACATGATTAACAACGAAAAAGTAATGTCCTCCGACTTGTCATAGGGTCATAATAAAAGGTATGTTTTTGAAGGCAACAACGTGAGTAACTTGAGAAGGTCATGTTAATGGCACCATGAGTGTGTTCCAAATGCTCACATGTAACACGTGTCCAAATATTGAAACAATCCATCAAGTAATAGTAATGTTATGCGATGATGAAGAAACTTTTACAAACTTTTTGATGCAAAAATGGACGTACGCCAATGTGCGCAAGCGGGTTCGACAAAAATATAAATTCATCGCTTAATTGACTGAATAACCCCATCCTCACCACACCAGCTTTTAGTGTGCGACTATTTAATAATAATGCATATATGTATATGTTTCACAGAATTGTATTCGAATATGTATAATTATACGGTATCAAAACTACTTTTAGGCACAGTCGGAGATTGGAAGAGCCATTTCACAGTCGCAGAACGAATTGTTCGACAAGTTTTACAACGATTCACTTGAAGATCTCAACATTCTATTCAAATATGAACTATGAGAAAAGACCTTGCCTTGCTAGTTAACCCTTTCACCCCTAGCAATCTAACATTGATTGGTCCATACTCAGAAAATGGTTAAGTGTTTCCGCAAAATGTGAAGGTACAAAAGGCCAAGGTCTTGTTAATGTGGGTATGAATGTGTTCTGAATGTTAACATATATCAAGTGTCCACATATTGAAGCAATCCGTCAAGTAATATTAAAGTTATACCTTGATGACGAAGCTTGCACAACTTTTTGACATTTCAGACGACGGAAACATCTGTGACTATCGTTGCGACTTCTGCTAAAGCAGGCGCGACAATAAACTATAACCTTTCATCTTACTATTAATTAAACACATATTCACCAAATCCAGCAGCAATTTAATGTAAACATTATGTTATTTGATCTCAAAACTGCCTTAGCCATATATCTGCAGGTTTACAAAAAAATCACAGATCTTGGGATTTCAAATTTCCCTGACATTTCCCCGACATTTGCTAAAATTTCAAATTTCCTTGAAAAAAATAAAAATTCCCTGACATTTCCCTGACCTTGAATTTCCCTGATTTTTCCCTGACGCGTGGGAACCCTGTTTTTAGACGGCGGCCATCTTGGATTAGCGACGACCTCCGTTTTAACAAATCTGAAAAGGCTTCACCCATGAACCATACCTGTGAAGTTTGGCCACCATGTGCCGAGCGGTTCGTGTGAAGAATAATTTTGAAATCTCCAATACGACATATTGACCTTTCGGCGGCCATCTTGGATTACATAACCATCCGATTTCGACAAAAAAATGTACCAAAGCGATCGCCTCTTTGATACCTTCGATTTGATATAGACATGACCATATTCGGTCAAAAATAAAATTTGACCCCAATTTGACCCGACGGGCCACGCCCATTTTTGACCCCGGGGTCACTATTTTAACAACTTTGAAAGAGTATTGTACATCGATCATTCCTACCAAGTTTCGTCGAAATCCGGCTAGCGGTTCAGGAGAAGAAGATTTTTTAAGAATTTATGCTATTTTTAGATGGCGGCCATCTTTAATTAGCAATGACCTCCATTTTAACAAATCTGAAAAGGCTTCACCCATGGACCATAACTTTTAAGTGTGGCTACCATGGGCCAAGCGGTTCATGTGAAGAAGAATTTTGAAATCTCTAATAAAAGAACGACCTTCTTGGATGACATAACCATCCGATTTCGACAAAAAATGTACCAGAGTGATCGCCTCGTTGATACCTTCGATTTGATTATATGACATGACCATATTCGGTCAACACTAAAATTTGACCCCACGGGCCACACCCATTTTTGACCCCGGGGTAACATTTTAACAACTTTGAAAGAGCATTGTACATCGATCATTCCTACCAAGTTTTGTCGAAATCCGGTTGGCGGTTCTTGAGAAAAATATTGTTTTCATCTTGAATTACGTAATGACGTCATTTTAACAATTTTGTAATCCCCCTATCTAAGGACCATGACCATGAAGTTTGGTGACTATAGGGCCCAATGGTTACCGAGAAGAAGTTTGAAAATGTTCACGGACGGACGACGGACGGACACATTGCGGTAACAATAGCTCACATGAACTTCGCTCAGGTGAGCTAAATATTCATATACCAAATATATGGGTTTTACTATGTACACAGCGACCAGTATGCTGGCGAAAGTCAGCGGTTGGCCGTGGCCTGTATTTCGTGTGGAGGAAAATTGGAGTGTCCGGAGAATAACACGGCAAACATTCACGCAACAGACAAACCCGTATTTTTTAATACTGAGTAAAACATTTCATCACTTTCCGCGCATATGTGAAACAGGGGCCTTTAATACCACATGTTGAAGAAATGGACCTATGTCTATAAATACATAGACTATTCTTAAGTGAATCAGCAATTAAAGCGCAACACACAATAAACGAGTCCTGTACAGTAGTAGCACACGGTCACGTGTTGAAAACTAATGGGAATCCGATGTAATCTGTATTCGATGTGGTGTCAATCGATGGCACAATGCTAATTCCATCGCGCTAAAAGCTTTTAAACCACTCGTCCGCATGTCGCAGACATTTAGTGGTCGCGGGTCGTTTTATGTTGCCACAATTATCACGTTTTATTAACAGATCAATGGAAACGAACGGATCTGACATATAATTAATGTACACTGTATAGAGTATACTATACAATGTTATAAATAGGTTACCGAACAGTGAAATCCACGAGTAACTTCCCTTACAATTATGTACTACCTTGACGTTAGAATTGACGTCACGTTGCTTAGCTACAGCGCAAACATCAGTAACACTAATGGATGTATCCCTCGAAAACTTTAACGCCAACAAAATTTAACGCATTTTTGTGAGTTATTTGACACAGTGTTGAGCACAGCGTCACGATGGGCTATATAATGACAAGAAGTACATGAAGTTTCAATCCAATCCGACTGACAGTAACACGGATAGTATCTGAAAGCCTTAACGCAAATCGGGCCGGACACACAGACAGGGAGACAAGATGACAATATTTACCCCGATGTTTTCCGGGGAAAATAAACAAGAGGGCCATGATGGCCCTAATTCGCTCACCTGACTCCATGAACACCAGAGGAGAATGTGACATTGAGTTCATGTGTTTTAAAAAAATTGTGCTATTTTTAGATGGCGGTCATCTTGGATTAACCGATGACTCTCATTTTACCAAATCTGAAAATTCTTCACCCAAGGATCTTAACTTCCTATGAAGTTTGGCCAGCATCGGCCATGTGGTTCCTGAGAAAAAGATGTTCAAAATCTTGAATAAATGGACCTTTTGGTGGCAATCATAGATGACATAATCATCCGATTCCGACAAATATTGCACCAGAGCAATCGCCTCATCGATACCTTCAATTTGATATAGACATGAGCATATCGGTCAAATAATATTTAAAATTTGACCCCAATTTGACCCCAGGGCCACGCCCATTTTTGACCCCGGGGTCACCATTTTCACAACTTTGAAAGAGCATTGTAAATCGATTATTCCTACCAAGCTTAATCGAAATCCGGCCAGCAGTTCATGAGAAGAATTTTTTTTAAGAATTTATGCTATTTTTAGATGGCGGCCATCTTGGATTAGCGATGACCTCCATTTTAACAAATCTGAAAAAGCTTCACCCATGGACCATAACATTTAAGTTTGGCTACCATGGGCCAATCGGTTGATGTGAAGAAGAATTTTGAAATTTCTAATAAAAGAACCTTTTGACATTTCGGCGGCCATCTTGGATGACATAACCATCCGATTTCGACAAAAAATGTACCGGAGTTATCGCCTCATTGATACCTTCGATTTGATATATAACATGACCAAATACGGTCAAAAATACAATTTGACCCCAATTTGACCCCACGGGCCACGCCCATTTTTGACCCCGGGGTCACCATTTTAACAACTTTGAAAGAGCATTGTACATCGATCATTCCTACCAAGTTTCGTCGAAATCCGGCTAGCAGTTCATGAGAAGAAGATTTTTTAAGAATTTATGCTATTTTTAGACGGCGGCCATCTTGGATTAGCGATGACCTCCATTTTAACAAATCTGAAAAGGCTTCACCCATGGACCATAACTTTTAAGTTTTGCTACCATGGGCAGATGCGGTTCATGTGCAGAAGAATTTTGAAATTTCTAATAAAAGAACGACCTTTTGACATTTGACCCCAATTTGACCCCACGGGCCACACCCATTTTTGACCCCGGGGTCACCATTTTAACAACTTTGAAAGAGCATTGTACATCGATCATTCCTACCAAGTTTTGTTGAAATCCGGTTGGCGGTTCTTGAGAAGAAGATTTTTGAAGAATTTGTGCTATTTTTAGACGGCGGCCATCTTGGATTATGTAATGACGTCATTTTAACAATTTTGTAATCCCCCTACCTAAGGACCATAACCTGAAGTTTGGTGACTATAGGCCCAATGGTTACCGAGAAGAAGACGTTTGAACATGTTCACGGACGACGACGACGACGGACGACGACGGACACATTGCGGTAACAATAGCTCACATGAGCTTCGCTCAGGTGAGCTAAAAAGCTAAGCCACGTTATATCAAACCGACACATTACGACAACTCTAACGCCATTGTTGTCACAGAACTGTGTTTGTTTGTTTGTTTGTTTATTGGTGCTTAACGGCCTATCAACAGCTAAGGTCATGTAAGGTCAGGCAAACGGGGTCGATCTCGTTCGGTAACCTAATAATAGTGGAACCTCTCTAAACCGAACAACCTTGCGACATCGCCGTGTTAAATTATGATTTCACTGTCAATTATCGCTGATGTTTACCAGTGTTCAAGATTGCAATACACACAGGCATGAGTTTCAGCGCTCTTATATCGGAATTACAGTGAAGCCTCAAACATATAACCTCTAATATAACAACACCTGACGATGACACATTCATATCAAAATAAAGATGACATAACCTAGTATACCAGTCAGCTTGAAGCAACAACTGCTAGTTCCAATGAAATATCACAGAATTACCTCGGAAAGTCCAGTGCATTAACAAGAACAGGTGGGGCGGGGAATGAACACATGGATGATGAAAAATGCTAAGCATACACATGGTGTATCAAACCAATCGCTGATACGGTTAAGACGTTATAGGAGAATAGATCAAAGGGTACGTATCTACTGAACTGAAAGTCATTTGACATTGACCTTGGGCACGGGAGAAGCATGGGCGGGGCGGGATTGAAAATATGCATGATATTAAACATGCACATGTAATTTCAAGCCAATCGTCCATAGAATGCAAGTAACCAACAATGAATATTTACACAAACTCACACCGGACACAATACAATCTCATCTGATATTTACACAGTACGTATTAAACTCCAACGTGGAAACGCCCATTAAACGTTACAATAATTGCGTTTATATCCAAACGCATTACATTGGCTCCACGTGACGGCTCGTGGCGTTGTTGATTCGTTAGTATTAATTTCCACAACGCGCTATTGATCTGCGACGTCACTGTTCCATGAATTGCAACAAAATGAAGTAAAACAAAATGATTTTTAATTTTAACACCATATTTGGCTATTGCTCCACGAACTTTAAACATACTAAATGTTTTCATATTACTGTAAACGCAACACCCCATATTGTATTCCTTAATTGCAGGAACAACATGGCTGCAAGAAATACTCTGGCTCATTATGAACGATGGGGACTTCGACGGAGCGTTCCGAACACCCGTCTACTTCCGGTCGCCATTTCTAGAGTTCAAGGACGATGTTCTAAACGAGGTTGGCCTCGATCTGGCGAATCCTATGACGTCACCGCGCGTGCTAAAGTCGCATCTACAACATCAACTGATGCCCAGACAAATTCCCCAGACTAACTGCAAGGTACAGTACAACCACTCTAATTGTTTGTGTTCTTAATTCTGGTGGGTTTAGTTTAGCTTAATATATTATGTTAATGTGTGTCCCTGTTCACAAAGTGCACAGTCATTTACGGACTAATGTAATTAGTGTTAGTCACAGGGGTCCGAAGTTGTGCTGGGAAAAGTGTACTGGGTCCGAATCGGTGGGCGTCTTAGTCGGTGGGCATCGTCCGAAGTTGTGCTGGGAAAAGTGTACTGGGTCCGAATCGGTGGGCGTCTTAGTCGGTGGGCATCTTTTCTTTTATAAGATGCCCACCGACTAAGACGCCCACCGATTCGGACCCAGTACACTTTTCCCAGCACAACTTCGGACCCTGTGGTGTTATTAGTGAGTGAGTGAGTGAATAGGGTTTAACGTCCGCTTTTCTGACATAGAGGTACAAGCCTCAGGGAGTCTACACGCAGACGGGTCAACGGGGTCGAGTCCCGTATCCACCTGTCCGAGGGGGGTAAATCCAAACTTCAGAACTCAATATTTACAAACAAAATATATATTCAGTCCTGAACAACTGATCTGGTGCCAGGCCCTCGCCACACCATCATCATTTATCCCATCCCCTAAAAGTAATAGGATTAGCGCTAATCTTACTTTTATATATGGGGCTTAGCCTGACTCAACTCTCACATACAAGAAAGCCAAAAATGTACATGAGGGCCAAATCCGGTATAGTGGGTTCCGGAAAGTATGAACACAATCGTTAAGCCAGTTTAGTCGCCTTTTACGACAAGCAATGGCTACTGCAGCACTATTCTCAGAATCAGTTGATCCCGCCCCGGTGCCTGCACGGGGCAGGTGTTAGTAGTATTTTGCTGCTTAGTGAAGGGGGATTTTTTTTTCTCACTTGTTCACAATTTGCTGATTAGTAACACTTTAATATCCCATGTATAACGTACAACTATTGGTGAGATTGTACGGTACCTATACTGAGCAAAACTAGAAACGTCCCTCCATGTTTAAGGAAAGATTCATCAAAAACCAAAAGGGTTACTTTTAAAAATCAAAATGGAAACACAAGTTCATTCATTTCTGTATCAAAGCCAATAAATTGCATTTGGATATCTTGTTAAATATTCGAGAGATAACCGGCCAAGGGCGGTAGGGGTCAAAATAAAAAATCACAAAAACTCAGAAATGTGTTACTTAATGTTTAGAGATGGAATTTCAATAAGTAATGTGGCAAATTCAGTTAATCTCGTTAGTACCGAGTGTGGCCACCATTTGCATGAATGCATGCAATGATCCTACGCCGCATCGACGTGACGTAACGCAATACCAGTGCGTTGGGCAAATTCCTCCATTCCCGTTGTAACGCCCGTGTAAGATCGCGAACATTGTCAATCTGATGGTTAGCTCGTGCTTTGCGGCCCAGCTCATCCCATATGTGCTCAATGGGATTGAGAACCGGGGAGACCGCGGGCCATGGCCATGGCATGACGTCGACGTTGTTTTGCTGTAAGTATTGAGTGGTGACCTGGCTACGTGAGGGCGGGCATTGTCGTGCATCAATGTCACACCAGGACCATGCTGACGGATAAATGGTAAGGCATGTGCATTTAGCACATCTGCAACATAACGTTGTGCATTGATGTTGCCCTGTACACAACCAATCTGTCTTCCGGTTTCCCATGATCCCACCCCAGACCATTACGCTCCCTCCCCCAAACCTGTTCTTCTCAACAATGCAACAATCGGTGAATCTTTCATTTTTACGCCTCCTGTATACCCGTAATCTTCCGTCAGCATGACTAACTGTGAACCGAGATTCATCGGTGAACAAAACTCGGTTCCAGTCAGCCCTTCTCCAGTTCAGATGACGTCGCGCCCATAACAGTCTGGCAGCACGGTGACGTTGGGTCATTATCTGACCAGTGTACGGGCGGCGTGCCCGGATTGGTTGGGCGTTACGACGTAACCGGTTGCGAATGGTCTGCCCTGAGACACCGTATCGCCTAGCAGTGACTGTGGCTGCCAATCGACGTTGACGTAAGTGCGTCAACGTAATGTAACGATCGGCTTTAGCCGTCGTTACACGAGGCCTACCAGGTCGCTGCCGGTCGTGAACAGCCCCAGTCTGCTGGTACCGGGCTGCAAGACGATCAATCGTCTTCCGACAGCAACCAAACCGAGGCGCGACCGCCCTGGCGGCCATCGGCCCATCCCACCCGCAAACATCCCATTGCCTGATTTCGCTCGTTTTCGAAAGCCGTGGCATGTCGAAAACAGTGAAAAATTAAAAAAGTTTTTTAATTTTTTTCCGAATAGCCCCTATCGCATGAATGGTACGACATGAACTGAATCACCTTATCGATGACAAGTATAGCGTGCACGTGCAAAAAGTGGAAATCAACGTTCCGGTCACTGGCCGCTATGTAAACCGTGTGTATCGGCTAAACTCTACACGATCGTATTCTGAACATCGCCACGGTTTAAAATACATGTACTTTGAACATGTGGTACATACATAGACAGAGCTACACCGGCTATAAAACAGGGACGTTTCTAGTTTTGTTGAGTATATTTTACTGATTACATTATAAATATATATACCGACTAGTGGGTTGCACCATATACAATACACTGATTAGTGGGATTTTATCATACTTTACTGATAATATGTATTTAACCATATTTATAGATTACTTTTTACTGATTAGTGGGACTGCACACCATATGTTACTGATTACTGGGACTGCACACCATATGTTACTGATAAGTGAGACACACCATATTTTACTTATTAGTGGCATTTCACTATATTTTACTGATTAGTGCGACTGCACACCATATGTTACTGCTAAGTGAGACTTCACACCTTATTTTACTGATTAGTGGCATTACACTATAGTTTACGGATTACTGGGACTTCATACGATATGTTACTGATTACTGGGACTTCACACCATATTTTACTGATTACTGGGATATGACTTCACAGTATATTTTACTGATTACTGGGATGGGACTTCACACCATATTTACTGATTACTGGGACTTCACACCATATTTTACACAGTAGTGCGACTTCACACCAAATTTTACTGATTACTGGGATTTCACACCATATTTTACTGATTACTGGGATGGGACTTCACACCATATTTTACTGACTACTGGGATGGGACTTCACACCATATTTAATGATTATTGGGACTTCACATACTGGGAATTGACACATGTTTTACACAGTAGTGGGACTTCACATGATATTTTACGGATTACTGGGACTTCACACCATATTTTACACAGTAGTGAGACTTCACACGATATTTTACTGATTACTGGGACTTCACACGATATTTTACTGATTATTGGGACTTCACACCATATTTTACATAGTAGTGGGATTTCATACGATATTTTACAGATTACTGGGACTTCACACCATATTTTACTGATTACTGGGACTTTACACGATATTTTACTGATTACTGGGACTTCACACAAAATTTAACTGATAGTGAAATTATATTTTACCAGTTAGTGGCCTTTTACTGCTGGTGTGATAATGCCATTTATTATATACCTACCCATGAAATACATAGTTATACGATGTAAGTCATATGTTCTCATCGATGAAATAAACAACTTCCAGTGAAAATACGACTACTTTCGCTATCTATATTCATAACGCGCATCTGCAGTGCCGCAAATAGGCTGCAAATACACATTCATTACCGTATAGTCTAAAACACTGCTAATTTCCATGGAGCGGTATATAATAAATAGAATATTCATATGTTTGCAACGAATATGACATATATGTTCATCTCGTGGTGTGAAATGTCCATATTTCACGAGTGCTGTTATTCACACCACTCCATGAACATATATATGTCATATTCGTTGCAAAAATATGAATATCCTCTATATATTAATGATGGATTGGTGCCATTCTACAAGTTAATGTTATTGCCACATTTTACACCTCACCGTGTGGTGGTGACAACTATTTTCCAGACGGTGGTTCTGTTCCGGAATCCCAAAGACCTGTGCGTTTCCTACTACCATTTCTACAAGTCCAGCTCTTCTTTCGGCAAGTTTGAGGGGACGTGGGAGGAGTTCCTAGATATGTTTCTAGAAGGGCATGGTGAGATAGTCGCGGAAACAGATGGCGACTATATGTACCCTAAATAGTTTTGTGGTACATAAAAATAATCATGAAACAGTTGATTTATTTTTACACAATTTCCCCAATTTCTTCTCAAAATATTCATCAAGACCACTGACAGCAATTGTGCAATGAACCCAGTCTACATCAAGCAGTTTGGTTGGCTGCGTCTGAGCAGCTGTAGCGCAGCTCATGCTCACAGCTCAGGCAACCAGGCTCAGCCAATCAAGCCGCTTACTGGCAAACACAATATTCAAGTAGGCTATACTTGTTTACTCACAGTCGATGACTTTGAGTTAACAAATCTTTTAGTTAAAGAGTCATCATACAGGAAAACAAGTACTTGAATTTGTCTGAGTTAGCAACCGTTTGACTTTTTCGAGTGTTTGAGGTAACGAGTGTGGACTGTATTATATAATAACCACATTTACAAATATTGGCGAGATTAACGCATGCAGTGGTGTATGTCTAGTGTCTGGCTTCTATTCCATTTCTTCGACCCAGTTAATCCAGCCTAAAACGACCGTAGCTGTAGTGGTATAGTGGTATTGGCAAAAAGTGTAGATCCAGATGAGCCAGCTCGTGACGAGCTGTCTCATCAGGATCTGCAGTTTTTACAAGTAATTTTCATATTTTTGAGAACAAAAACACAGCCTTTTCATAAATGGACTAGTCTGAAAATCATTTTGTGATGATTGGATTGGTCGGAAAATTGACAAATCAAAGTCCATTCCAGTTACTTTGGGGTGAAAGGATTAAACACCATCAAATCAAATATATTCCCTGTTCCAGTTGACCACGGGTCGTGGTTCGACTACACGCGTGGGTGGTGGCAGCAGGCACAGAGCCAGACCAACACACATCTGGTCTACTACGAAGATCTACAGGAAAATCCGCAACGTGAACTCACCAACCTGTGTCGCTTCCTCAGCAGAAATCTCCCAGGTAACCTGTGAATAAAGGCCAGCTATAGGAAGAAATAAATCTGGCCTTTTGCACAGGTGGTCTTTAATCACAGGTTCATTTATGTCGTAATTGAATTATTATAGGAATGAATGGCCTTTTTGTGGAATTTATCTTATAAACTTGGAAAATTCGCGGGAATACTGGACGAAGGCCGGAAGGCCTCGTCCAGTATTCCCACGACTTTTCCAAGTTTATATCCCCGATAAATTCCACAAAAAGGCCATTCATTCCTTATAATTCCAGCATTTGAAATAAATTCATCAAGAAAATGTGTTTATTTTCTGTTTTCTTAAGAATTATTTTAACTGCGCCTCAAAAGTAGTTCGGCGTGGGAGTTTACTGGGATATAAATTTTGGACAGAGACTTGCTACGGGCCAATCAAATGTTAGGGAATTGTGTAAATATTTTTGTGCTGGAATTATTGGGAAAACAAAAGCATGGCTGCTAGAAAGGTAATTGCTATTCAGGTTTGACTGCAAATATGAAATTTTAGCTGGTTTATATTTGATATGCACCGAAAAACAAATATAGATTCATTTTAAATCGAGATGTACGACCTGTGTGTAGAGGTCTACTTAAGAACATGGGTTTTTCATCAATCCATCACATGACTGAAAATTGGTCAATATGCTTTGGAATGGACCTGTTATTTTTACGAAAGATCGCAGCAATTCAGCCAATGGGAGAGCCTCTATTTATAGGTTATATAATAAATGTATATCAATACCGGGTATGGAAGGTGTTCGAGCCAATTCCCACCCTTAAATATGAGCCGAATGTAAATCTTGGGCTGATACAAATGATTTGATTTGAGTTAATGGTGTTTAAAGGCCTGTCAACAGCTACGGTCATTTTAGGTCGGGTTAATGTGGTAGCATCCATATGTTACCTGTTGTGATGGGAGGTAAATCCCAAAATCAGAACTGAATATTTGCAGAAAAAAAACATATTCAGCTCTGAAATGAGAATAACCTGACCTGGTGCCAGGCCCGCACCACACCAGAGTCACTTAGCCCCACTCCCAAAAAGTAATAGGATCAATACTAATCTTATTACTTTTATAATGGGTATAACCGGATTCAAAACTCACAAACAAGTTTACTGATTTCACAAGAAACGAGGTTATGCCTCGTTTCTTATGAAATCGATCAACGAGGTTAATAAATATTATATTAAATCAACACAAATGTGCATAAGTACATCATTATGCATTTAAGCTGTACTAAAATAATACATAAGAAAAATATTTACAGAAACTGACATTTTGTAAATGACGTAAAATGTTCACAAAACATTCCAGAAGAGACGATAAAGCGAATAGTAAGTCACTGTGGCTTCGAGAGTATGAAACAGAACCCGATGACAAACCATCTGGACGTGTACTCCATCAACAGTGACGTCTCACCATTGCTACGGAAAGGTTTGTCACAGATTATTCCATACGCTTGTCTGTTTGTTTGACTGGGGAAATGGGGCTTATGCTTTGTATCCTGGTAGAAAAAGTAATCTAATAGTCACCGTGAAGTATACATATGAAATGAATATCTGATGATTTAGTGTGGTTAAACCTACAAGGATTTCCTATGTTTAGAGATCTGGGGGCCGTTTCACTAAACTTTGTACGACTAAAATGTTCGCAAGTCCAAAATTATCATAGTCTGTGAATTTCACATTAACAATGTTTTGTTGTAAACAAGTATTGGATTTACATTTATCGAGCATAGGCTGCATATGCAGCCTATGCTAATTAAATGTAAATCCATCAATTGAAATTTACAGACGATCCTAAATTTGCACTTACGAACATTTTAGTCGTACAAAGTTTAGTGAAACGGGCCCCAGGCTAGTTTGCCGACTATTCACAAGTGCATGTACATGTATGTCCTATTCCCTGATATAGTATGAAGTTTGAGGTGTAGGTTCCCAGTAGTTTTTGTACAATCACCGTTCAGCTCCAGCTCAATTCGCGCCAAATAGAACAGATAGACAGACAACTTGAAATTATCACTAGATAATGCTACAGATGCTCCACAGTCGGTTATGTAACATGAAGAATTGGGTCTACATAAGAGCATGTTTGACATTTCTACAGTCACAGACTACATACACAAATCTAGCAACATAATAACCACTAAACGTTTTTGTTGGAAAAGGGTCCCACCTTGGAGCAGTCAGTCAGTCGGAACAAGAATTCCACAATCCATAAAGTAACATTAATGTTATACGTTGATGAAGACTTGTACAAACTTTTTGAAGCAAAAAATGGCTATGTGTTTCTGCAAAAATGTGAAGGTAATGTTAATGAGGGCATGCGTGTGTTCCAAATGCTCACATGTATCAAGTGTCCAAATATTGAAGCAATCTGTCAAGTACATGTAATATTAAAGTTATATCATGATGAAGAAACTTGTACAAACTTTTTGACGCACAAAAATGACAAAGTGTTTCCCCAAAAATGTGAAGGTAGAAAAAGTCAAGGTCATGTTAATGGCGGCATGAGTGTGTTCCATATCCTTACATGTATCAAGTGTCCAAACATTGAAGGAATCCATCAAGTAACATTAATGTTATACGATGACGAAAAAAATTGTACAAACTTTATGACGCAAAAACGGACGTAAGTCAATGTGCCAACTATATTGCGCTATCCGCAAGCGGGTGCGACAAATAGAGAATAGTAGGTTAGTGCCGTGAATGGGAAAAAATATCTGGCAAGGCTCAGGAAACGGGATGGGCGAGGCTCTGCCGAGCACATCCCGTTTCCGTGCCGCGCCAGATATGTTTTCCCATTCACGGCAATAACCTACTATTCTATTTATCCCGTGAACACCTAAAAATGGCGTTAAAATTCAAAAATAGTATTGACTGGATATCAAAAATGTTTCACGGCACTGTGTTTCACGGCACATACGCACTGTGTTGATGGGATAAAATATATATTCAGCGCTTAATTGACTGAATAACCTGATCTGATGCCCGATCCTCATGACACCAGCTTTTAGTGTGTGACTATTTAATAATAATGCATATATTTATGTTTCCCAGAATTGTGTCCGAATATGTATAGTTATACGGTATCAAAACTACTTTCAGGGACAGTCGGAGATTGGAAGAGCCATTTCACAGTCGCGCAGAACGAATTGTTTGACAAGTTTTACAACGATTCACTTGGAGATCTCAACATTCCATTCAAATATGAACTATGAGAAAAGACCTTGCTAGTTAACCCTTTCACCCCTAGCAATCTAACATTGATTGGTCCATACTCATTTCTGGACTATTCCATTAATCAGATAAGGTGTTTTTTTAAATATCTGAAATGACTGACAAACACTGCAGATCCAGATGAGACGGCTTGTTACAAGCCGGCTCATCTGGATCTGCCGTGTTTGCAAATGCTTGCTTTATTGTTGGTAGCCTGCATAAGTGTTAAACATGTTAGACAGTCGTTAGATTATTAATAGAGTGTGTTTTGTGTAATATGTTATTTGTAAGAAATTCACAATTCCATTCTCATGTGCTAGCAAACTATGATATTGTCGAAAATGTAAATAAATTAAAAAAAAAATTACACAATATTTATTTTGCCGCCACTTTTACTACTTAATATTTTCACTGTAGTGCTACTTGACCTGGAGTTAATTCCGTTTAGTGATCGCCATGGAACTGAACATTTCAGAACGAGGTTGGAGTTCAATAAATATAACAATATACAGTTCACCGTTCGACAGCGACATAATTTGTTTACGTTGATGTTTGTAAGTACAAAATCACATAGCATGTTTCATACGATGCTGGTTGAATTCAAATAACAGAAAAGGCAAAATAATATTTTCATTATGTATTAGTTTTCACGAAGATGAATCAAAGGAAATGCAGAACCATATGCGCCACAATCTGATGCACATGCTGATCTGCCTTGGTCGTGAAACCCATATAAAGCCACGTTTCTTCAGTCACAGCCACAAATACAGTCTTTACTCAATTACTCAAAGTCCATGGGACTGATTTGTTTGTTTGTTTGTTGGGGTTTAATGGTCTATCAACAGCTAAGGTCATTTAAGGCCGGGTTAATGGGTTTAGTACTAAATCCCATATATTACCTGTACAAGTACGGTACATGTTCAAGTACATGTACAAATGGACTGAGGAATACTTTGAGCTAAAGAAAATTAACAAGCGTTATTATATGTGAATGGGACTGGAAAAAATGGAGCTTATGGCATTTGTGGATATTCAAACTTCTGATTTTCTGGCGCACTCCTGAAACCTGATAACTTTGTTTGTTGTTTGGTGTTTAACGGCCTATCAACAGCTCGGTGGCCTATTTCACCAACATTTCAAGCAAAGTATACTTTGAGGGAGTAATCATTTATTTTTCCTGAAATGCATTATTTCATATTATAGAACTAACCACTGCATATATGTGATGATTAAAAGTATGCAGAATTATTATACTGAATTTATTACATTATCACAGCCAAAATGGCTGTGATAATGTAATAAATTCAGTATAATAAAAATTAATAAATTTATCCTAAAATTGAAAATTTCTCCCTCAAAGTATATTTTGCTAGAAAAGTATACTTTGTAATGTTGATGAAACAGGCTACTGGTCATTGAAAGCCGGGCCAACCCGTTTGATCCCGTATTTAACCTGCTGCATTGGAGGAAAATCCCAAAATCAGAACGGAATATTTACATTAAAATAAATACATCTTCAGCACTGAAATTAGAACAATCTGACCTGGTGCTGCCAGGTCCATACCACACCAAAGTCACTTCCCCTAAAAGTAATAGGATTACGAATAATCATATTACTCGTATAAAGGGTATAACCGCATTCAACTCTCGCATACAAGACTGCAAAAGACGTACATGAGGGCCAAACCAGGTCTCTGGTCGGGATTCCTGTTAGGATGAATCCCGATCGTAAAATTACCAATCGCATACTCCCACCTGGCACCCACCAGATGTTTCAAGACCATGGAACGGTGTGGAGGATCGTCGTGGAATATTTGCCGTCTATTGAACAGCCATTTGTGTAGTCACTTGTTAAAAGAGAATAATCTGACAGTATGGACCATGTATGACTGTGACTGAGGAAATGGGGCTTATGGGTCTTGCGACCAGTGTTGATCCACCCAACAGGAAAAATGATTAGGATCAGGATCTGCACTGTTCATAATTCCATCAATGACACACCCAACAGGAGAAATGGGGCGTATGGGTTTTGCGACCAGTGTTGATCCAGATCAGACTGTGCGTCTGATCAGAATCTGCACTGTTCACAAATTCCATCAATGAAACATCTGTCATGCTTCTAATAAGCAATATAGATCATTATCAGGCTATATGAGTGTGCTATTTGATCAAGATCTACACTGGTCACACATCCCACATTTCTCGAGTCACAACCACATATGAGACGCGACATCTGATTTTGTACCCAAGAATAAGTGCTATTTTTCATGTTATTATATTTACGCAAACTGCGATAAGCAAACTGCGATATATTCTGTAATAATGTCGCAAGTTGTAATAATGTCGCAAGTTGATGATACGTTCATACAAAATGTGGAATTTGCTATGAAAGTTTGTCAACTTTTGACGTCAGTTACGGAAAATATCGCAAATTTTGTAAAAAAAAAATCACAAAATATCGCACATGGTACAAAATCACAAGGCTTGCCTCATAGTATCTTCGCTATTTGACCAAGATCAACACTGGGCACACCACAACCCAGATGCCCTATTTATCCAGTCACAGCCGCCACATATTGTCTTCGCAGACTATTGAACAGCCACTTGCGTAGTCACTGGTGGGGGCATGGCCCCGTGGCGGGCAGTTTTGAACATCTTTATGCTCTGTTTGTAGAGATCACTGTCCAATTCCTGGCTCGGATACACGTGACTGGAGTCCAACAGCTGTAATGTAATAAATTGCATTCATTGGTTGTGGAAACTTCAAACAGGCTTTTTATTTTGTATACAACAGCTGTAATCAAGGTGTATGATCACTTGGTTACAACAATAAGAACAAGTATTGAAACTTCCAGAAGCCCTCCGATTCAAAGTACATATTCTTTTATTTTGTCCTTATTATGTAACGGATTTTGATGAATATGGCGGCGCATCAAACGCGTCTTGTTAAGCTGCATTTGGTGGTGTCGGTACTTTGGTCCAAACTTCTGTCGTTTTTGCGAAGAATCGATTTCCGTGTCAGTAGACACGGAAATCGATTCTTCGCAAAAACGACAGAAGTTTGGGCCAAACTCTTGGAACCACCAAATGCAGCTCATGAAGACACGCCATATTTCATCAAAATCTGTTGCCTATTAAGGAAAATATCAAATAATACTTACTTTGGAGTGGGCTTTCAACACTTTCAGCCATTGTTGCTGTTGATGTAACCATGTGATCATGCAGCTTGTGTAATGTAATAATTTATTTAATGGGGTTTAATGGCCTGTCGACAACAAATGTCATATTAGGCCGGGGTTAACAGGGTCGAATCCCGTATTTCACCTGTTGTGATGGGAGGAGTGTAATAATGACATTCACTGGTTGAGGAAAATTCAAAATGGCCCCCAGAGTTTCTACACAACAGCTGTAATGTAATAATTTATTTACTTATTTAATGGTGTTTAATGGCCTGTCAACAGCTATGGTCATTTTAGGCCGGGTTAACAGGGTAAAATCCCGTAGTTCATCGTTATGATGGGAGGAGTGTAATGTAATAAATGGCATTTACTGGTTGAGGAAAATTCAAAATGGCCACCAAATTTTCTACACTTTGTATTAGAGGTGCAACGATACGGTACAACCCGTATTGCGATATATTGCGATACAACAAACCCATATTGCAATACGTATTGCAATATTATACCATGTATGAACAAATAATAATAAAAACAATCAGGAAATTGTTTATTATTATCATTAGAACACATCAAAACACTGTGTGGGTCAGGACTTTGCCCAGAAATGGTTGAAATTAATGATTATTTCTGGATGAGAGGAAATTAGGGAGAAGTGATCAAAATCATATTTTCCCTGATTTGTTCTCTTACTTATAGTTAATGCGTAACTGTATACATTAACTCTATGTTTTCAAAAGCATGCATATCTATTAGAGGGGTAGAGGCATCAACATGCTGTGCCGCCTCATCGAGACGGCTTAAGCGAGCGTTAACAACGTATACTTTCATTGAGAAATAAAAAGACACATTGTGGGGGGGGGGGGGGGGGGGGGGGGATCTGGGAAGCAAATGTAGTAGATTGTAGAATTTGAAAATAGATTGTAGAATTTGCAAAAAAAATAATCTTTATTTCATCTCAAAAGTATATGTTGTTACCACCCATTTGAACCTCTTTAACTGTGTACATAAATATCGTTTATGAACTTGGATGTGCATAAATTCTGTATATTTACTTAATACCAAACTGAATTATAATAAAAATCTGGTTACGTTAACATCGATTGGAAAAAGTTGCAAAAGGACGAAACTACGTAGGTACGAAATCGCCAAAGTTGTCCGTGATATTTACAGACTTTTTCATGTTTTCTGACAATAAAGTTAGTCATATTTGGTTGAAATAAACAGTTAGTAATGTAATAAACAATACTCGTTTTCGGCATAAAAGGATTGCATTAGAATATATCGATTTCGTATTTAATTCTTTCACGCTTTTCGGCGAAAAAGAAAGTTGCAATCATGGGCGGAAGCATCCGCTGTGTAGGCCACGACTCGGTTCGTCAGGTGGCGCTTTCAGTGGGTATACCCACAATCGTAGCTAACGATTGGATGCTATTTTTATTTCGGAAATGGTATCCCACAAAGCGTTATAAGCTGACAAAAATGTGTGTAGAAAACTACGAAATTTGTTCGCCACCGGGCGACCCAGCTTATAATTTTTACTAGCCCGACCCAGAAACGACTCGCATCCGGCGCCCGTTAAAACACGTGTTTGCATGTGTTTGTTTGTCTGGTTGAGAGTATTCGGAGGGAGTTAACTCTACCTCGTTCATGATCAATCGCTGATAGACCTATTGCGGACGTCTTTCGCAACAGTAACCTGTCAATCATGCCACTAAGGGCTGCCTTTACTTACCAGCGATTGGCTGTATAAATAACTTCGCCACGAGAATAACACGTGTTTTGAACTGACAATTATAGTAGCCAGAAGCAATATTTGGCTAGGGGATTATTGAAACTATCGACCCGTGACTTTTATTGTCACAGTCGGTAGGCATGATTTTAGTGATTCGCAATGATGTGATGAAAATTTGGTCAAACAATCGGGTGTCGTAAAACAAATGGTATTGTAAACAGTTCGACAGACCTGCAATTAGCGATATTTAGGTCACTGGGTGGGAAATGAACCCAGGTAACAGTACGGTTTACAATATTTACACACGGAATTTGCTGTAAAACTTCCAGATGTGTTGGACGTGTTCATCTAATTGTGGCGTGTTAAAAATATTGACTTCTGTCATATTAAAAATTATGTTTTGAATGATTTTGAATAATTTTACACAATTATTTTAACACAAGATGGCGACCGAGAATATGGTGTAAATATCGCGATACGCGAAAACCGTACCGCGATACGTATCGTCAGGATGACATATCGCAATATACCGGTATATCGTTGCACCACTACTTTGTATACAAAGTACTGAAAAGTAAAAGTGAATTGGTTTAACTTTCCAGCGATAGCTAAGGTCATTTAGGGACGGGATGAAAATATTGAAGTTTCTAAGGAAAATTAATTTAACAAACTTCAGTCAGTGGATAAGGGTGTCTTCAAAATGGCCACTGAATTTTCTGCAATTTGTTTAATCAGCTCCATGTAGCTTTCTAATGATTTATTTTTAAAATGGCCACCAAATATACCAATCAAGGCACGGTCAGTCAAGTGGAGAAAAGGGCAATAAGTCATGAGAAAAGTTTGAACATTAGTAGGTTTCTTCATATTGCTATGATAAACAGGTATAGCAATTTTAGTCAAGATATCAGCCCGAGATCGAAGAGGTCTTAGGCTGATGTCAAGTTACCTCGGGCGGATACCTAGGCTGATAACCTCTAAATATTTACCTTGTCCACTTTACACAGCTGTCTCCTCATTTCGAGATCGCGTCGTGCACACAACGCACGTCGGAACGGCCCTATATCCCCGAGCAGAGTCCGCCGTTCCTTCAGTTTCGATAACGCCGATGAATGAAACATCGCGACGTCGTGCTGAAACTGAAATTTCGTCCGTTCTGGTTTCTCCATGGTTTCACTTGGTTCCGTAGTGTCAGTTATTGGTGGAGAATCTTGTTGTGTCTCTGATTTCACTTGTGAGTCAGTTGGAGTTGTTTCTGCGTCTGTGGCTTCTTGTGCTTCTGTTTTGGGTTTTTCATCAACTGTTTCTTCCTCTTTTACACCTGAAATAAATGAGTTGATAATAAAAGTATGACCTTTTGATTTGGTATGCCTGTATTTGAAACCCATTGGTCAGTTTCGCTGAAAATGGGAATGAAAGATCCTTACAATTTTAAGATTGCTTAATTTAACCCTTAGACCACTACACACAACAATTGTTGTCTGCTGTTGCTTTTATATCTTGCATTATTTCTCAATAAAAACATGTTTTGACAGCAATGGAAATGATTCTAAAGTGCTGCCAAGCATGTTGTAAATTATTCTAAAGTGCTGTCAAGCCATGTTTTTGATGATACAAATGGAAAATAGAAATGATTCGGAAGTGCTGTCAAACCATGTTTTTATTGAGATATAAAAGTTGTGAGTGGCGGTCTAAGGGTTAAATCTGGTTATGTGTAACTTATTGGCGTTACATCTTGCAATATTAGAAATAAGTCGAGAGCGATACTTGCCAGCTATTGACAAATTATAATACAGTTGTTAGTTACTGAGAGTGAATTGTAGAGAGGTGCAGAGCTTCCAGATAAGGTGCGTATTTGCGTATTTTGCGCATGTATTGTAGCAGAATACGTATTCATTATCAAAAGTGAGAGTACAAAATACGCACAGCAATGTGAAAATACGCATTGGTTTTCAAATTGAGTAGTGAAAATACTGTAATACAGTTGAAAATTTACTTAGTTGAGCTGCAAAAATCGAACACTTGCTCAATAAGTGAATTTTTAAATTTGTTACATTTCTTTTTATCATTTGTTCCTATTTAATAGGGAGGAAAATCAATAATAAATTAGTAAAAGTAAAATACGCATTGAATTTGAAATACGGGGGTATAAAACTCTTTAGATACAAAATTTATCTGGAGCTCTGGAGGTGGCTGTTATTATAGAAATGAATGGCCTCGTCCAGTATTCCCGTGACTTTTCCAAGTTTATATCCCCGATAAATTCAACAAAAAGGCCATTCATTTCTTATAATTCCAGCATTTGAAATAAATTCATCAAGAAAATGTGTTTATTTTCCGTTTTCTTAAGAATTATTTTAACTGGGTCTCACGGTTACGGAAAGTCGTTCGGCGTGGGAGTTTACTGGGATATAAATTTTGGACAGAGACTTGCTACGGGCCAATCAAATGTTAGGGAATTGTGTAAATATTTTTGTGCTGGAATTATTGTATGTTTGACAGTATTCCACATTATACCTTCGGACTCGTCGAGATGTCGTTGACAGACCGTGACCACCTCGTTATACAGATCCTCCCCTGCGTATTCCCGTGACAGCCCGATCTTGGCGAACAGAGAGCCGGGCGTGAATCGCTTCAGGGCAGAGCCCGTGGTCAGCTTTGGGCGCTCGTCTCGCACCAGGCTTGCCCAGTCTATCTCCAGCGCATCCACGGCAGCTGGAGGGGTAATAATGATATGTGACTGATATGGGACAAGCGATGTGATTTTGTACCTTCGGACATCTGCGTAATTTCATACGTTTACAAAATTTACAAAAATACAATATTTTCCGTAATGGCGTCAAAAGTTAACAAAATTATATTCCACATACTCTGAAAATGTTGTCAACTTTTGATTTTATTAATGAAAATTATTGTAAATTGTGTAAACGTATTTAATGAAATTACGCACACGTCTGAAGGTACAAAATCACATGGCGTGTCTCATATGTAGCTTGTAGCATCTGTGGCTCCTAGAACTCTCCTGCAGCTTTATTGCATATTGCCGCCAAGGGTTGATAACTTACTGGAAATATGGAAAATCGATAGGGTTTTCATCCTCTGACCATGATAAACATGCATACAGAATTTGGTTAAGATCCTTCAAGTAGAACTTGAATTATCGTGAGGAATAGGACACAGCCTACAACAATTAACAAGAATTCCGCCACGGACGGTATCGCGCCTGTCGAGGCATTTGACCGTGAACATTACAAGTAAATAAATTACCTTGACCATGAGAATTTGGATGTGGGGGTGTGCGTAATGAAGTTTCATTCCTAGACAAACATTGATGTGAAATATTATCAAAGTCTGGCAAGGGGTTAAAGAGATATTGTGAAAAAACAATAACTTTGACGCATTTCTGTTACAAAACTGGTGAACATTAAAAGTAAATAAATGACCTTGACCTTGAGAATTTGGATGTGGGGGTGTGCGTAATGAAGCATCATCCCTAGACAAACATTGATGTTAAATATTATGAAAATCTGGCAAGGGGTTAAAGAGATATTGTGAAAAAACAATAACTTTTAACGCATTTGCCTTACAAAAAACAGGACGACGCGGACGACGCCGGAAAAAGCGCCGACTAGTCGCGCCTCTGCTAAAGCAGGCGCGACAAAAACTGGCATACAAAGGGAGACAAGTAGTCAGACATTTTTGAACATCAAGGGATCTTCCACTTGCCATGATAAACATGCATACCACATTTAGTTAAGATCAGTCAAGAAGAACTTAGTTATCGCAAGGACAAGCTGTGTCCACCTGTGTCTACAATGTCTGCCGTACCTGGTTTAACTGTGCCAATCAGACTACCCTCCTCGGAGGATATACTCTCAAACTCGTCGCCCTCTTCCCCTCCCTGGCCCTTGGTCCTCTTGGTCTTCTCAACATCCGCCCTGAAATCACACAGCCCTTGATGACAGTCTACACTCGTTACCTCAAACTCTCTCTAGTCAAACTATATAACTAGATAACTAAAAGTCAAATTGTTAGTTCTAAGTACAGTCTACACTTGTTACCCCAAACTCTTAAGTCAAACTAGTCTACACGTGTTACCCCAAACTCTTAAATCAAACTACAGTCTACACTTGTTACCCCAAATTCTTAAGTCAAACATTAATGTTGTTTCTCCAGTCACATCATGTTACGAATACCCAGACATTGTTTAGTCGTATATCAGGATTTTTATCCATATAGGTACATAAATATCGGATTTCCTATTTATTGTCGAGTTCAAATTGAAACAACCCAGCAGTCCTAGTATCGTCATATATCTTAAATTAAGACCACTTTACACAGGGCCATGACAAAAACACATTTTTATTTAGTATATATATATTTTTTTTTTTTAAAAATGCACATTTAACCCTTTCAAAACCACATGCATCTATAGTGACATCGGCAAATAGTGTAGATCCAGATGAGACGGCTCGTGACGAGCCGTCTCATCAGGATCTGCACTTTTCGCAAATATTTTTCATATTTTTGAGAATAAAAACACCCCCTTTTCATAAATGGACTAGTCTGAAAATCATGTTGTGACTGTTGGAGTGGTTGCAAAATTAACATATCAAAATCCATTCCAGTTACGTAGAGGTGAAAGGGTTAACATCTACAGGCCTACATACCCTTCCATTGGTTTTTCCTTGCCACTTTTCTGGCTGTGTTTGCTCGCCACGCTGCTCTGACTCGGACTACGTTGGCGCTCAGTTCCCGCTTCCTGTGTCGCTGGCTACAAATTACATAAATACCGTATTTTGCCGTGTATAAGACGCACCCCTATTTTCAGTCCAAAATCTGGGGGAAAATGTCTACATGAGAATATAAGACGCACCCAAATTTACCGTTAATGGCGTCATGCAATATTTTTCATGGCAAAATGACACCGACCGATATGGGCTAGGTAAATGTTTTCAAAAGATAATTAAAATGATAGAGGCCAGATTGTGATTCGGCAGAGAAAATGTCGACCGAATGCGACACAGCATCGAAACCAAAGGCATTCGGCGTTTCGTCGGTATAACTATATATATATGCAGTTATACCGATGAAAGCCTAAACACGCCGAATGCCTGTGGTTGAAACGATCAAGACGCGAACTGTGTAGAATACGAATCTGAGGCTACTTTTCCAATTTCAAGCGGATGTTACCGCAAAGACTAACAACAACAACAAATATATAAACAAATCTATATTTTATGAATTTTTGGTCATTTTTGTCGATATTTCGTGGTGGAAGAAAATGCTCTTGTATCCAAACGTGTGTAGAAGACGCAGGGTCTTTGTGGGATGAAAATCTGGGTAAAAAAGTGCGTTTAACACACGGCAAAATACGGTATATGACACGCCATGTGATTTTATACCTAAGAAGGTGCAAGATTTTTCATGAAATCTATTTTTAATACAGAAACTGTGATATTTTCTGCAAGTGACGTTGAAAGATTATTCCGTAGTTGATATGAAAATTTCATCAACTTCCAACGTAATTTAAGAAAAAGATAAGGAATTAGTAGTAATTGAGTATTTTCACTCCATCATATCTGAAGCAATTGGGTATTTCAATATTTTAATTGGGTAAAATAAAATCACACTACTGTTTACACATCAACAGACAGCAATTATTGAATAGTTTGCTTCGAAATGAAAACATGTCTTGGCATTTCATTAGAATTGTCTCCTTGGAGACAATTCTAATGAAATACCAAGATGTGTTTTCATGGAAAATAAGAAAAATATGCTATATTGTGGTCTGTTTATTGTTTTCTGTAGCATGATAAAGACACCACAAATTTGTTATTGCTTTTTGATACTCGCTACTTCTGATTTCAATTGGGTTTTTGGCAATTTAAATTGGGTATTTACGCAAATACACAGCTTATCTGGAGCTCTGTACTTTTCACGAGATAGCGCACATATTCTTAGGTACAAAAGCTTCCCGGACATGGAAAATCACGAGTAACTTCCCTTAGAACAACTTCAAGGGCGACAGTAATGGACGTTAGAATTGTCCGCATTTATTGATTCGATGACAGGTTTGTTTAGGTTAAACAAATGGACAGAATCTGCCTATTGTTGTAGGCAAATAAATGCCAAAAATAGTCGGTAGCTAAGTAATAATTACCAATTCTCCGGGTCGGTTGAGGATGTCATCATCAGAGTCGTTATCCGTAAAATCACTGAAGTTCTGGTCAATCATGCTGTCAACGCGGCCCACTATGTCTGAAACACAATAAGTTTGTTTGTTTGTGTGTTGGGGTTTAACGGCCTATCATTTAAGGCCAGAAAAAACAATAAGACGTTGAAACTAGATTTTTCAGTATTAAAGCAAGGCCTTTTGGAATACCCGGCGTGTGCCGTATCACCAAATTTACTAATGCTGTGACCTTGATGTAGGCATAAGTTGGGGTCACTATTGGCGTCACCAGGAATTTTCCAGTGGGGTTAAGACTGCCGAAGGAGAGAGCACGATAGGGATATCCCCTCTCAGTAGTCATGGGGGTTCGGGGGTCCTCCCCAGTAAATGTTTTGATTTGTACGTGCTATTTCTGGCATTCTAATGCATTTTAGAGCTATAATTTCCAAGTCAAATTGCACCCAAAAGTTTCTGTCGTTTTTGCGAAGAATCGATTTCCGTGTCTCTGACAAAAACGACATAAGTCTGTGCCAAAATCCCTGGACCACCAAATGCAGCTCATGAAGACGCGTTTGCTGTGCCATATTTCATCAAAATCTGTTTCATATTAAGGAAAATATCAAATAATACTTTCAAGATTTCAACACTTTCAGCCACTGTTGTTGTTGATATTATGTCATGGGTGTGCCACAGTAAGATAGAGGACTGGCATATATTGCAGAACCTCTCTAAACTGACACGCAGAAAACATAAATGTGGTAGTGTCTGGAGACAGTAGATGGCCGCGACCCACATGTTGCGCCCGCCGAGGCATTTGATAGTAGTAAAAAAATGTTTAATGCAAGAACGCTTTAAACCGTACACATACTACCCATGTGAAGTTAATTGGTGAAGCGGTTGCAGAGACATAATATACGTAAAAACTTTAATGTTTAATGTAATTTGACCTTGACATTGGGCACAGGGGCCGAACAGATTGGGCATAGAATGAAAATATTGGAAATATGCGAATGAACACATGTGAAGTTTCGAGTGAATTGGCGAAGACTGAAACTCGGAGTAAGCTACGTACCAACTTTGAGGCCACTTTCATCGTCAGATATCGGTGGTTTTTCCGTCTCCGTTTCTCCATCAATTTTCCGACGTTTGCTGTCGCCGCTTCGTGAGCCGTCTCGCGACCTTGACCTTGATCGTTTTTTCTCGGTCTCCACCTCTGCCGTCTATAGGTAATAGAGAATACCAGCCGAGATGGTTCAAATGAGTGGTCGCAACATATATTTTCATAGAGAAATAACAAAAATAAAATATTTTTGAAAAATTCATAACCGTAAACAGAGCTCCAGAAAAGGTGCGTATTTGAGTATTTTATGCAATTATTTTAGCTGAATACGCATTGATTATCAAAAGTGCGAGTGCAAAATACACACAGCAATGTGAAAATACGCATTGATTTTCAAATTGAGTAGAGAAAATACTGTTATAAAATTGAAAATTCACTTAGTTGAGCTGCAAAAAGCAAACATTGTTTGCTTTTTGCAGCTCAAATAAGTGAATGCTTAAATTTGTTATATTTTTTTATCATTTGTTCCCTATTTAGTAATGAAGAAAATCAATAAACCATTTGTAAAAGTAAAATACGCAATGATTTTGAAATCAGGGGGTATAGTACACTTTAGACACAAAGCTTATCTGGAGCCCCTTATTGGAGAAATAACAAAAATAAAATATTTAAAAAAAATACTTTCTTTAAATGTGCTTAGAAGTATATATCGCGACCACCATTTGAACCGTCTCGTTGAGACGGTGGAAATGAGTGGTCGCAACATATACTTTCTTTGAAATATAACAAACATAAATAAAAAATGTTTAAAAAAATTTCATAACCGTAAAGGTGTATTACGCATGTAATGGGTTAATGGTCATTTATGCACTATTTTATGAAGCAGATATTAAAGATGGAAAGTACCGACAAACACTGCAGATCGTGATGAGACGGCATTTCCCCCCTCTCATCGGGATCGACAGTGTTTGCCAATGCTGGCTTTACAGTCTGTGGGGCTGTGTAGGTAAAATAACACACCTTTTCGCTACCCTTCTTGGACGAGCGGTGGCTGTGTTGCGAGAGGGTGGGCGAGCCATCTCGGAGGCGTTTGGGGGTTGGGGATGGGGCGGCCCTCTCCAGAGATGCCGGGCGCTTCCTGCAACAGACAAATCAGTTACAGTGGAACCTCTCTACACTGTGCACCTCTTTCAGGTTGTCCGAGCTAGTGAGGTTCCACTGTATATTTTCTGCCAGAAAAAAATGTAAATAATTCATAATTATTGATACATGGATTTCAGTGTTCATACACATTTTCATTAGTAAAATTGAAGGTTTTTTTTTCAAGGTTTTTATTTTTTTTACAATGACCAGACTTTTTAGCCAGAGCCAATACAAAACTTTATTTTTATGACAGGCGCCGTAGAAAACATGTTAATAAACATTACAACAATCATACACTGTGGTGTTATCATGTGGTACAATTTTGATGCAACCAAATATATTTTCAGGGCTCCAGATAAGCTGCGTATTTGCTTAAATACCCAATTAAAATTGACCAAAACCCAATTGAAATCAGAAGTAGCGAGTATCAAAAAGCAATCCAAATTTTATGGTACCTTTACCATGCTGCAGAAAACAATAAACTGACCGCAAATACAGCATATTTTTCTTATTTTCTAAGAAAACACATCAGAAATGATGGAGTGACAATACCCAATTATTAATTCCTTATCTGGAGCTTGATTTTGCATCAGCCACCACACTGGAATTGCAAATGGTGCTACACATAGTCAGGGCTATTTTTTAGTAGTAATGTCCAGGGGGCCGTTTCACTAAACTTTGTAAGACTAAAATGTTCGTAAGTGCAAAATTATGATAGTCTGTAAATTTCACATTAACAATGTTTTCTTGTAAACAATGATTGGATTTACATTTATTGAGCATAGGCTGCATTTGTAGCCTATGCTCAATACATGTAAATCCATCAAATGAAATTTACAGATGATCCTAAATTTGCACGTACGAACATTTTAGTTGTACGAAGTTTAGTGAAATGCCCCCCCCCAGCCGCTTATTATTTGCGGCACCACTGTCATTACACTTGTAGGACAGAACACACATTTTAAAACGCTGAAACTACTTATCGCCTTTACGATTTTTCTTCAAAATATTCTAGAAATCCAGATACACGGATACAATAATTCACAAGAAAAAACAAAAATATTCAAGGTATTTTTAAGGGTTTTTATTATTTTTTCAAGGGTTTTTCAAGTCGGATGTCAAATTCAAGGGTTTTTCAAGACCTGTGCGAACCCTGGTTTTATTGGTCGAGTGAAAGTGGTTTTACACCTGTTTTTATACAACCACAGTATCAGGGTGGGTAGGGAATGATTGCAAATTTAGCACTGAAACTAGAATATCTTCTATGCTCTAGACTATCAACCATTCACTGGTCATACGTACCTGGATGAATCTCTCTCCGACAACCGATCATCTTCTCTCCTTCTATCGGAACTCTCTCCATCTCTAGGTCGGTCATCTCTCCGTCTGTCTGAGCTCTCCACGTCTCTAGACCGTTCCTCCCGTTTTCTATCCATATCTACGTCTCTACGACTATCGTCCTTCTTTCTATCCGTGCTTTCTCCATCGCGATTCTTTTCGTTCTTTTTCCGATCTTTGTTCTCTGAGTCACGGGCCTTGTCGTCTTTGCCAGCCTCGTCCTTCCTCCTTCCGTCCTCTCTGTCTTTTCCATCTTCTTTACGATCTCTGATGTTAAAAGAACAACAATATTTGATTTATTGGTGTTTAATGGCCTATGAACAAATATAAAGGTCATTTACAACGGGTTCAATCCCGTATTTAACCTGCTGCATTGGGGGGAAAATTTCAAAATCAGGATGGAATATTTACATAGAAAAAAAAAATATTCATCCCTGAAGTTGGTGCTAGGTCCATACCACACCAAGGTCACTTGGCCCGTTCCCCTAAAGGTATTAGGATTAGGAATAATCACAAAGATCAACAAATGATATTGTTACCCGAGGGATCATATGCCATATTTGTACCTGTGATTGGCGAAATGGGGCTTATGCGACCAACGTAGATCCAGCTCAGCTTGTCAGACCAGGCTCTGCACGGTTCGTCATTCAATCAATGAAACAGCCGCCATGCTTCTAACAAGCAATATAAATCATTATCAGACTACAGGAGTGTGCAACTTGATCAGGAGCTACACACATCACAAATCCCATAAGCCCATTCCTCCCCAATCCTCTGTCCATCCATCATGTGTGTCGCAGAGGCCTTATGGAGTTAGCCGTCTTATTCCAGACCTCTTCGGTCTGGGACAAATTGCATATAGCTATTCTCACCAGTCTTCTGTACGTTTATCATCATCACATTTCTCGTGGTCGTATTTCGAAATGTGGTCAGTGGAATAAAGGGGGCTAACTCCCTCAGGGAGTTAGCCCCCTTATTCCATTGACCCCTTCTATAAATTACATGCTGCTCGACTCACCTGTCCTCTGTCCGTTTATCATCATCACGTTTGTCTCGGTCGTCTTTAGAAGCGTCGCGTCGATCGTCACGTCGGTCCGGACGATCTCCGTCGCGTCGTTCGGGACCATCGCGACGGTCGGGACCGTAAAAGTCGTCGGGACGATGCCGACCTTCCCAGTCAGGGCGACGGCTGTTTCGGTCGTCATATCTCCCTCCTAGTGATAGAGAGAATAACAAGCTCCAGATAAGGCCTAAAAATGTGCGTTTCCTGTTATAGGCTGAACAGTTTACGGCCTGTTAAGGTCACCAAGGTTAAGGTCAAGGTCACCCAAATAACAATGGGTGGATAACCGTCAAAGTGCGAAAGCTATTGATGAAGTTTGGTAATGATCCGACTAAAAGAGATATGGGAAATTTGGCGACGTCGGAATTGTGACCGCTATGTCTCACTTTCCACAATCGGCCACGAGACAAAACTTCCTTTCAGATGTAACCAGGCGATCACCAGTGAACATCTCATCCACAAAGGTCAGCTAAATGACACTGGGTGGATAGCTATTGATGAAGTGTGGTAATGATCCAACTCATGGATCAGGAGATATTCAACATTTGGACGTCTACCACAATAACATCGCCGTTGCCTATGACGGGATGGTGACATTTATGTCTCACTGTCCACTAACATGAGTGAGGCTAAGATGAACTGATATCCGAAATGAATCAAAATCAAACTAAAATCAGACACCATGTTTTGTTAAACATGGATATGCCCCCATGGCATACAGGGGGCCGTTTCACTAAACTTTGTACGACTAAAATGCGGCATCACACTTATGTGAAATGATACATGTATTATGTGTTTTTTCTATTAAAAACATACTATTTTATGTCAAATTTCCAAACAGTTTCATTGCACACGACATGCACTGTCAGTCTTTTTTTTTTTTATCAACTTTCGATATAGGTTACATGTATGAAGATAAATTATGCACTGGAGGATAAGAAACTGTAGCCTGGCATTATCTATATGTGGCAGTGGCTGTGACACATGGGGCTGATGGGTTTTGCTAACGATCTATATGTATCACTTTTTAGAACAATGAAGGGTGTTTCATTGATGGGTTTTGCGACGAGTGTAGATCCAGATCAGCCTGTGCTTCAGCACAGTCTGATCCGGATCTGCACTGTTCACCATTCCATCAATGAAACACCCGTCATGGTTCTAAAAAAGTGATATAGATCGTTTGCATGGCTACACGAGTGTGCTTCCTGGACAAGAATTCAATTAAGCTTTTATAACTACTTACGGTTTCTTGCATTAATGTTATGAATGTATGCAAGGACATGTTAAAATGAATGAAATAAAATATTTGTTTAAATCAAATCAGGAATGTGCTATTTGATCAAGAGCTACACTGGTCACAAATCCCATAAGACCAATTTCTCCAGGCAAAGCAACAAATATTATTACTGTCTGTTGAGCTATTGAGCTACCATCTATAGCCAAAAGTTTGTCGACAGCAAACCATGGAATAGACAGTAGCCTGGGCCCGGTAGCTCAAAACCTCTGTTAGCTTAACACTGTGAATGATTTAACTGAGGTTGTGAGTAAACGGGCCATGGTATTCCCTATACAAGACAAGCTGTGTCATTTAGTAGCTAAGAACATGTGTGATTTCTCATAAAAAAATAATTACAAAATTTACGATATTTTCATTGAATGACGTCGAAAGATAATTACATTTTCATAGCTAATGTGGAGTAGAATTCTGCATTTGCTATGAAAACTACGTCAAATTTTGACGTCATTTACGGAAACGATCATACATTTTGTAAATATTTTTTCATGAGGTTCTCACATGTTCTTAAATAGGTACACAATCACAATGTTCTTTAATATAGGAATGAATGGCCTTTTTGTGGAATTTATCGGGGTATAAACTTGGAAAAGTCGCGGGAATACTGGACGAAGGCCAAAAAAAGGCCATTCATTCCTTATAATTCCAGCATTTGAAATAAATTCATCAAGAAAATATGTTTATTTTCCGTTTTCTTAATAATTATTTTAACTGCTCCTCATGGTTACGGAAAGTAGTTCTTCGTGGGAGTTTACTGGGTATATAAATTTTGGACAGAGACTTGCTACGGGCCAATCAAATGTTAGGGAATTGTGTAAATATTTTTGAGCTGGAATTATTAGGTACAAAATCACATGGTGCGTCTCATATACTCATATATTACTAGACTTACTTTCTCCTGGTCCCCATGGTCCGCCCGGTCCCCCGCGAATCAGGCCCCGCCCACCGCGCCCCCTGGCCCGGTCCCAGCCTGGGGGCGGCTGCTCAAAGTCAAATTGCGGCCCTCTGGGTGGCCCTGAAATCAGAAATAAAAGTCAGTGGGCTCACTATTTGTTTCACGAAACCAGTCCAAATTTTACGGCTCTATAAACAGCACAAAAACATAATTTTTTTGATAATATTCAATTTTATAAAAAATTAAAATTCAAAAGTTATACAGGTAATTCTCGTTATCTCGAAGTTGACCGGACTGAGAAAAATATATCGACATATCCAAACTTCGAGAAATTTAGCGACCACTCTCAAAAAATCCGAAGAGAATCACTTAAAAAAATACGGACTTTACATTACTTCCAGGTTTTCATAAATTGCGTACTTTCTTTTCACGTAACACGCATGTGCGTTGTTACTAAATATAACGCATATATGCCTGATAACAGTTTTCGGTACACAACATTTGTTTTACAACAAATAACCAATACACATCAATCAATAATCGTTACATCTAAACGCCAACGATCGCCGTCTCTCCTAACGATGTCATTATTATTCAACCGTCTCATACTGTTGCAAGATACAAATTTCGTCCCCAAACCACGTTGGACCTAGACTCGTTGGCCACAAACACATTCGGCCCAAGTCAAATCATGTCAAGCTTGCGTTTTACAGCGCATTTCTGCCTCGCAATAACTGAACCAGTTACCCACCACACCTCACATTGAACGGTGGCGTTTTATATTTCTATGTGAAAACTTACCCGAGATAATCTCGCTGATTCAGACTTGGCGGTGCCAGGGGCTTAATTTTCACATAGACTTTATATCCGAATATGAACGTGAAGGAAACTTACCATCGACTCAATTTCCACCTCAACATAACCGAAATATCAATGTTTCCGATATCGATTTACCAGAAGTAAAATACATGATCTATATAGTGAATTTGGCCGGGACCTCGGACATATATCGAGATAAGCAGGAATATCGAGATAAAGAGAATCGGCTGTATTTAAAATCGTTCCACTATTTTTGAAATTTGAAAAAAATCCCCATTTTAATTCACCATAGACATCTTCACTCATGGGGATTTAACATGGGGAATAAAATCAATATTGGCCCAAATTTCACAAAATAAAAAGAGAGTTCATTCTTAAATTTGGATAAAATTTAATATTATCCAAAAAAATAATTATTTTTTTTGCATGGTTTATATAGCCATACAATTGGGCCGGTTTTGTGAAACAGACAGTAACGTCCTAGCAACAGCTAAGTCATTTAGGGTGGTACCTCGTTTTCAAGTCTCATATGAAAGACCAGTGGGTGGAAATACTATGTAAGTATTTTTCACGCCAACGGCGAGGTTTGAACCCACAACCCCTGGATTGGAAGTCAGGTGTCCTAGTTTAACATCCCAGCAACAGCTAAGGTCATATAGGGATGGGACCTAGGTTTCAAGTCTCATCCAAAAGACCAGTGGGATGTAAATACTACAAAAGTATTTTTTGATGAGTAAGGCGAGGGAGGTTAGTCAGGGCCCGGTTGCTCAAAGCTTCTGTTAGCTTAACAGACTGTTAAATCCTTAGCAATGCAATGCTAAGGATTTAACAGTCTGTTAAGCTAACAGAAGCTTTGAGCAACCGAGCCCTAAGGATTTAACAGTCCGTTAAGCTAACAGAAGCTTTGAGCAACCGGGCCCTAAGGATTTAACAGTCTGTTAAGCTAACAGAAGCTTTGAGCAACCGGGCTCTGGTGTTCTATTCCACAACCCATCCTCAAATTGGCATCAAATAAGGAACAAGGGCATCGTTATTACTAAGCTAATCCCCTCGCTGGCAGCCTTGATAACAAAGTGAACATAAGTCCTCAGTGACCTTGTGCAGTCAGAGGTGGGTTGTATGCAAAACAAAGCACCATCCCTAGACACACATTGTGGCCAAATATTATCAAACTCGGTGAAGCGGTTGAAGTTATTGAAAAATGAAAGGTGTTACTAACGCATGTACGTACGTACGTACATGGACTAACGCTCTATCCCCTCTTGCCTATCGGCAAGGGGATAATAAATGGGGTTTTAAAAGTCCTTTTAACAGAAAATTGACGTAGTACAAAATTCACCTTCGCCAAACCGTGGTGGGTACCGGTCGTATCTGTCCAGTGGATCTCTGCGATCACGGAAAGCTGGGTCCCGTCTGTCCACCGGTTCCCTTCTATCTCCTGGTTCCCGGCGATCTGCCGGTTCCCTGCGATCGGCTGGTTCCCGACGTTCAATTTCTCTACGATCTGGTTCCCGGCGATCTGCTGAAAATAAGTAAGTTTAATGCCTACAGACTATAAAGACAACATATGCAAGCACTGTACATCCATATCTTAACCATTCCTACACTGTTGACGGAAATTGCCGTCTGCTGTTTTTCATTTTTGCTTTAATTCTTAACAAAAAACTGGTTTTGACAGCACATGAGAATCATCTCCACTCGAGATGATTC
Organism: Conchocele bisecta; assembly: GCA_029237695.1. Lineage (NCBI taxonomy): Eukaryota > Metazoa > Mollusca > Bivalvia > Lucinida > Thyasiridae > Conchocele > Conchocele bisecta. Next base: position 61,885,535 of record CM055278.1, on the reverse strand, counting down.
TCATGTGCTGTCAAAACCTGATTTTTGTCGAGCATCTCATCAGGATCTGGAGCATTTGTCAGTATAGTTAAATACTAAAACTAGTTGGCCGCGACCTGCATGTCGCGCCTTGGGGCGAGGCATGGACACTAAAAAAAGAGATATAGTAGACGGAAAAAGTTTAACCAAAAAACTTTAACCGGACACACGTACGTACGCCAAAGTGCCGACTATATCGCACTTTCCGCAAGCAGACGCGACAAATACTTTACAAAAATTTCAAAGTAATTAAACCTTGACATTGGGCCGCACGGGAGGGTAGAATGAAAATATGGATGATGATAACTCCTATGTGAAGGTTCAAGGTAATGGGCAAAGCAGGTGCAGAGATATAGTACATGAAAAAACTTTAACCAAAAACTTTAACCAAAAACTTTAAAGTAATTTGACCTTGACATTGGGCACAGGGGCCGAACGGGTGGGGGGTAGAATGAAAATATGGATGATGATAAACAGGCATGTGAAGGTTCAAGGTAATGGGCAAAGTAGGTGCATAGATATAGTACCGGGGGGTACATGAAAAAACCTTAACCAAAAACTTTAACCAAAAACTTCCAAGTAATTTGATGTTGACATTGGGCACAGGGGCCGCACGGGTGGGGGGTAGAATGAAAATATGGATGATGATAAACACCCATGTGAAGTTTCAAGGTAATGGGCAAAGCAGTTGCAGAGATATAGTATAACAAAAAACTTTAACCAAAAAACTTTAACCAAAAACTTTAAACAAAAACTTCAAAGTAATTTGACCTTGACATTGGGCACACGGGCCGCATGGGAGGGGGGTAGAATGAAAATATAGATGATGATAAACACCCATGTGAAGTTTCAAGGTAATGGGCAAAGCAGTTGCAGAGATATAGTATAACAAAAAACTTTTAACAAAAAAACTTAACAAAAAAACTTAACCAAAAACTTTAACCGGACACACGTACGCCAAAGTGCCGACTTAAAGAGATATTGTGAAAAAACAATAACTTTAACGCATTTCTGTTACAAAACCGGTGAATATTACAAGGAAATAAATGACCTTGACCTTCAAAATTTGGATGTGGGGGTGTGTGTAATGAAGCATCATCCCTAGATAAACATTGATGTGAAATATTATCAATGTCTGGCAAGGGGTTAAAGAGATATTGTGAAAAAATAATAACTTTAAACGCATTTGCCTTACAAAAAAGACGGACGACGCGGACGACGACGGAAAAAGCGCCCACTATAGTCGCGCCTCTGCTAAAGCAGGCGCGACAAAAACTTAACCAAAAACTTCAAAGTAATTTGACCTTGATATTGGGCACAGGGGCCGCACGGGAGGGGGTAGAATGAAAATATAGATGATGATAAACACCCATGTGAAGTTTCAAGGTAATGGGCAAAGCAGTTGCAGAGATATAGTATAACAAAAAACTTTAACCAAAAAACTTAACCAAAAACTTTAACCGTACGTACAGACACATGTACGTACGTACGTACGTACGTACGTACGTACGCCAAAGTGCCGACTATATCGCGCTTTCCGCAAGCGAGCGCGACAAAAATCAACATTTTCTTAATAATGGAAATTATCTAAAGAAAATACAACAAGGGCATCATTATCACTAAGCTAAATCCCCTCACTGGCAGCCTTGCTAATAATAATAATAATAACAAAAAAATTAACATTTAACAGGAAGTGCTACTAACCAAGGTCCCTACGCTCGGGTGGTTCCCTCCTGTCTATCGGCTCCCTGCGGTCCGGTTCCCGGTCCGGTCGACTGTATGGTACCCGGTCACCAGGTTCGGGGTACGGTACCCGGTCTGCGTGCACGAACCTAGCTCGGTCGTCAAACGCACCCGGGGGTGGAGGGGGCGGGACGAATCGCGGATCGCGAGGGTCATCAAACCGTTCACGCCTGTGTGAAAGTGAATGGGTTTAAACCTTTCAATATTACAGACCTCTTTAGTAATATTTGCAAAATATGTGAAAAACAAATTTCTGTTGTGAAATGATCATACCATTATAAATGCTAGAGTAAATAAAGGTACATGCCCACTCAGTAGGTTATAATATAGGGAGGCAGATAGTTTTGGGTACAATAAAATCACACTACTGTTTACACATCAACAGACAGCAATTATTGAATAAATTGCTTTGAAAGAAAAACATGTCTTGGCATTTCATTAGAATTGTCTCCTTGGAGACAATTCTAATGAAATACCAAGATGTGTTTTCTTCATGGAAAATAAGAAAAATATGCTATATTTGAGGTCTGTTTATTGTTTTCTGCAGCATGATAAAGGTACGACACAATTGTTATTCCTTTTTGATACTCACTACTTATACAGGGTTTTCGGCATTTTAATTGGGTATTTAAGCAAATATGCATCTTATCTGGAGCTCTGGTGGAAAGTCACATATTTATTTGTGTTTCACAGAATAAACTGTGTCTGAATACATAGGGTTATTGGGAAGAATATACACAAAAAGAGCAGGACTCCAGATAAGGTGCGTATTGGCGTTTTTACGAAATTATTTTAGCTGAATACGCATTGATTATCAAAAGTGGGAGTACAAAATACTCACAGCAATGTGAAAATACGCATTGATTTTCAAATTGAGTAGTGAAATACAGTATTTCACTACTCAATTTGAAAATCAATGCGTATTTTCACATTTATTTTCAACTTTATGACAGTATTATACTGTCATAAAGTTGAAAATTCACGTAGTTGAGCTGCTAAAAGCAAACACTGTTTACTTTTTGCAGCTCAAATAAAGTGAATGTTTAAATTTGTTATATTTTTTATCATTTGTTCCTATTTAGTATTAAATGAGGAAAATCAATAATACATTTTCAAAATCAAAATATGCAATGATTTTAAAATCAGGGGGTATAGTACGCTTTAGACACAAAGCTTATATGGAGCTCTGAAAGAGTCCAGCGATCTGGAATCATTTTCCAACAGTGTTATGCATTATATCGAGTATATAGACCATTAAAAATGTTTTGTGAACGAGGTACAAGTATCGTGAGATGTATCGTATCGCGAACTAATGCATCGTGGGGTAGGCGTATCGTTATACCCCTAGTTATTACAGTACCTTTCGAGTCTGTCTGGTGGCGGCTCGCGCGGTGGGGCCAGAATATCAAGCTCCCCGCGGTCCGGTCTCCGCATCTCAAACTCGCGACCTGGTGGCGGAACTGGTTCCCCTCTATACGGCACTGGTGGGCCACGGACCCGCTCCCCTGGTGGTGGTTCCCGGCCCGCCCTAAGATCATAGAATAGTGAATACCATGCTAGGTTCTTTTGATACCAAGTTTATTCGTTGAGGCTAAGAAACAGTCAAAATAAATTTGCAACCAGATGAGCCGGCTCATTACGAACCATCATCAGCATCTGAACTTTTTGCAAGTAATTTTCATATTGTTTTAGAAAAATACATGGCAGCGGCCAGCATGTCGCCCGCCGAGGCTTTGGTAGTATACTGAAGAACTTTAACCAAAATGTTTAACCCAGACGTACATAATATGTCAATGTGTCGATTATATCTTGTTGTCCGCAAGCGGGTGTGGGCAACAACAACACCCCCCCTGCTTATAAATGGACTAGTTTGAAAATCATTTAGTGACGATTGGATTGGTTCTTAAATTAATATATCACAGTCCATTTCAGTTATTTAGGAGTGAACAGGTTAGATTATAGATTGGCAAATCATCCATCCATGACCTTTATCACTGACCTTAACACATGATGACCTTCAACGTTGACCTTCACCCCGTAAACATCCTGCCTAACCTCCATCACTGACTTGACCACTGACCGTCACCCGTGAACTTAACCACTGACCTTCACCCATGTGACCTTGACCACTGACCTTCGAAACTCCTCTGCCTCGCGATCCCGCTCCCTACTCCTGTCGAACTCCGCCCTCTCTGGATCCACGCCTCGGCCCCGTGACACATCCCTTGGTACCCGGTCTCGCGGTTCCCGTTCTCTCGGTTCCCGGTCTCGTATCTCCGGTTCCCGGGGTTCCCTGTCGCGAGGCTCACGGGGTTCGCGCCCATCGCGTGCGTCTCGAGGTTCCCTCGCATCCCGACCCTCACGTACATCTCGGTCTCGACGTGTGTACTGCGGATCTGATGGATCCTTTGCTCGCGCCGGTGATCTCTCGCCTAGGGCTGATGATAAACGTGCATAGAGTGCAAAAATTGTGGCAGTGATAGATTGATTAGGGTTTTACATACGTTCAACCCCAAGGTCATATACAGTTAGGAATGCACATGAAAGTGAGAGAGCGCTTCAATCACAATAAAAGTGTATTATTGTGTAACTATTTCACCAGTTTTAAAAATTACTAGTGCCCGCCATACAGATATAATCATTTAGTAATCTTTAATTTACTGATAGAGACACGCGATTGTATCAGGCTATTTTTAAATGCAAATGAGGCAGGACATTTATAAATTTATATCAAATAAATGTGTCACCTGAATAAATAGTTTTATCAACATAATATAAGTATTCCACAAAAACTGATCACTTGCGGAACTAGAGACTGACAGTGGCATATTTTCTCAATCATCATCCAGAGGCAAATGTACTGTGATGGTGCAAACACATTCCCATCCATACACGATATATTCAAGTTTGATATAATAAGCCAGAACTCCAGATAAGCTGCGTATTTGCTTAAATACCCAATTAAAATTGCCAAAAACCCAATTGAAATCAGAAGTAGCGAGTATCAAAAAGCAATAAACATTTTGTGGTACCTTTATCATGCTGCATAAAACAACAAACAGACCACAAATATAGCATATTTTTCTTATTTTCCATGAAAAACATCTTGGTATTTCATTAGAATTGTCTCCAAGGAGACAATTCTAATGAAATTCCAAGACATGTTTTCACTTCGAAGTAAACTATTCAATAATTGCTGTCTGTTGATGTGTAAACAGTAGTGGGACTTTATTTTACCCAATTAAAATTTTGAAATACCCAATTGCTTCAGAAATAATGGAGTGACAATACTCAATTACTAATTCTTATATGGAGCCCTGTAACAAGCATAATAATCTCAATTAAACACGTCCAGTACTGGTAAATGAATATTCAATTTGCCAAAAAAAAAGGCCATACATGTATAAAGTATGGACGAAAAATATATGTCTCCTTATATTACAACCTGGGAGGTGGGAGTCCAGGTTTAAACATAATACAGAGCTCCAGATAAGTTTTGTATCGAAAGTGTATTATCACCATATGTCAAATACATTTTTATTTTTGGCGTATTTTACTTTTACATATGAATTTATTGATTTTCTTCCATATTTAATAGAACAAATGATAAAAAATAAAACAAATTTAAAAATTCACTTATTTGAGCTGCTTTTTGCAGCTCAACTAAGTAAATTTTCAACTTTATTACAGTATCTTCACTACTCTATTCACTATTCTGCTAAAATAAGTGCGTAAAATACGCCAATATGCAGCTTGTCTGGAGCTCTGATAATGCACCTACCTCTGAATGCCAGCTCCGGTGATTTTCCCCTTCTGTCCTGGTACGCGTCTCTCGGCCCTTTCCCGGCCGGTGACTTCGTTCGATCATCCTCCTTCCTCCGCTCCAGACTCCGGTGTTTTCCAGCCTTCAGGCCATAACGGTCACGGCTGGGCGGAGACTCGGATCTCAGTCTCTCTCGGTCACGCTTGTCCTTCTTGTGTTTTCTCTCGTGCTCATCTCGGCTTGTAGATAACTCTCGCTCCTTCTTCTTCTTTTTCTCTTTCTTTTTTTTCTTCACCGGCTCCGGCGAAATATCCCTGTATAGAGAATACCAGGCTTGTGTCTTTTGATTTAATTTAATTTTATGCATTGGTGTTTAACGGCCTATCAGCTAAGGTCATAAAAGTCTGGGCCAACGGGTTCGATCCCACATTTAACCTGCTGCATTGGGGGAAATCCCAAAATCAGAACAGAATATTTACAGTGAAAACCATAAAAATTCAGCCCTGAAATAACCTGAGCTGGTGCCAGGTCTATACCACACCAAAATAATGTTGCCCCTTCCCCTAAAACTAATAGGATTAGGAATAATCGTATTACTCAAATAAGGGGTACATGTATAACCAGATTAAACTCTCACATGCAAGAATGCCAAAGACCAACCTGAGGGCCAAACCAGTAGCCGATTTCATCAACATTGCAAAGTATACTTTACTAGCAAAGTATACTTTGAGGGAGTAATCATTTATTTTTCCTGAAATGCATTATTTCATATAGAACTAACAAATGCATATATTTCATGATTAAAAGTATGCAGAATTATTATACTAAATTTATTACATTATCACAGCCAAATTGGCTGTGATAATGTAATGAATTCAGTATAATAAAAATTAATAAATTTCTCATAAAATTGAAAATTTCTCCCTCAAAGTATACTTTGCTACTAAAGTATACTTTGCAATGTTGATGAAATAGGCTACTGGTCTCCAGTCAAGATTCGGGTAAGGAAGAATCCTGATTGTTAAACCAGAGCTGCAGATAAGTTTTGTATCTAAAGAGTATTATACCCCCAAATTTCAAAATTCAATTATTTGAGCTGCAAAAAGCAAACACTGTTTGCTTCAAAAAGCAAACACTTGCAGCTCAAGTAAATTTTCAACTTTATTAGTAATGGTATATTCACTACTCAATTTGAAAATCAATGCGTATTTTCACATTATTGTGAGTATTTTTTAATCAATATTTTTTAATGAGTAATAATTCCAGCACAAAAATATTTACACAATTCCCTAACATTTGATTGGTCCGTAGCAAGTCTCTGTCCAGAATTTATATCCCAGTAAACTCCAATACCGAACTACTTTCCGTAACCGTCAGGCGCAGTTAAAATAATTCTTAAGAAAACGGAAAATAAACACATTTTCTTGATTAATTTATTTCAAATGCTGGAATTATAAGGAATGAATGGCCTTTTTGTGGAATTTATCAGGGATATAAACTTGGAAAAGTCGCGGGAATACTGGACGAGGCCTTCCGGCCTTCGTCCAGTATTCCCGCGACTTTTCCAAGTTTATACCCCGATAAATTCCACAAAAAGGCCATTCATTCCTATATTAATCAATGTGTATTCTGCTAATGTGCATACAATACGCCAATGAACACCTTATCTGAAGCTCTGGTTAAACTACCAATAGCATTCTATATATAGACACAATAGAGAAGGGTTTTCAACTTCCAGAGTTCAAAGCCTGTTAACCCTTAGACCGCTATCTTATTTTTTTTGTCGTCTGCTGTTTATTTTCTATTCTCCATTTTTATCATCAAAAACATGCTTTGACGGCACTTTAGAATAATTTACAACATGCTTTGACAGCACTTCAGAATCATTTCCATTGGAAACCATGTTTTTATTGAGAAATAAGGCAAAATATAAAAGCAACAGCAGACGACAATTGTTGTGAGTAGCGGTCTAAGGGTTAACCCTCTGCCCATCGACCACCTCATAAATTTGAGACATGCCATGGGATTTTGTACCTAAGAATACATGCGATTTTTCATGAAATATATTTACAGAAACTGAAATATTTGCTGTAAGAGAATTACGTAGTTGCTATGAAAATTTGGTAACTTTCGCCGTCATTTACTGAAAATATTGTAAGCTATTTATAGCCCACAAATTTCCCAGCATGCAAAGATTTAACCTATTCCACAACATTTGCAAAAGTGTGATTTTGTACCTAAGTAAATGTTGTGGGATAGGTTGAGTTCATGATTTATTAAATCTTTGCATGCTGGGAAATTTGTGGGCTATAAATAGTTAAACAAGAGGGCCATGAGGGCCCTAATTCGCTCACCTGACTCCATGAACACCAGAGGAGAATGTGACATTGAGTTCATATGTATTTTTAGATGGCGGACATCTTGGATTAAGCGATGACTCTGAATCTGAAAATGCTTCACCCAAGGATCTTAACTTACTATGAAGTTTGGCCAGCATCGGCCATGTGGTTCCTGAGAAAAAGACGTTCAAAATCTCGAATAAATGGACCTTTTGGCGGCCATCATGTATGACATAATCATCCGATTCCGACAAATATTGCACCATAGGAATCGCCTCATCGATACATTCAATTTGATATATGACATGAGCATATTCGGTCAAAAATAAAATTTGACCCCACGGGCCACGCCCATTTTTGGCCTCGGGGTCACCATTTTAACACCTTTAAAAGAGCATTCTACATCTTTGATACCTGCAATTTGACCATATTCGGTCAAAAATAAAATTTGACCCCAATTGGACCCCACGGGCCACGCCCATTTTTGACCCGGGGGTCACCATTTTAATAACTTTGAAAGACCATTGTACATCGATCATTCCTACCAAGTTTCGTCAAAATCCGGCCAGTGGTTCATAAGAAGATTTTTTTTAGAATTTATGCTATTTTTAGACGGCGGCCATCTTGGATTAGCGATGACCTCCATTTTAACAAATCTGAAAAGGCTTCACCCATGGACCATAACTTTTAAGTTTGGTTACCATGGGCCAAGCGGTTCATGTGAAGAAGAATTTTGAAATCTCTATTAAAAGAACAACCTTTTGACATTTCGGCGGCCATCTTGGATGACCTAACCATCCGATTTCGACACAAAATGCACGAGAATGATCGCCTCGTTGATACCTTCGATTTGATATATGACATGACCATATTCGGTCAAAAATAAAATTTGACCCCAATTTGACCCCACGGGCCACGCTCATTTTTGACCCCGGGGTCACCATTTTAACAACTTTGAAATCAATCATTCCTACCAAGTTTTGTTGAAATCCGGTTGGCGGTTCTTGAGAAGATGATTTTTGAAGAATTTGTGCTATTTTTAGACGTGGCCATCTTGGAAACGTAATGACGTCTTTTTAACAATTTTGTTATCCCCCTACCTAAAGACAATGACCATGAAGTTTGGTGACAATAGGCCCAATGGTTACCGAGGAGAAGACGTTTGAAAATGTGCACGGACGACGGACACATTGCGGTAACAATAGCTCACATGAAATTCGCTCAGGTGAGCTAAAAATAGCAGACGACAATTCATTGTATTTTCTTTTATTTCTCCCTATAAATATCATGAATATGTCTTGCAAGACATATTTACAGAGAGAAATAAGAAACATTCTCATAATATGTTGGGTGTTATTTTCACCGCTAGCATGCAAAGAGTTAAGAAATGAACACTTCATTACCTTAAGTCTGATGTGGGTGTATCATCGCGATTCTTTCCATGTCGGTCATCCTTCTTTCGTTCTTCCTTTCTCTTCTTCTTTTCCTGCTTATCGTGCTTTTTACCTTTCTTCTCAGGAGTGTATGACCTTGACCTTCCTTGACTACTTGACCTTGATCGTGACCTTCCGTGCGATTTCTTATGCTTCGACTTCGATCGATCGTCTTTCACATACTCCGGCGACTGCTTCCTCTCCGCTAACTTTTTCTTCAGCGGCGACAGTGATATGGTCTCTTTGGGCGGCATCGGCGGTTCTGACCTGTCTGACCTTTGAACTGGTGGCTTTATAAGGTCGTCGCTCGACACCGACCCCTGACGACGTGGCATATGAAGGTTCAACTTTCGCTGTTGTACAGGCTCTTCATCGTCATCATTATCAGAATTAAACGCCATAATAGTCTGATGCAATACAGTCTTGTTGGACTTTTTGAATTTTAACGGACTGAGTAGTTTTCTCCTCGGCTCGTTGTCGGGACTTTTCTCTTCCGAGAACCGATGCTTCTTGCTTTTCTTCTTGTGTTTACTTTTCATGTCGTCACTGTCGTATCTCGGACTTGGTGACCTTTGACCTTTGCTCTTCGGTGACCTTGACGTCTTTGACCTCTTTTTATCCTTCCGTTTGCTTGGTGAGTGTTTCCTTGACCTCCTGCTGCGTTTGTCAAGGTCACTATCGGAGCTCGAACTGTAGTCCTGTAAAACAGAATTATGGCTGTGACTGGAGAAATGAGGTGTGTGCAGAGCTCCAGATAAGCTTTGTGTCTGAAGAGTATTGTACCCCATGATTTCAAATTCAATGCATAAACAGAGAACAAATGATCAAAACATCAAACAAATTTAAACATGCATTTATTTGAGCTGCAAAAAAAGCACACACAGTTTGCTTTTTGCAGCTTAACTAAGTACATTTTCAACTTCATTACAGTATACTAAATTTGAAAATCAATGCATAATTTTCACATTTCTGTGAGTATTTTGTACTCCCACTTTTGATAATCAATGCGTATTCAGCTAAAATAAAGTGTGTAAAACACGCCAATACGCACCTTATCTGGAGCACTGCGTATGGGATTTGTGAAATGTATACATGTAGCTCCAGATCAAATAGCACACTCCTGTAGCCTCATAACAACCTATATTCCTTGTTAGAAGCATGACAGGTGGGTGTTTCATTGATGGAAAGGTGAACAGTGTAGATCCTGATCAGACTGTGCGATCAGATTGGAGAAACTGTGGCAAAGTTAATTAACTGAAAGTGATAACTATTTATAAGCACAGTTGTGAAGGTCAAATGGTGAAGGTCATATTACGGGCAGCATGGATGTGTGGCATTTGTTCACAGGTTTGATGTATCAAAATTAAAGTAATCCATCAAGGAATAGTGACACAATTATACACTTATTTAATTCCTATAAAGAACATTTTGTGCCTACTGAGTGGGCATGTACCTTTAACGCTTTCTACACTACAGACCTCTATAGCGGTGGTCGGTGGTTGATCCAGATGAGTCGGCTCGTGAAAAGCCGTCATCAAGATCTGCATTTGTTTGCATGTAATTTTCTTATTTTTTAGGAAACAAAATACCCCCTTTTTATAAATGAACTAGGTCGTCTGAAATCATTTTGTGACTATTGGATTGGTCAGAAGAATAACGTATCACAGTCCATTCTAGTTAAAGAGGGTTGAAAGGGTGACAAAATGCAAGTGCAGTTCCACTAACTTTTGTTTTATGGCCTATCAACAGCTAAGGTCATTTAAGGCCAATTGTTTGTTTGTTCAACTCTCACACACAAGAAAGCCAAAGACGTACACGACTTATTCAGCCGTGAATTCAGAATAACCCGACCTGGTGCCAGGTCCATACCACACCAATGTCACATGGCCCCTTCCCCTAATACTCAATGTAATACTCACATAAGGGGTATAACCAGATTCACCTGTCACATACACAGGGCTCCAGATAAGCTGCATATTTGCTTAAATACCCAATTAAAATTGCCAAAAAAACAATTGAAATCAGAGGAAGCGAGTATCAAAAAGCAATACATATTTTGTGGTACCTTTATCATGCTGCAGAAAACAATAAATAGACCACAAATATAGCATATTTGTATTATTTTCCATAAAAACACATCTCAGTATTTCATTAGAATTGTCTCCAAGGAGACAATTCTAATGAAATGCCAAGACATGTTTTCATTTCGAAGCAAACAATTCAATAAGCGTGGTCTGTTCATGTTTAAACAGAAGTGTGATTTTATTTTACCCAATTAAAATTTGAAAATACCCAATTGCTTCAGAAATGATGGAGTGACAATACTCAATTACTAATTCCTTATCTGGAGCCCTGCATACAACAAGAATTCCGCCACGGAAGCGGTGTCGCGCCTACCGAGGCATTTGACGGTAACACGATCATGGGCACCACAAGGAAGCATCACAAAAACCATCAGAGAAGCGCATGCTTAAAACACGAAAAAGGTCAAGGTAGATACATGTAACCATTTGGAACACACTCATGCTGTCATTAACATGACCTTGACAGTTTTGACCGTCACATGGTTGCAAAAACACTTAGCCATTTTTTTATGTCAAAAAATTTGACATAAAAAAATGGCTAAGTGTTTCCACAACCATGTGATGGTCAAAAAGGTCAAGGTCATGTTAATGGTGCCATGAGTGTGTTCCAAATGCTTACATATATCAAATGTCCATATTGAAGCAATCCATCATGTGACATTAATGTTATACGATGATAAACAACTTGTATAAACATGACCAAATATTGAAGCAATCCATCCAGTAATATTGAAGTTACACCATGATGACGAAGCTTGCACAAACGTTTTGACGCAAACAAATGGCCAAGTGTTGCCGCAAAAATGTGAAGGTACAAAAGGTCAATATCATGTTAATGAGGATACGAGTGTGTTCCAAATGCTCACATGTATCAAGTGTCCAAATATTGAAGCCATCTGTCAAGTAATATTAAAGTTATATCATGAAGAAACTTGTACAAACTTTTTGACGCAAAAAAATGGCTAAGTGTTTCCGAAAAAATGTGAAGGTAAAAAAGGTCAAGGCAAAGGGTGAACAAATTTGGAAACATCCACTCGCTGTGCAGGACTAGTAGAAGCAAAAAGCAACTCGCCCTTACTAATTTACCACTCGCCCTGTACAATCCATGTAAAAAAGGTCAAGGTCATGTTAATGGCAGCATGTGTGTGTTCCAAATGCTCACATACATCAAGTGTCCAAATATTGAAGCAATCCATCCAGTAATATTAAAGTTATACCATGATGACGAAGCTTGTACAAACTTTTTGACATTTCAGACGACGACGCGACAATGACGACGCGGAACAGCGACTTCTGCTAAAGCAGACGCGACAAAAATGCCAAAGACGTACTGTGTGAGCCAACCTGTAGCCGATTTCATCAACATTGCAAAGTATACTTTACTAGCAAAGTATACTTTGAGGGAGTAATCATTTATTTTTCCTGAAATGCATTATTTCATATAGAACTAACAAATGCATGTATTTCATGATTAAAAGTATGCAGAATTATTATACTGAATTTATTACATTATCACAGCCATATAATAAATTCAGTATAATAAAAATTAATAAATTTATCATAAAATTGAAAATGTCTCCCTCAAAGTATACTTTGCTATTAAAGTATACTTTGCAATTTTGATGAAATAGGCTACAGGTCTCCGGTCGGGATTCCGGTAAGGATGAACCCGGATCGTTAAATTACCCATCACATGCTCCCACCTGCCACCCACTCCACTAACTTTTGAAACAATCCTCTTCTGAATCGTGAAGTTCTGCCGCTCCTCTGCCTCAATCCGACTCAGTTCTCGTTGGATCTGCTGTCTCTTCTTCTCCAGTTCTAACTCCTTCTTGAAGTCCAATTCTGAATAAAGACAGTTGAGGGCCGTTCAAAAAGCAGTTTTGAAATAAATATAGAGAGAGTTTATATGTGGCTGTGACTGAAGAAATGGGGTTGTGTGACCAGTGGAGCTTGTGGTCAGCACACTCCTGTAGCCTGATAACGATCATAATTTCTTGTTAAATTGATTGGTGTTTAACGGCCTATCAACAGCTAAGGTCATTTAAGGCCGGGCCAACGTGTTCCGATTCCGTATTCAATGTGCTGCATTGGGGGGTATAACCAGATTCAACACTCAAGAATGCCAAAGACGTACGTGAGGGCCAAACCTGGTCTCCAGTCGGGATTCCAGTAAGGATGAATAAAATACTCATCGCATGCTCCCACCTGCCACCCACGTGTCTGTGACTGAAGAAATGGGGTTGTGTGACCAGTGGAGCTTGTGATCAGCACACTCATGTAGCCTGATAACGATCTATATTGCTTGTTAGAAGCATGACGGGTGTTTCATTGCTGGAATGGCGAACAGTGCAGATCCTTATCAGACTGTGCGGATGCACAGGCTGATCTGGATCAACACTGGTCGCAAAACCCATCAGCCCCATTTCACCTGATGTTGATCCGACTGTGCAGATGTGCATCTGAATCTACACTGGTGACGAAACACACAACCCCCATTTCTCCAGTCACAGCCGAATTATAAGCTTGCTTTCAATCCAATCCCATTGTATTATACTGTACATGTATATTATTATTGATGCCTTACTTGTTGTTTGTTTGTTTGTTTATTTTAACGGGCTATCAACAGCTAAGGTCATGTAAGACCGCGCAAACGGGTTCGATCCTGTTTTAACCGGCTGCATTGGGGGGAAATCCCAAAATCAGAACGGAGAATATTTACATCGAGAAAAAATATATGCAGCCCTGAAATTAGAATAACCTGACCTGGTGCCAGGTCCATAAAACACCAAGTCCCTTGACCCCTTCCCCATAAATAGGATTACCGTATGAATAATCATAATACTCACATAAGGGGTATAACCAGATTCAACTGTCACATACAAAATGCCAAAGACGTATGAGGGCCAAGCCAGGTCTCCAGTCGGGATTCCGGTAAGGATGAACCCCGATCGTTAAATTACTCATCATATTCTTACATTTCAGCCGGTAGTTTCCATAAATCTAACAGTGAATTAAACAACTGGGCAGCAGTAGTTTACACCACTCTCGTGTTTGCCATATATGGAGAAATGACGCCTCCAGAAATTAATTCGCATAACTCTTGGCCATATTTTACGCTTGATTCGCTTTGTTTTCATGACCAATCATACGGGAAATGTAAGCAAAATTTTACTTAACCAGTAGCCTATTTCATCAACATTGCAAAGTGTACTTTCCTAGCAAAGTATACTTTGAGGGAGAAATTTTCAATTTTATGATAAATTTATTAATTTTTATTATACTGAATTTATTACATTATCACAGCCAATTTGGCTGTGATAATGTAATAAATTCAGTATAATAATTCTGCATACTTTTAATCATGAAATATATGCATTTGTTAGTTCTATATGAAATAATGCATTTCAGGAAAATAAATGATTACTCCCTCAAAGTATACTTTGCTAGTAAAGTATACTTTGCAATGTTGATGAAATAGGCTACAGGTGAACTGATTATGTTGAAATAATGCCCTCGTGATTGGGTCCTACCGCTAAACAAACTTGTTTCTTTAGCGGAAGGACCCAATCACTCATGCATTATTTAACGATAATCAGTTAACCTGGTTAAACTAGATTGGTCAGTAAGCGAGGCTTACGGAATACCCCCCGCATGGGCCCAGGTACCTCTAAATATGTAAAAAAAAATCCAAGTGTGTGGGCTTGTGCACGAACATGAATTTGTCACACGGTGGTAGAGGTCCATTGGAGCAATGCGTGTGTGAAATGTGAAGCAGATACAAGAAAGGAAATAGAAGTTATAACCAATTTCTCTCATGTTAAGTTTTGTAAAGAGACTAAGTATTTGACCTTGACCTCAAGATAAGCGGGGATTTGTCACAGCATGATAGTACAGCCTTAGAGGAATGCATGCATGAAATATTAAGAATTTTCGATGAAAGAAAGTTATAACATATTTCTCTGATGTTAAGTTTTGTAAAGAGACTAAGTATGTCACCTTGACCTTGGGATCAGCGGGGGTTGGACGGTCTTAGGTTTGTCACAGCATGATAGTACAACCTTAGAGGGATGCACAAGGGAAATATTAAGAACTTTCAATGAAGGAAATAGCAGTTATAACTTATTTCTCTGATGTTAAGTTTTGTAAAGAGACTAAGTATTTGACCTTGACCTTGGGATCAGCAGAGGTTGGACGGTCGTGGATTTGGCACAGCATGGTAGTAGAGCCTTACAAGAATGCATGTGTGAAATATTAAGCATTTTAGACCAAGGAAATAGAAGTTATAACATATTTCTCTGATGTTAAGTTTTGTAAAGAGACCAAGTATTTGACCTTGACCTTGGGATCAGCGGGGCTTGGACGGTCGTGGATTTGGCACAGCATGGTAGTAGAGCCTCACAGGAATGCATGTGTAATATTAAGTATTTTAGATGAAATAGGAAATAGAAGTTCTAACAATATTTCTCTGATGTTAAGTTTAGTGACGGACAGACGGACGGACGCACGGACCACACGGAATAAATCAAAGGATTCTTTTGCGTTAGGCTCTGCCCCATTGCCCCTTCTACATCCTTGGTTGCTCGGACGGACGGACAGACAACCTGACTCCAGTATACTCCCCCACAACTCGTTGCGGGGGGTATACAAATTGAAAATAGAAAATAAACAGCAGACGACAACAAATTAAGATAGCGGTGTCAGGGTTAACCCATAGAAAACCAATTAAATTTTGCCGTCTGCTGTTTATTTTTGTTTTCCATTTTTCTCATCAAAAACGTGGTTTGACAACACTTTAGAATAATTTCCTATGGAAATGATTCTAAATTTCTGCCAAAGCATGTTTTTATTGAGAGAGAAGACAAACATAAAACAACAGCAGACAACATTTTATGTTTCCCGCAGTCTGGGGTATATATATAATCAAACGTACGTGACAAAAATGTTATCATGCACAAATCAGTATGTTGTTCCTGGTCACATCGCGAGCTGTGCAATCTGATTTGATCTATGCTTCTTTATATATATTATGTTTTGGGCATGCAAACAAATATTATCCTGTAAAACAATTGTATTGCAGTGTGACTTTGATTCTCATGATTAGCAAAAACAACATAATTGGTGGCTATGATGGTCACATTAACCGTTACACCGCTATATTTATTTTTTGTCGTCTGCTGTTTATTTGCTACATTCCATATTTATCATGTTAAAGTTAAGTTTTGTAAAGAGACTAAGTATTTGACCTTGACCTTGGGATCAGCAGGGGTTGGACGGTCGTGAATTTGGCACGGCATGGTAGTAGAGCCTTACAGGAATGCATATGTGAAATATTAAGCATTTTAGATGAAGGAAATAGAAGTTATAACAATATTTCTATGATGTTAAGTTTTGTCAAGAGACTAAGTATTTGACCTTGACCTTGGGATCAGCAGGGGTTGGACGGTCGTGGATTTGGCACAGCATGGTAGTAGAGCCTTACAGGAATGCATGTGTGAAATATTAAGCATTTTAGATGAAGGAAATAGAAGTAATAACAATATTTCTCTGATGTTAAGTTTTGTAAAGAGACTAAGTATTTGACCTTGATCTTGGGATCAGCGGGGGTTGGACGGTCGTGGATTTGGCACAACATGGTAGTAGAGCCTTACAGGAATGCATGTGTGAAATATTAAGCATTTTAGATGAAGGAAACAGAAGTTATAACAATATTTCTCTGATGTTAAGTTTACGGACGCACGGACGGACGGACAACCGGACTCCAGTATACCCCCCCCCCCCCCACAACTTGTTGCGGGGAGTATAATGATACAATTATATTACAAAGAAAATAACATAAACACAACTTACCAATATACCCAGATAAATTAGAA
Source organism: Conchocele bisecta (assembly GCA_029237695.1). Lineage (NCBI taxonomy): Eukaryota > Metazoa > Mollusca > Bivalvia > Lucinida > Thyasiridae > Conchocele > Conchocele bisecta. The sequence continues at coordinate 61,868,282 of CM055278.1, read as the reverse complement.
ATCTCTTTGAAACTATTGAAACTTTTCAGTTTGAAATTTCAAATCGTGGTCTGATAAAATGTATCGTCCGACATCGTTTTATCACGTGAACAATGAAATAAAACATAAAAAGTATATATTTTCACTGACATTGTATCTATTTTCACTTCAAGCAATGTGTCATGTTGTATGACATTATGTTTTCCTTTTGAATTGTCTGAAAATCAGACCAGTCATTTCCTGGAATACCTAAACATAGTAACAATATGTTCAGAAACCTATGGTGGGCTGTTGCATGCCATAAAAGAAGTGTTCTGAAGTTGGATTATAAGCACACATATTTTTATGATTTCAAACAATTCAACTGATATGCAGAGCTCCAGATAAGGTGCGTATTTGCGTAAATACCCAATTAAAATTACCAAAAACCCAATTGAAATCAGAAGTAGCGAGTATCAAAAAGCAATGAAAACTTTGTGGTATCTTTATCATGCTACAGAAAACAATAAACAGACCACAAATATAGCATATTTTCTTACTATTCCATGAAAACACATCTTGGTATTTCATTAGAATTGTCTCCAAGGAGACAATTCTAATGAAATACCAAGATTTGTTTTCATTTAGAAGCAAACTATTCAATAATTGCTGTCTGTTGTTGTGTAAACAGTTGTGTGATTCAATATTACACAATTACAATTTTGAAATACCAATTGCTTCAGAAATGATGGGAGTGACAATACTCAATTACTAATTCCTTATCTGGAGCCTGGATATGCTTCAGTTGAGAAAAATAATTAAAGTGTAAATCACTAGGTTTGTTCCAGTTTCAAGATATTTCCCAAGTTTCTTTTTCAAGTTGTGTTACCAGACGTGTAGCCCACCATAGTATGTCAAAAACTCTTCTCTGAGATATGGGAACATATGCAAGAGGATAATGGCAGGCATGACACTTCCACAGGTGGAAGACTCGGACCTATGACACCAAAAAAATGCCTATTAATAGGCATTTTTTTGGTGTCATAGGTCCGAGTCTTCCACCTGTGGACATTTCCTCTAGGTAGGATCCAGCCAGTTTTGTGATGTGTATTCAACATTTTTTATTAAAATATGTGAATCACATGTGGAAGTCAGAAACACAAGAGGGCCATGATGGCCCTAATTCGCTCACCTGACTCCATGAACACCAGAGGAGAATGTGACATTGAGTTCATATGTGTTTTAAAAAAATTGTGCTATTTTTAGATGGCGGTCATCTTGGATTAAGCGATGACTCTCATTTTACCAAATCTGAAAATGCTTCACCCAAGGATCTTAACTTACTATGAAGTTTGGCCAGCATCGGCCATGTGGTTCCTGAGAAAAAGACGTTCAAAATCTCGAATAAATGGACCCTTTGAAGGCCATCATGGATGACGTAATCATCCGATTCCGACAAATATTGCACAAGAGCAATCGCCTCATCGATACCTTCAATTTGATATATGACATGAGCATATTTGGTCACGCCCATTTTTGACCCTGGGGTCACCATTTTAACAACTTTGAAAGAGCCTTGTACATCGATCATTTCTACCAAGTTTCGTCGAAATCCGGCTGGCGGTTCATGAGAAGATATTTTAAGAATTTATGCTATTTTTAGATGGCGGGCCATCTTGGATTAGCGATGACCTCCATTTTAACAAATCTGAAAAGGCTTCACCCATGGACCATAACTTTTAAGTTTGGCTACCATGGGCCAAGCGGTTCATGTGAAGAAGAATTTTGAAATCTCTAATAAAAGAACGCCATTTTGATCTTTCGGCGGCCGTCTTGGATGACATAACCATCCAATTTCGACAAAATGCACCAGAGTGATCGCCTCGTTGATACCTTCGATTTGATATATGACATACCATATTTCGTCAAAAATAAAATTTGACCCCACGGGCCACGCCCATTTTTGACCCCGGGGTCACCATTCTAACAACTTTGAAAGAGCATTGTACATCGATCATTCCTACCAAGTTTTGTCGAAATCCGGTTGGCGGTTCTTGAGAAGAAGATTTTTGAAGAATTTGTGCTATTTTTAGACGGCAGCCATCTTGGATTATGTAATGACGTCATTTTAACAATTTTGTAATCCCCCTATCTAAGGACCATGACCATGAAGTTTGGTGACTATAGGCCCAATGGTTAGCGAGGAGAAGACGTTTGAAAATGTTCACGGACGGACGACGGACACATTGCGGTAGCAATAGCTCACATGAGCTTCGCTCAGGTGAGCTAAACAGACTAATTGTCAGGATTTGTGTTTTATTTCTTATATAATTTATATTCAAAGCATTAGTACCGTGGGAATAGGGACCTGCTGTCTAACTGTACTATCCAGTAAACAGATATTGTTACATGACTGCCATTGTTTGACACCGCTCATAGCCGTGTTCGAACGTACAGCGTATGCTGTTTGACCATGGCTGTAGACAATTTCGGGGCCAAGTGAACAACTACATAATGCATGTGTCTCATGACGTTACTAGAATGCGAAATTACGCCACCAGACCAGTTCACAACGGTCGCACAGAAATTTTGAAATTGATGCGGCTACACTGCGCGACGTGTACTGCGGCCCCGCAATAAAAAATTACAATTTTAGAATAAAAAACAAATTGTTTATTTTTATCGCCAATTTCGAAAGTGGTGATCGCCAGCGGAATCCCTGGCACATGTTTACCCACAGATGGACATTGTCAAACTGTGCAATGATCATGTGGAGTAGTCTTGAAAAAGTGATGGTGTATCAGGCACTGATACGATGTATCACTGACCAGCTAGAATCAATACAACATGTACTTTCGCTAGCATTTCATTGGTTGAATGATGTTTCTGTCAGGTCTCCAGATAAGGAATTAGTCATTGAGTATTATTGTCCATCATTTCTGAAACAATTGGGTATTTCAAAAGTATAATTGGGTAAAATAAAATCACGCTGCTGTTTACAAGCAGCAGACAGCAATTATTGAATAGTTTGCTTCTAAATGAAAACATGTCTTGGCATTTCATGAGAATTGTCTCCTTGGAGACAATTCTAATGAAATACCATGATTTGTTTTCATGGAAAAATAAGAAAAACATGCTATATTATTGGTCGGTTTATTGTTTTCTGCAGCATGATAAAGGTATCACAATGTTTTATTGCTCTTTGATACTCACTACTTCTGATTTCAATTGGGTATTTGGCAATTTTAATTGGGTATTTAAGCAAATACGCAGCTTATCTGGAGTTCTGTACTGTGATGACGCACTATATCCTAGTACAACGTTCGACAATGTCCAGCCATCAACTTGTTTCCGAGTAAAATTGTGTATCTACAGCATGAAGAAATTGTTTAACCCATTACAGATGGGATACAATTTTATTATATACCTACCCATGAAATACATAGTAATACGATGTAAATAAAAGTCATATGTTCTCATCGATGAAATGAACAACTTCCGGTGAAAATACGACTACTTCCACTATCTATATTCATAACGCACATCGGCAGTAAATAGGCTGCAAATACACATTCATTACCGTATACTGTCTAAAAAATATGCTAATTTCCATGGAGCGGTATATAATAAATAGAATATTAATATTTTTTAAACGAATATGACATATGTTCATCTCGTGGTGTGAAATGTCCATATTTCACGAGTGCCTAACGGCACTCGTGAAATATGGACATTCCACACCACTCGATGAACATTTATGTCATATTCGTTGCAAAAATATGAATATCCTCTATATATTGTAGTATGAACCTTTCTATTTCCTTTCGAAAGTACATGTATATGTTGTTACCACTCTATTAACTCTATTTATAATACATAGAGAATAGTAGGTTAGTGCCGTGAATGGGAAAAAATATCCGGCAAGGTTCAAGAATTTCTTTATTTCTCATCAGAAGTATATGTTGTGACCACTCATTTGAACCGTCTTGCCGAGACGGTTCAAATGAGTGGTCACAACATATACATTGGTTCAGAAATAAGGAAAATAGATAGAGAATAGTAGGTTAGTGCCGTGAATGGGAAAAAATATCTGGCAAATTTCAAGAATTTCTTTATTTCTCATCAGAAGTATATGTTGTGACCACTCATTTGAACCGTCTCAACAAGACGGTTCAAACGAGTGGTAACAACATATAACTTTATCGAGAAATATCCAGCCATGGGTAAACTTTTGCTGTGGCACCCAGGAACTGTTTGAACATGCGGCCTACGTAAACGTTTGCCGTTGCACGAGGGAACTGTTTGAACCCCAAGGCTGTCGGTTCAAACAGTTCCAGAGTGCCACGGTAAACGTTTACCCATGGCTGGACATGGTCGAACGTTATTGTTACATTTCAGTCGGAAATATCGTGTAATTTCAGCATATATGCAGTACTTTCGGTACTTTGATAAGTTATGATAACCCGTTCCATTCAAACGTTTACACATACATATTCTGGGGCCCATCATCCGCATCAATTTCCAAATTGTTTGTTTATTTGTGTTTAACGGCCTATCAACAGCTAAGGTCATGTAAGGCCGGGCAAACGGGTTCGATCCCAGTTTAACCTGCTGCATTGGGGGGAAAATCCCAAAATCAGAACGGAACTGGTCTGGTGACGTAATGTGCGTTCTAGTAACGTCGTGAGACACATGCATTACATAGGTGTTAGCTTGGTCTCGGAATGAGCATTGTCTACAGCCATGGTCAAACAGGACGTGCTGTACGTTTGAACAAGGCAATGAGCGGTGTCAAACAACGGCAGTCAAGTAACAACAGATGTTCGCGAAAACAACATTATACCAGTACCTGTGCAATTCTCAGCATAACACATTACCTGATAAATAGAATAGCAGGTTAGTTTCTTTTGATATCAACTTGGAAATGGCAGGAATTTCCTGCCAAGCCTCAGAATTCCTATGCATTTTGTTGCCTTACCTGATAAACTTGATACTATTAGTGTGTTTTGATATCAAGTGTATCAGGGAAGGTTGGCAATGTCTGATGAACTTGATATCAAACACACTGCTGATACTAGGGTCTTTTGAGATCAAGTTTATCAGGCAAGGCTAGGAAAGGCTGGTATTCTCTAATTGATATCATGCTTATCAGGTGAGGCCCAAAAATGCAGGAATTACGAGGCTTTTTATACTGTTTCTGAGCGTGGGCCCGGACAGACACACAGACAGACAGTCTATCTCCTTCATAACGACCACCCGGCTACGTGTAGGGGTGTAACGATATGCCTACCTCACAAAATGATACATTTTGCGATATATAGTTCACAATACTAGTACCTCATTCACAAAATACATTTTAAATGGTCCATATACTCAATATAATACATACCAGATGGCCACGGCCCTCATGTTGAGCCCGCCGAGGCATTTGATAGTGTCAGAGTGTATTTATTCGAAGTTTGAATTAAGGGTTGTGGAGATATAAGGTATGTAAAAGCTTTAACACAAATTTTAAACTTCTAAATCATTTGACGTTGGGCACAGGGGCCGCATGAGTGGGATACAGCATGAATATATGTGTGATGACTAATAAGCATATGAAGTTTCAAGTCAATGTGACTTAGGACTGCAGAGATATAAGGTATTTAAAAACTTTAAAGCAGATTTCGGACGGACGTCATTGTGATCACAATGTCTCGCTTTCCGCAAGCGGGCTCGACAAAAACCGTATCGGAAAATGATTCCAGACAGCTGCAATAGTTTGTGTATATTATTCCCGATAATTTAATTTTATTATTCGTAAAATGTACCCGACAATAACGTCTATTTATAGCATTATTCCTAAGCATTGAATTGTGAACCGAATATCAGTGTCATGTATCATGAAAAGCATGGTCGGCAAAATATCGCACTGCATTGATTGTTTGGTGAATCGTTACACCCCTGGCTACTTGTATATCCCATGCTATCACAGGGATTCCATTGAAGAAAAAAAGTGGTGATTTTTTTTATTTTCCCCAGCGGAATCCCTGCTATCATACATATACCTATCCAGCAGCCGATTTCATCAAAATTGCAAAGCATACTTTGAGGGAGTAATCATTTATTTTTCCCGAAATGCATTATGTCATATAGAACTAACTACTGCATATATTTGATGATTAAAAGTATGCAGAATTATTATACTGAATTTATTACATTATCATAGCCAAAATGGCTGTGATAATGTAATAAATTCAGGAAATAAAAAATAATAAATTTATCCTAAAATTGAAAATTTCTCCCTCAAAGTATACTTTGCTAGCTAAGATACACTTTGCAATGTTGATGAAATCGGCTACAGGGCTCCAGATAAGGAATTAGTAATTGAGTATTTTCACTCCATCATATCTGAAGCAATTGGGTATTTCAATATTTTAATTGGGTAAAATAAAATCACACTACTGTTTACACATCAATAGACAGCAATTATTGAATAGTTTGCTTCAAAATGAAAACATGTATTGGCAAGGAGACAATTCTAATGAAATACCAAGATGTGTTTTCATGGAAAATAACAAACATACATGCTATATTTGTGGTCTGTTGATTGTTTTCTGTAGCATGATAAAGGTACCACAAATTTGTTATTGCTTTTTGATACTCGCTACTTCTGATTACAATTGGGTTTTTGGTCATTTGAATTGGGTATTTACGCAAATACGCAGCTTATCTGGAGCTCTGCCTATCAACTTCTCTATAGAGTGAAGCATCATTAAGAGAAAACTTACCTTAAATTTTGCGAGTAAGAAAAGGTTTTTAACGTCACAAAAACAACAACTGTCTGTTTCACATTTTGCTGCTGACAAACCAAACTATTGGCTATTAAACACATTAAATCTAAAGAATATCTCCGTCTCTTCGTTCGTTCGCCCCGGAAGTAGCAGATATGAAGATTAGCGCGTTCTGGTCACACACGAGCCGATCTGTACTACCACAAGCACTGACATTTTTACGATTAATTAATAACATATCTGTGTTTTTCTCTATGTCTACCATTTTAAATATGCACTGTATAAGTAATGTTAGAAGAATCAGATTACCGTAATAACCATAAATATTTGGACACAATTTATTCTCGGAAACACATATAAATGTCTGCTTTCTCACAACAAGGTGTCCCAATGTTTAGGTTTAATATGGTTGTACTGGTTGATCGCAATAACAATACATTTGGATAAAATTTGTTTCCCAAAACAAATGGTGTCCAAATATTTACGGTTATTATGGTAGATATCAAATTTCGTGCCCATTAAATTAATTCTAATAATTTATACTTTCGGTTTCGGTTTGCCACATTCATTCCTGTAACCATGATAAAGAGAAACTGAAACCGAAACTAACAGAATTAATTAAATTGACATGCAATCCAATACAATTCTTATAATCTTACATACATGCACGTATACAGTACATATTTAAAACAGTGACCAGAGCTCCAGATAAGTTTTGTATCTAAAGAGTATTATACCTCCAGATTTCAAATGCATATTTTACTTTTACAAATGTATTATTGATTTTCTTCCATATTAAATAGGGAGCAAATGATTAAAAAAACACACACACACACATTCAGGCTCCAGATAAGGAATTAGTAATTGAGTATTGTCACTCCATCATTTCTGAGGCAATTGGGTATTTCAAAATTTAGATTTGGGTAAAATAAAATCACACAACTGTTTACACATCAACAGACAGACATAGTTTGCTTCGAAATTAAAACATGTCTTGGCATTTCATTAGAATTGTCTCCTTGGAGACAATTCTAATGAAATACCAAGATGTGTTTTCATGGAAAATAAGACGAGGATGGCGGCGGCCCGCATGTCGAGCCTGTCGAGGCATTTGATGGTCTCAGAGTGTATTTATTTGAAGTTTGATGCCCAATGAGTGGGACACAGAATGAATATATGGATGATGACTAATAAGCATATGAAGTTTCAAGTCAATGTGACTTAGGACTGCAGAGATATAAGGTATTTAAAAACTTTAACGCAGATTTCGGAACGCAAACTTCTAAGTCATTTGACCTTGGGCACAGGGGCCGCATGAGTGGGATACAGCATGAATATATGGATCATGACTAATAAGCATATGAAGTTTCAAGTGAATGTGACTTAGGACTGCAGAGATATAAGGTATTTAAAAACTTTAACGCATATTTCGGACGGACGGACAGACACCTGGACGTCATTGTGATCACTATGTCTCGCTTTCCGCAAGCGGGCTCAACAAAAAATATGCTATATTTGTGGTCTGTTTATTGTTTTCTGCAGCATGATAAAGGTACCACAAATTTTTTATTGCATTTTGATACTCGCTACTTCCGATTTCAATTGGGTTTTTGGCAAGTTTAATTGGGTATTTAAGCAAATACGCAGCTTTTCTGGAGCTCTGTACATTTAAAAATTTGCTTATATGAGTTGCAAAAAGCGTTTGGTTTTTGCAGCTCAACTAAGTACATTTCAACTACTCAATTTGAAAATCAATGCGTATTTTCACATTGGTGCGAGTAAAATACGCCAATACGTATCTTATCTGGAGCTCTGGAGTGACCAACTATAAACTGCATGCAGTCTCTCAATTTATACTCACCAGACTTGATTCAACTTGGGCAAGTGTTAAGTTCACACCCCACGGTTCACTGATCAACCATGAATATGAATCGACAGCAGGCCAATCAGAAACTCGTAGCCCTGTGACGGTGACAGCATACTACAGAATCAGTGAAAACTTAACAGGAACACAGGAGGAAAACCATCACCAGTTTGTTTCAACGAAGACAATATTACACGACGTTAAGTACCTTCACCCGACCACCTGCCGGTAGATTCAGAATCATCGCTACCCTTGCCGGGTTTCCGGACAACTATCGTCGACTTGATTCGCCCGTCTGTATCCTTCTTACCGGTTGTGCGGCTCTGTCGATCCACGGATTCGTCAGAGTCACTTCGTTTCTCCCCGGATTTTTTCTTCCTTGCTTTGACGCGCAGTCGCAGGTCCTCTGGACTCTCATCTTCCCGCCTGGACATAAAATATATAGAGGATCTTCAGGACTCCAGATAAGGAATTAGTAATTGAGTATTGTCACCCTATCATTTCTGAAGCAATTGGGTATTTCACAATTTTAATTGGGTAAAATATAATCACACTGTTTACACGTCAACAGACAGCAATTATTGAATATTTTGCTTCGAAATGAAAACATGTCTGGGCATTTCATTAGAATTGTCTCCTTGGAGACAATTCTAATGAAATACCAAGATGTGTTTTCATGGAAAATAAGAAAAATATGCAATATTTGTGGTCTGTTTATTGTTTTCTGCAGCATGATAAAGGTACCATAAAATCTTTATTGCTTTTTGATACTCGCTACTTCTGATTTCAATTGGGTTTTTGACAATTTTAATTGGGTATTTACGCAAATACGCACCTTATCTGGAACTCTGGATCTTCAATAAGTGACGATTTAAAGGAACATGCCCACTCAGTATGCACAAAATGTTCTTTACAGGAATTAAATAAGTGTACAATTGTGTCACTATTCCACCAGTTCTAAAAAAATACTATGCAGATATATAATCATTTAGTAATATTTATTTTACTGATAGTGACGCGCGGTGGTATTAGGCTATTTTTATATGCAAATGAGGCATGATATTTTTTAATTATTCATACAAACTAAATGTGTCACCTAAAACAATAGTGTTTTCAACAGATTATAAAGTATGATCATTGCATATCAAAAAACAAATACAGAGAATAAAAAGTAATGTCCGTTAACATTTTAAGGAAACACGGTTATCGCCCCTCATATCAATGTGGGAATTTACATATGATATAAAATGTATGATAATGACAATCAATACGTGGGGTGATGGTAAATGAATGTTTATTTTGCCAGAAAATGTCTGATATAAAGAAAATGTTGTGAGCACCGAGTACCTTTAATATGATATTTCTTAAACGAGCTTAATGATTTCATTAGAAACATTATAGTGATTACCTAACCTGTTTTCTGGAGCAGGCTCATTTGCATATTTATTACAATAGTGTACTGTAATTTTCAATACACTGTGTTATTAAACTGTGATGGACAATGTTTATGCAATAAAGGCCAGGACCCGGTTGTTCAAAACATCCGTTAGCTTAACGGACTGTTAAATCCTTAACTGAATGGTTAAAATCTCTTTTTTGACAGAGATTTTAACCATTCAGTTAAGGATTTAACAGTCCATTAAGGATTTAACAGTCCGTTAAGCTAACTGGTGTTTTGAACAACCGGGCCCAGTCTTATAAATATGTTACTAAACTTGGAAAATTACGAGTAACCTCCCTTAGAACTACTTCCGAGGCAATATTGGAATTAGAATTGGCAGAGTTGGTTGGTTTGATGTAAAGTTGCTAAGTTTTTGAATGGCCATTCAAAAACTAAGCAACTTGACATCAAACCAACCAACTCTGCCAAGCCATACAAAAACCAACCAACTTGACATCAAACCAACCAACTCTGCCAAGTTATTCAAAAACTAAGCAACTTGACATCAAACCAACCAACTCTGCCAATTCTTTGATGTCAAGTTGCTTAGTTTTTGAATGGCCATTCAAAAACTAAGCAATTGACATCAAACCAACCAACTCTGCCAATTCTAATTCAAATATTGCCTCGGAAGTAGTTCTAAGGGAGGTTACTCGTAATTGACGTCACGCTAGTTGCGAAAAGTAACTCCCGTAGGCAGAGTTACGATTCCACTCATAGGATTCCTCTGCAGAATAGCGCACCAGATCTGATTCGCACTTTAGCAGTTAATTGTGAAAGATTTTCTACATTTTGTAACTGAAATGAGTGTTAATATTATGAAAGTAACATATTCAAGTAATTATGACATACATTTACATATGTAGATGACCTGATAAAGTAAATTTAAGCTGGCATCAACGAGTGACCCAGTCAGTGGCAGCCAAATTCAACATGTAAAAGTTAAGATGGGGTCCATTTTCTGTAAAGGCACAAATTAATTTTGTAAACCTTCTACAATGGTAAAGATTTCTTCAGAATTATTAGTTTGTATTACTTTTATACGGGCGACGAAGTAGCCCGCTTTATGTTACGCATATATGAAAACTTACCATTCAGTGAAACTAGGTTGAACATACATGTATGATTGAAAGTGTAAAATTTGTTTTACCGTAAACCAAGCACGAGCTAGGTGTTTTACGACAGGTGGTATTTTACTAATACGGGCGACGAATAATTTGGCCCGAAGGCCAAATGCTTCTAAAACAAAATGTAGATAACATCGGAAAGTATACTGAACATAGCTTACGAAGTTACTGCATTTCAAAATATTTGTGTTGTCGTTGAAGACTCACTCATGGCCTGTGCTGTATTCACAGTCCATGACACAAGTATCTCTTACCAACAGCTGAAGTGAAGCTGTATGTAAAAAAGACACAACTAATACGAAAAATAGTCAAAATGTGCTCAAAGACCACCAGGGATCGAGAAAATAATAGCTTCACTGGAAGGACGCATCTGGATAATTTCTATAGCCGCCACGCTGCACTTAACTTCGCTGATGTGAGTTTATAAATATAAGACATAATCAAGCGATCCGGGATAATTGGGTAACACGACTACCAAAACAAAGTATACATTGCAAGCGTGCGTCTAGTGCACCTGTTGCTGTATTCCAGGATACAAACACATCTGACACAGCACTGGGTTAATCAAAAGTAAATGTAAACACAATTGATACCAACAATGGGCAAAATGTGTATAACTCTTGAAGTGACAGTCGTGATCAATGACGACTGAGATTGCACAAATTGGGAATAATATCACTGAAGATGCTTAGCCTTGCTATTTTTTCTTAAAATGATCGTAAATGTACTAATACAGTTTCTATAATGCCTAGGCTATTAATGTACTATAAATGAAAAGGAAATACATAAATTGTATCACTGCTTCAAATAAGAAGTGCACCAATGACACCATTTAATTATAATAGAGAACATACAACACTGTGGTAGTTGCAGGAAGTAGCTCTGCAATACTACAATATACTACGGTACCGTTTATAGCATACCAACATCATGGGAAAGCTATCAATTGGTAAATTTACAAATTTACTTTCATACACTAACGTCACCCGTCATAGGTAGTACATGTATCTATTTCATATTAATACTAATATTTTATTCAGGTGGAATATAAATATATGGACGGTACGCGAGTAGATTGCAAGAGTTACCATTCGCAGCTAACGTCACGCCGACTTACAGAATGGCCCAACCTACCCTTTTGGCTTTGATCCAGCTACTGCACCATGCTGAAATTTACACTTGGGCCCATATGGACACGTCCCATCTTGGTGCCAGTGGCGGCATTTCTGTTGGAAAACTTCACGCTGAAAAGTATAGAGCCAAATTGGAGATTAACATATAGTGTAGGTATTTGAAAGGTATTGAAATTATGACAACATGTATATTAAATACTACCGTCTTACTACTGTATCAGTTATATACAAAATCAACAATATAATGATACGCTGCTTGCAATTAACTAGAAATGGACGCTTGTCGACAAGCGCATGTGTATCCCCCCCCCAGATACACAAGTAGTTTGAAAAAAGGGTGTTCGAGTTATGCTCCGGAGACAAAATCAGTGCGCGGATAAACAAAGGGAGATAACTAAAAAATAGTGATGCAAGAGTTGTTATTCTTGCGTGACACACCTTTAGGGTCGTGGTCTATGCATGTGTGAAGTTTCATCAAAATATTCCAAAGGCTGTTCGAGTTATGCTCCGGACACGAAATCAGTGCACGAAATAACAAAGGGAGATAACTAAGAAATTAACGACGCAAGAGTTGTCATTCTTGCGCGCGACACACCTTTGGGTCGTCTTCTATGCATGTGTGAAGTTTAATAAAAAATATTCCAAAGGGTGTACGAGTTATGCTCCGGACACGAAATCAGTGCATGAAACAACAAAGGGAGATAAGTAGAAAAAATTAACGATGCAAGAGTTGTCATTCTTGCGCGCGACACACCAAAGGGTGTTCGAGTTATGCTCCGGACACGAAATCAGTGCATGAACCAACAAAGGGAGATAAGTAAACAAGAATTCCGCGGAATCAAATGCCTCGCCTTGTCCCGCCTTGACCTCGAGCCTGGGCCCGAAAGCAATTTTCACTGGCCCGAACATATTATACAATTATTGACTAGTGAGCCATAGAATATCAGATTATATTCTATGGCTCACTAGTCAATAATTGTTTTATTATATGATAATAGTCTGTATATAGCACTTACGACCTTATGCTACTAGACAAAAATTGAAAAAGAATTTGAAAAAAACAAAGTTTAAAAATTAAAAATAATAATGCTCGCCACTGGAGCCCAGAATTTTTTTTAATAGTCCTATATTTATCTACATATCATATCTGCACAGGTCCACATATTGCCAACACAGTTTACAGAAATGTAATATAATAATTTACCTGTATAAATTACCTGTAATAAGTTAGTGGTCAGTTAGTGGTCAGTCTGGACATTTGCACATGCTAGCACATGCACAGGTGAATGGTTATCCCAGTCACTATTGTCAACCGGAGAAGGCTATTGTTCTCTCTACAGGTAAGGTGTACAGAGCACACGAGAAAATGGGTCTTCATGATTTATTGTCCAGTTTTTAGAGTGCGCGAACCAAAAAAGGGAGATAACTAAATAAATTAGCTACGCAAGAGTTGTCATTCTTGTGCGCGACACACCTTCGGGTCGTGGTCTATGCATGTGTGAAGTTTCATGAAAATATTCCAAAGGGTGGTCGAGTTATGCTCAATCAGTGCGCGAAAGAAAAAAGGGAGATAACTAAAAAATTAGCTATGCAATAGTTGTCATTCTTGTGCACGACACACCTTCGGGTCGTGCTCTATGCATGTGTGAAGCTTCATAAAAATATTCCAAAGGGTGGTCGAGTTATGCTCAATCAGTGCGCGAAACAAAAAAGGGAGATAACTAAAAAATTAGCTACGCAAGAGTTGTCATTATTGTGCGCGACACACCTTCGTGTCGTGGTCTATGCATGTGTGAAGTTTCATGAAAATATTCCAAAGGGTGGTCGAGTAATGCTCCGGACACGAAATCAGTGCGCGAAACAAAAAAGGGAGATAACTAAACAAGAAATGCGTCTGTCGAACGCGGATGCCACTTGCAGCATATTTGAGAAACTGTGACAAAGTGGTTAACCGAAAAGTGTGACGGACGGACGGACAGACGGATGGACGGACGGTCCAAACACTATATGCCACCCGTTTCTTCGAAACCCGGTGGCATAAAAATTAGCTATGCAAGAGTTGTCATTATTGTGCGCGACACACCTTCGGGTTGTGGTATATGCATGTGTGAAGTTTCATGAAAATATTCCAAAGGGTGTTCGAGTTATGCTCCGGACAAGACGCGGACGATGTTCGGTGTCAAATCCATAGTCCCGACTTTCGTCCGGGGGATACAATTAAATACAGACTTCGGCGATGGCGGCAAAATTTGCCGTGACCCACCCGTCCTCGCCTTGTGGATCAGCGAATTTGATTGGTTGATTTTGTTGAATCTGATATACATTGCGCCAGGTAGGTCCCGACTACGACACCATTATCACAACTACTTATTGTAGAATCGTTCACCTTATGATGCAAACAAATACAGTGCCGGATTTAGGAATCAGTCGAAATTAGGTGAGGTAATTGGAAACTTGCATCTGAATCAGAATCGTCATATTTTCCATATGTCTTGCGTGCGGCACCAGGTCCAAGGCGTTCAAAGACGCTCGGTTTTCTTCTATCATCAGATGCATCTTCGTCTACTGTTACTTTCCGTCTAATCTTGCTCATTCTGTGAAAAATATCGGAAAATGAAAAAAAAAAATATGAAATTTTAAACCGGAAGTTGTTATTGTTGTTGTATGTCTCTAATTCAGGCGCTTATTTTTTCGCCCCAATCTCTCTACAGCCATTAATTAACACGAGTTGCTATTCTGTAAAATCCTAATTTATCACACATGAACAGGGCTGTGTAACCCACCTTACTTATTGTGTGTGTTTCCCGACTAGCTATATACAGGAAGACGCGTATAACTTTCCTTTACTCGGTGTTCACTACCAAATTGATCACACACAAATTAGAAAATTGAAGTTTTATCTTAAATATTGCTACATAATAATATTATTATTACAACTCGGATTTATATGTGTAAGACTCAGATCGGGAGTCAGTCCCAGAACGGGGGCGAACTCCCAGAACGGGGGCTTGAAATGACGTCAAAGTTAGTGACGTAACGTCATGCTCTGGTCACACGCGTCCAGATAAAAAAAAACGGCAGCAACTAATGAAGACGTCGGGTTTGTCATGAGGGCAAACGTACAATTACCCACCGTGACGTGTTTAGAAATGAAGTGAATTAAACGTATGCCTTTCCTGTTTCCATGACGGTCGTATCTTGCAAATGTCCCATATGTTCGGGCTATTGTCAGATTGGCCCCCGTTCTGGGACTGAGGTCACGATTTCCGGCCCCATTCTGGGATTAGCCCCCGTTCTGGGATTTTCCCCCATTCTGGGACTGACCCCCGATCTGGGTCTTACAAATATACTATTAAATTTGAATCACGAACGATTATGTCAACTTTGTTGACTCTTCAGCTGATAATATTAACTGCTGTGAATGTTTTAGGCAACCACAGCAACTAGTTGAGAAACAATTGTATCGTTTATGCTTACATATTAAAAGTACATGCCCACTCAGTAGGCATAACATGTTCTTTTAGGAATTAAATAAGTGTATAATTGTGTCACTATTGCACCAGTTCTAAATATTTCGAGTGCCCGCTATACAGATATAATCATTTAGTAATATTTATTTTACTGAGAGTGACTCGCGGTGGTATCAGGCTATTTTCATATGCAAATGTGCATGATATTTTTTTAATTATTTATACTAATTAAATGAGTCACCTGAACAAATAATATTTTCGACAGATTATAAAGTATGATCATTGCACACCAAAACATAAATACAGAGAATAAATAGTAAAGTCCGTTATAATTTTTTAAGGTAGTTACACGGTTATCGCCCCTGATATCAGTGTGGAAATTTAAGTCTGATATAAAATGTATATTAATGTTTATTTTGCCAGAAAATGTCTCAGATGATGTCTCTGATATAAAGAACAGTTTGTGCCTACTGAGTGGGCATGTGCCTCTAATATGTAATAGGTGGTATATACTATATCGGGGCGCAGCATCTCAGTAAGAAATCGGGAAGTACAATACCCTTAAGACACATATATCACCAGAAGCTCTAGATATCTATGTCATTTAAGTATATATCATGTGAGTTGCATGTTCGTATATATATGTTACATGTATTTTCAGTTTTTGTTTGAGTTTGGCTCAATGATAACTCCCTCAGTCACAAACAAATTGCAACATAGCGAAAATAGTCTTCAATTTGTAACATATGTCATCAGTTGAGTGACATGACTGGTTGTTGTCGCGTGATGTGCCGGCTGTTATTATGGTGTCTTCCTGATTCTCCCACTTTCCTTAAAATGGGGCTGTTTAAAAGTGGGAGAACCTGGAATTGTGTACAGGTAATATTGTTGTTATAAGCATAGCCTTGGGGGAAATTGGGACTATGCTCTGTATCAACTTTTAATTGTGAATTATGAAGGGAAAACGTGAAATCAGCATAGAAAATAGTTAATTGCATTTGTAATCTGCAATTCTTTATTTTACTTATTTTTCTTATTTCTTCATACAATAATTATTGGTATATTCCCTTAAATAACGCTAAGTTTTAGAATATTTAATATTTTAATAAGCAAAAACATGTGGACAACAGTGAATACATGTAATCATGGCTGATCAGGGTCTGCACAATTCAGTTCAATCCACACACTGTGTCACTGTGCAGTCAGTATAATGTCATTGTTTCAGTGAACGGTGCATTCAGATGTGTATAGTAGGTGTGATGCTGCGTCGGCATACTCCAGTGTCGTCAGCTCACCCGTCTGTAGACGCATCTTCAACTGGCCAAGTCACTGATCAATGAGACGGTATCGTCTCCGTTTCAGAGGGCGGGCACCACCTGCCTGGAACTGCAGAATTTTGATGCACGATGCTGCTTCAATTTGTTTCAATATCTCGATTATAGCAAAAATGTTCGGATGTGCGTGTCTAACTGCCTTTTTCAATTTGCTGTGCCAGCCTTCAAGGTGATTTGTCGTCCTTGGTCCCTCTGTGGCGAAGTGGTTCCAGACGTCTTTGTCGTCTCGGTCGATCCACTGCTCGGTGACGTAGTCCTGGAAGTTGGAGACGTTAGCCGGAACATCGTCGACTTCCATATCTTCCAGCGCGGCGAGCCATATGTCTTCTACTTCGTTCTCAGGAACCAGGGGCAGAACGGACGCTCGTCTCATCAGCCGGTGTACGCGGTCGTTCTCTGTGTACACGGTACTCAATCCTAGTGCCTGCACCTTACGCCATATACACTGGGTGTAGTGAAAGAAACATGCCTTCAGATTGGAGTCCGGGAAAACACGCAGAGCCGCATTGCGTGACGCCAGCTCGTGATCCAGAAATACACGTTCATGGTTTAGTTGTAGGCCGTAATGTTCACATTTCTGCTGTAGGTGACTGAAGAATGTCTCATAAACGTTGGTCGATTTTCCCGGTAGGAATGCGAATACTAACGGATACATTGCTCCATCTATGAATCCGTGGAGCGAGAACAGTTGATGGAATAATTTGGGACACGTGTAGAATGTGCCATCACCGTATATCACCGGAACCGCACACAGATGCTCAAGACCTGATCTCGTTGCGAACACAAGCATTCTGTTGTTGGTACCAACGTCGATCTGGAGGAATTCTTCTCCTGTTGTTGTCTGCGTCCATTCTCCGCCAAGTACGATGTTGGCGGCAGATGATGGGAGGTTTGGTCGGAGTTTACTTCTCTCAGAGTAGAGTGTCGACTTACACGTTTGAAATGTCGGAATGTGGCTCGCCATTCTCGCTGTATCATCATTCCATTCCTTCCCACGAATAGCAGCTATCTCCTCCTCGTATATTGACGGAATGGGGGTTAACTCGTCTCGGCACCGCTTACGTATGTTCGCCATCACATTTCTGACGTCGACGTCTGCGTAGTCGGCGGGATGGCTATGGTTTCCCGTTGTATTGGCGAGGATGTTGTCAATAGTCGTGGCTTTGGCTGTGCACCTTGGTGCAGAGCAGGTCCAGTAGATACGATCTTGTCGACGATTCTTAACCTGAAATAAAGCATATAATTTATGTAAAAATGATATTATGACTAACGTGTTTTCCCTGTAAAAACAACAATTCGGAGTTTTCGCGGTGCAGACCATCTGATGCAGAAGTACATATGCTTCCTGATTGATAATGGATAATTTGCTATTGTCTGCCTGTGCATCGGTCCATTCCACATATCATTGACATTTTTTACACTACAACCATTAACAGCTGTAAAAGAGAGAGATAGAAAGATAGAGAGAGAGAGAGAGATTTAGAGAGAGACTTTGATATACATACCACAAACCTGTAGCCTCCAGTGACAAGACTCTGCCCACCATGCTTGTTAAGTACAAACTGTATATCTACTTGCGCATTAGCCATGATAGACTAAACAAACTGATCGAAATGTTGAAGATAGTGCTGCAAAAAGTACTTAATATACATGTACATGTTTTTGATGTCATGTAAGCACCTAATTAAACAAGATTATTGATAATGACGTTTCTAAGCATGAATTAGTATTAAGGAACTTTAGCGCAAACAAATTAAACATCAGAGACATTTAATTGCCTGTTAATATACTAACTCAATAAGCACTACAAACTTTTAAAGTTCTAAGAAAAATAATTATTATACATGTACACACTTTTATTATAATTACTCAGTTATCAGATTCATCAGGTGATGATACATACCAATTAGGCACCTAATTAAACAAGATCAATGCCATATTGAAAGGAGGGATTAATTCATCACAAGCTTATAAACATCATATATCTTAAATTGTCCGGTAATCTATCATCAGCGCAAACTTGATACAGACTATAGCACCGTAGTCTCGCGGCCTAACTGACCAATACTTTGGAAATGAAAAGTGGGAGAACCTGGACAACTGGACACTCAAAAGTGGGAGAATCAGGAATAAACCGTTATTAGTATATCGTCCGTATTATGATAACCGTCAATAATTCCAGCACAAAAATATTTACACAATTCCCTAACATTTGATTTGCCCGTAGCAAGTCTCTGTCTAAAATGTATATCCCAGTAAACTCCCACGCCGAACTACTTTCCGTAACCGTGAGGCGCAGCTAAAATAATTATTAATAAAACGGAAAATAAACACATTTTCTTGATGAATTTATTTCAAATGCTGGAATTATAAGGAATGAATTCGAATGGCCTTTTTGTGGAATTTATCGGGGATATAAACTTGGAAAAGTAGCGGGAATACTGGACGAGGCCTTCATATGAATGTTATGGTTGTATTTGTCAGTGTATTTGTATATTCAATTTCGAATTTCATAAATAAGCTTTAGTAATCAACAATAAATGTAGTTGATAAACCCCATTTTGTCACTATACAAAATGTGATGGAAGCATTTTAATTTATCTTAACAAATCGACATTACCCGACCCACACGTCCAGACACTTTGATCAAATAATAAGTATTGCTCCGTCGCTTATTTTTCGACCTCCGGCCTTCGCTGACAGTTGTTTAGCTTTCTAAGCTAAATCTGACAGTTTATAGTTTCGTGGAATTGATAAGGAGATGGTCACGTACAATACCGCCGGTCATGGTCTAACCTTTTTAAAGTTTGATTTCAGACGATGCAGATTACAGTCAATATTGTTTAATAATATTAATGCGGGCGACCAATTCCGGCCTAAACTGCATTACTCCGTGAGTTGAATGGTGGGGAAACCGGAGTACCCGGGGAAAACCACCTCCCCCGGCAAGTAATGACAACTTCACATACGTCGGTGTAGAGGTGAAGAGCTGTGATCGAACAACTACCGGAGACCAATGCCGGTATAACAGAAAATTCTTCAGCCCAGTAAAGGTTTCAGTCCGCGCATGCGCAGACGGAACAATAACAATCGGGGCCAAGGCTGTGTAAAGTTTAAGTCATCGATTATATTTCAAGATTTAATGAGATTGACGTACGTCTAAGCATAAAAATGGTCCCAAATGTAAAATTTAGGTATTTTCCCGTCCGGGGATGTTATGAATGTGCATTTTCGAGCTCCGTGTCGCACTTTAGTGGCCATACTATTCTGCTTATAGGTTAGAAGACACCAAATGGTGCGAAACCGCCCAGGGTGTATGCAAAAGTAGTCCGGTATAAAACAATAGTGCGGGTGTTTTGAGGTCACAGACACCGTTTGCTTGCAAATCTTGATCCATTACTACCCAGTTTCACTTGAGGAACATTTTGGGGTGCCTTCAACACCAGTTTTCAGCATATTTGTAGCATTTAAAAGAAAACACTGACCCTGTTGGTCACTTGATGTAAACGGAGTTTCCGTGGCCAAAAAATGTACACAATATTGGAGGATATGACAAGGTTGGATTTTTCTTTCTTAGGAGTAAGTGAACCTATTGTTTAGTTCATGCAGAACCAGTACAGACTGGCTGCAGGTCATGTACAAGTGGGTCCCACAGCATCCATACGAATAGTGAAAGTAGGAGAGACTGGCCTTATTGGATGGCATTCGGTTAAATTATATAGTAAAACTATTTGGTGGTGTCTAACCTATAAATCGAGATGCTATCGGACACCTGTTTGGCGACTAAAGGGAGACTAATGTGATCGAGACTCATTCATTATGTCTCAGTTGTCTAACTTTAAGTTGCCATCGATCATGATTTCATATGGCACATATAATAGTCCAACTGTCTAAGTAACCGGTCACCTCCATAGTATTGCAATATTTATTTCGCTGAGTAATTATATATAATCAGTCCCATATATTTCACGTTTTTTTTGCCTTATATTGGAATATATTGCATAATATCATTATTAATAGGCACATTGGGTATATACCAACACAGGGGTTTGAAAAACTACCGATGTGTTCTCTATATATCAAGTTTACGGACAGGCTGAAACTTCTCATGGCCGTGTGCTTTTGTCCCGCCTTGAAAATTGAAATCAGTCCCTTATATTTCACGTTTCGTTTGCCTTATATTGGTACATATTGCAAAATATCATTATTAATAGGCACATTGGGTATATACCAACACAGGGGTGTGAACAAATACCGATGTGTTCTCTATATATCAAGTTTACGGACAGGCTGAAACTTCTCATGGCCGGGTGCTTTTGTCCCCGCCGTGAAAATTGAAATCAGTCCCATATATTTCACGTTTTCTTTTGCCTTATATTGGAACATATTGCATAATATCATTATTAATAGGCACATTGGGTATATACCAACAAAGGGGTTTGCAAAGCCACCGATTATAGATTAGTTTACAGACAGGCTTCAACTTCTCACGGTCGGTTACATATCGGCACATTCATATACATATACGCCATTTGGTAGAAGAACTACGGTACGCGGTGTGCATATTGCGTAATATCATCGTTACCATTCATATTGTGTATATACCAACAAATTGGTTTCCCAACCCACCCCCCCCCCCCCCCACCCAAGCGTGAGCCCTTTAAGCCGCTATGACTAGGCTGAAGGTTTTCACGGACTTACGGGGCTCACACCCCCAGCGTGAGCCCCTTAAGCCGCTTGGCTAGGCTGAAGGTTTTCACGGACTGAAGGGGCTCACGTTACACCGGCGCTTTACTGCTACTGCCGGTCCAAATAAAGGCATCAACTATTGACACTCCGACACGCGTCGCTCACTCATGCCCGGCGCCCGGCCACACCGCAACGAACGATGTCCATTTGGTTCTACAACATATCTTTTAAAAGAAAAGAACATGTATGATTAAGGGTTAAACAGGAGGCAATTTCCACATATGGACAAAATATACAGAGGTTGCAAGTTGTCCTAGTCCATGCATATGGTGTTATCGGAATAGTGTATGGTACAGAGGCAGGGTGGTCAGTGATAATTATGTATATTTAGAGAATAGTAGGTTAGTGCCGTGAATGGGGAAAATATCTGGCAAGACTCAGGAAACGGGATGGGCCCGTTTCCGTGCCGCGCCAGATATTTTTTCCCATTCACGGCACTAACCTACTATTCTATTTATCCCGCCAACACCTACAAATGGCTGTAAAATGCAAAAATAGTATTAACTGGATATCAAAAATGTTTCACGGCACCGTGTTTCACGGCACATACGCGCTGTGTTGACGGGATAATCATTATTACATAGGTTCATCTATTTAAATATATTGTCGCAAAGATTGGTTGCCATACTAGTTATACTATGTTACGCTTGGAGATTGGGTTTGCGTTAATTTATTTAGTTTAGCTTCATGTGTTAGCCACCATAAGTATGTACATATCGTTAAATTCCCAGTACTAATATTCCACAAGGCAATCCCTGCCGGAGAGACCTTCCATGGCCAGTTCCGATCGAGTACAGACCCATTGGATGGGGAGAGATCACTTGTCTTATATTTATATTTACAGCCTGATACTAATAGGTAATATACTTTTTCAGATTGGGTTTGTCTTATTTAGTTTAACTTCATATCGTCTCGTTAATTTCCAAGTACTAATCCTCGATAAGGCAGTCCATACCAGAGAGACTTTCTCGGGCCAGTTCCGATCGAGTACATACCCATTGGGGTATCACTTGTCTTACATTTATATTTATAGTCTGATACTAGTAGGTAATGTACTTTTCAGGACGTGCTTGCCGCCTGCTAGTGGGTCCCGGGTTTTATATATGTGTGTTTCTATATCCCGTTCATGTGCAGACCGTATTCCAAGTGATGGTCCCGGATAGGGTGATTTCTGTAGCCTATTTCACCAACATTGCAAAGTATACTTATCTAGCAAAGTATACTTTGAGGGAGAAATTTTCAATTTAAGGATACATTTATTAATTGTTATTATACTGAATGTATTACATTATCACAGCCATTCTGGCTGTGATAATGTAATACATTCAGTATAATAATTCTGCATACTTTTAATCATAAAATATATGCAGTCGTTAGTTCTATATGAAATAATGCAAAAGTATAGTTTGCAAGTTGGTGAAATCGGCTACTGGAGTTGCCAGTGTTTATGTGGAATTTCCGTCACTGGAATTGTAGAAAACTGTGCGTTATAGTTTGTTGTTACTCATATTTTAGAACTGATTAAAAGTTTAAAAACAGCATGACTTCAATCGTGTAATAAGTGTCGCCTCGTTCTTAAAAGTACATGCCCATTCAGTAGGTTATCATATAGGAAGACAGATAGTTTTGTATATTCTGTCGATATGACATTTTCTAGCAAAAATAACATTTTCAAACACCATTACCCCACGCGTTGATTGGCATTATTATGCATTTAAACATCAGACGTAAATTTTCACACAGATATCGGAGGCGATAACCGTGTTTCCGTAAAATGTTAATGGAAATTACTATGTATCATGTGTATTTATTTTTTGATGTGCAATGATCATACATGTACTTTATAATTTGTCGAAAATATTACAATTTTTCAGGTGACGCATTCAATTAGTAGAAATAATTGAAAAAAATGGCATGCATTATTTGCATATGAAAATAGAATGATACGACCGCGCGTCACTATCAGCAAAATAACTATTACTAAATGATTATATCTGTATAGCTGGCACTGTATACACTTATTTAATTTATATAAAGAACATTTTGTACCTACTGAGTGGGCATGTGTGTAATACTACTTTATGTGTTAATAAAAATCCATATAGTCAGATGACGCATTTAATTGATTTAAATAATTTATGGAATGTATGGAATTCGTAGTGATATGTAGACAACGGGGATTTTTATTGTTTTGTTTTGGACTTGTTTATTTCCTCAATTTACACTATTGTGTCTGTGATTGGAGATGCGGCTGGGGTTATTTCTGGAATTTTAAAGCTATTTGTAATGTTGACGGGATAAATAGAATAGTAGGTTAGTGCCGTGAATCTACTATTCTCTATCTATTTTCCTTATTTCTGAACCAAAGTATATGTTGTGACCTCTCATTTGAACCGTCTCGGCGAGACGGTTCAAATGAGTGGTCACAACATATACTTCTGATGAGAAATAAAGAAATTCCTGAGCGTTGCCGGATATTTTTTCCCATTCACGGCACTAACCTACTATTCTCTATTTATGGGTTGTGTGACCTGTGTAGATCCAGATCAGCCTGTCGCACAGTCTGATCAGTAGTATCTGCATAGTTCGCCATTCCATCATTAAAACGCCCGCCATACTTCGAACAAACAATACAGATCGTTATCAAGACCTACAGTAGTTCGCTAGTAGATCAAGAGCTACACTGGTCACAATTCCGTAGCCGATTTCCTCAATATTACAAAGTTTACTTATCTAGCGGGTACATGTATATAGAAAATACCATGCTAGACTAAGTAAGTGTCTTTTGATATCAAGTATATCAGGCAATGCTAGACAACGCGTATGAATTCCGAGATTCACCGAGGAATTCTTATCGTTTCCGAGCAGAGCCTGATAAATCCTAATATCAAAATACACTAGCATGGTATTCTATTTATCAGGTAACATTTTAAGCTACAAAATGAACAATTGTGACATGGTTTTCGTGTTAAAAAAGAACGCCGACTTTCAATTCGTTGTAAACCGGATATTCGTACAGAATGAGCATAATAATAAGACGTATTATTATACACGTACTTTCGTTTCCCATTGAAACACAATGGAACGCAAGACGTCAATACTTTTCCATATTGACGTCTCTCTCTGTGGATATATGCCACTCGTTCCGCCGCGCAACGATATTCTCCTAAAGTCGCACGTTACGGAACTCGTGCAGGAATTCACATAAACATCAAAGAACCTATAAATATTTATTAACGAAAGAATGCAGATATGTTCACATTGTGTCATTACCCTGGCGTGTATCCTCTAGTTCTGGCGTGAATTTATTTCCTTGTGCAATAGTTATCTCTTTGTTTTACTCGGCTATCATTGATATTGTATATCAGATCAAATATGGCCTCCATTATGTTGTCATTTGCTGTTTGCTATTTTGGCAATGCAAATACAGAAACTAAATAGCTAGCTGATTTATCATGTTTATTAGTAACATATAAAATTCGAAGTGTGTCCTGTGCCAACCACCGGTTCTTGAAGAACGGTTCATATTTCGGTGTTTTATGGGTTATTTCGGCATATCTGGTGGTTTGGGTGCATTGGTACCAACATACAATTTACGTCACCTCCCGCGAATTAGTATTCACATATATGTTATACATATATTATATCACAATTACGACGCAATTATCTTGAAATCAAACGATGATCAGGTATTGAACGGGTCCTTAACTGTAATGGTACCAAGTGCCTTCAAGTTCCTGTCTGGTGCCTGACATAAAGGATAGGACATGGAAAGTACTGATTGTTCGATAGAGTGTCTCATAAATCAAATATAACTGGTCCTTTAAATAGGGTACACCATAAATAACAAACTTTACTAGTATATGTATATCAATATATATGTTATTCCGTATGGTGGTCTGATTTACACCCTTGTTAATAAGACCGATATATAATTCCAGGAATCGGTACTTAGACCATGGAGCCCAGACACAGTCTATATCCGCGGGAGCTGTCCACCATCCCGGTTAAACATCCGGGTGTGTCATAGATGAATACGTTCATCGGATCGAAATAATGTGAAAGAGATGTGTGTGAGCTTGTTGAGATGAGGGTCAGGAAGGAGATGTGCGTGCGCTTGTTGAGATGAGAGTCAGAAGGAGATGTGTGTGAGCTTATTGAGATAAGGGTCAGAAGGAGTTGTGTGTGAGGTTGTTGATATGAGGGTCAGGTAGGAGATGTTTGTGAGGTTGTTGAGATAAGGGTCAGGAAGGAGATGTGTGTGAGGTTGTTGAGATGAGGGTCAGGAAGGAGATGTGTATGAGCTTGTTGAGATGAGGGTCAGGTAGGAGATGCGTATGAGCTTGTTGAGATGAGGGTCAGGAAGGAGATGTGTGTGAGCTTGTTGATATGAGGGTCAGGAAGGAGATGTGTATGAGCTTGTTGAGATGAGGGTCAGGAAGGAGATGTGTATGAGCTTGTTGAGATGAGGGTCAGGTAGGAGATGCATATAAGCTTGTTGATATGAGGGTCAGGAAGGAGATGTGTGTGAGCTTGTTGAGATGAGGGTCAGGCAGGAGATGTGTGTGAGCTTGTTGATATGAGGGTCAGGTAGGAGATGTGTGTGAGCTTGTTGAAATGAGAGTCAGAAGGAGATGTGTGTGAGCTTATTGAGATAAGGGTCAGGAAGGAGATGTGTGTGAGCTTGTTGAGATGAGGGTCAGGAAGGAGATGTGTGTGAGCTTGTTGAGATGAGGGTCAGGAAGGAGATGTGTGTGAGCTTGTTGATATGAGGGTCAGGAAGGAGATGTGTGTGAGCTTGTTGATATGAGGGTCAGGAAGGAGATGTGTGTGAGCATGTTGAGATGAGGGTCAGGTAGGAGATGTGTGTGAGCTTATTGAGATGAGGGTCAGGAAGGAGATGTGTGTGAACTTGTTGAGATGAGGGTCAGGAAGGAGATGTGTGTGAGCTTGTTGATATGAGGGTCAGGTAGGAGATGTGTGTGAGCTTGTTGAGATGAGGGTCAGGAAGGAGATGTGTATGAGCTTGTTGAGATGAGGGTCAGGAAGGAGATGTGTATCAGCTTGTTGAGATGAAGGTTAGGAAGGAGATGTGTGTGAGCTTGTTGATATGAGGGTCAGGTAGAGATGTGTGAGCTTGTTGAGATGAGGTCAGAGGAGATGTGTGTCATGAGGTAGAGAGGGATGTGTGTGAGCTTGTTGAGATGAGGGTCTTGTTCAGGAAGGGATGTGTGAGCTAGTGAGATGAGGGTCAGGTAGGAGATGTGTGTGAGCTTGTTGAGATGAGGGTCAGGAAGGAGATGTGTGTGAGCTTGTTGAGATGAGGGTCAGGAAGGAGATGTGTATGAGCTTGTTGATATGAGGGTCAGTAAGGAGATGTGTGTGAGCTTGTTGAGATGAGGGTCAGAAGGAGATGTGTGTGAGCTTATT
Source organism: Conchocele bisecta (assembly GCA_029237695.1). Taxonomy (NCBI): domain Eukaryota; kingdom Metazoa; phylum Mollusca; class Bivalvia; order Lucinida; family Thyasiridae; genus Conchocele; species Conchocele bisecta. Next base: position 61,841,003 of record CM055278.1, on the reverse strand, counting down.
GAGATAAGGGTCAGGAAGGAGATGTGTATGAGCTTGTTGAGACGATGGTCAGGAAGGAGATGTGTATGAGCTTGTTGATATGAGGGTCAGGTAGGAGATGTGTGTGAGCTTGTTTAGATGAGGGTCAGGTAGGAGATGTGTGTGAGCTTGTTTCGATGAGGGTCAGGTAGGAGATGTGTGTGAGCTTGTTGAGATGAGGGTCAGGAAGGAGATATGTGTGAGCTTGTTGAGATGAGGAATTTCGTTCTAGTACTTCAGAGTATAAGTTAGACAAGAAAACGCTGTACCTACTGAATACCTGTTGGCCGTTTCACTAAACTTCGTACGACTAAAATGTTCATAAGTGAAAATTTATGATAGTCTGTAAATTTCACATTAACAATGTTTCCTTGTAAACGCTTATTGAATTTAAAATTATTGAGCATAGGCTGCATATGCAGCCTATGCTCAATACATGTAAATCCATCAATTTAAATTTCCAGACGATCCTAAATTTGTACTTACGAACATTTTAGTCGTAAAAGGTTTAGTGAATTAGGGGCCCAGATCATATGAGGTACACGCTATAATTATATGTAACCTGTGTCCTTAGCAGTGTCGGATTCGGGGGCCTGGCCCGTGCGGGTGGGGGTGGGCTGGGAGGGGGGGGGGGGGCCCGACTTTCATGATTCCATTTTTTTTCATTGAGAAGCTGTCTGATTCTGTACAAATAATAGCAAGCACTAACAAGGGTGAATTTATCGGATCAAAGTCCAGATATTATAAAGAGCCCATGCAGAAGATACTACCACACTATGCCTTATCACATGAGCATTAATATGTAATGAAAAGTAGCAATTTAGACGAATTTAGACTTATCCCCCCCCGCCCCAACCCATTCGGCAAAATCCTGGATCCGACACTGCGTATATTTTAAGGGACCAGAATGAGATGTAACATCAAAAGTAAATTCTGAAAGACGAATTCTCGCAATTATATTTTTCTGAGCTTGATTGTCTATGCCTCGACTATATGAATTTAATCGCTGTCTAAATCACAGGGGTGGAGGTATTTTAGTATTTTACTCATCGGTTACTGTAGGTTGTCCACACAAATATTTTGAGGCTCGTTCAAAACAATACGCACCAATCAGGTGTCCTCGAGGAGTGCAGGTGGGTGCTCATAAATATTCTAAGTAAAAGTTGAGTTTGACCATAGACACGAGGAGCGCATGGGTGTGATATGGCATGTACATATGGATGATGATAAGGAAGTATGAAGTTTGAAGTCAGTCCGACTTACCGTTATAGAGATAATGGGTACTCGAAAACTTTAACGCAAATCTTACTGACGCAACTTTCTAAGTAATTTGATCTTGACCTGGGACACGAATGCCGCATGGGTTTGGTATGGAATGCAAGTGGGTGCTCATACATATTTGTATTCAATAAAATGGGCTTTCACAGTTTAAAGGTACATGCCCACTCAGTAGGCACAAACTGTTATTTATATCAGAGACATCATCAAAGACATTTTCTGGCAAAATAAACATTTATTCATCATTACCCCACGTATTGATTGGCACTATTATACATTTTATATTAGACGTAACTTTACACACTGATATCAGGGGCGATAACCGTGTTTCTTTAAAATGTTAACGGACATTAATATTTATCCTCTGTATTTATGTTTTGATGTGCAATGAACATACATGTACTTTATAATCTGTCGAAAATATTATTTGTTAATTAGTATAAATAATAAAAAGATACCATGCCTAATTTGCATATGAAAACAGCCTGATACCACCGCGCGCCACTATCAGTAAACTAAATATTACTAAATGATTATATCTGTATAGCGGCCGTTCGTAATCTTTAGAACTGGTGGAATAGTGACACAATTATACACTTATTTAATTCCTATAAACTTTGAAGAACGTTTATTTGCCTACTGAGTGGGCATGTACCTTTAATAACACAGTGTAATCAACCTCATAATACACTAGACTAAGTGTAATAAATATGCAAATGAGCACGGTACAGAAAACATGTTAGGTAATAAGTACAGCTTCAAATTATCGATGATGTCCACATGCAATACATAGAATCCATAATATTTATTAAACTCGTTGACTGATTTCATAAGAAACTCGGCATAGCCTCGTCTTTTATGAAATCAGTAAACGAGTTTAATAAATATTAAATCATCACTCGTGTCAGATCCTCTATGTAAACACGGCCCCTAGTTTAGCAGAGCGGGCTCGTAAAGTTTATTTTTATTTATTTATTTATTTTTATTACTCACTCACTCACTCACTCACTCACTCACTCACTCACTCACTCACTCACTTACTTACTTTACATTAACATTATTAAGAGCTTTACTATTCCTGATACTGGGATCTAACGAATTCCATAATTATAGTTCTATAAACATGGCCCCTAGTCCAACATATACTAGAAGGGAGTACGGGTGTCAGTTTTACTAAGCTGCGTACGACTAAAATGTTCGTAAGAGCAAATTTAGGATCGTCTGTAAATTTCAATTGATGGATTTACATTTATTGAGCATAAGCTGCGTATGCAGCCTATGCTCAATATATGTAAATCCAATAATTGTTTACAAGAAACCATTGCTAATGTGAAATTTACAGACTATCATAATTTTGCACTTACGAACATTTTAGTCGTACGAAGTTTAGTGAAACGGGCCCCGGGTTCCTAAGGTTCTGTAGATTAGCCAGAATTTGACAAAGTAAAAATAGAGTGCATAGGGCATACTCCGCTCGTATTTGTTATCAATTTACGAAACACGACAAATTCGAACATGTACTAGTATAATGTTGTTGTTTTGCGAATTCAATAACGACGCGAAAAACACACCGATGCGATAAGGGAGATAATTCCAGAGACGGGCACATATGTGGCTGTGACTGGAGAAAGCGCGTTTATGGGTTTTGGGACCAGTGTAGATCCAGACCAGCCTGTGCATCCGCACCGTCTGATCAGGATCTGCACTGTTCGCCATTCCATCGATGAAACACTCTTCATACTTCTAACAAGCGATTTAGATCGTTACTAGGCTACATGAGTGTGCTGTTTAATCAGGAACTACACTGGTCACAAATCCCATATACCCAATTTCTCGAGTCACAGTCACGTTTGTTATTATTGAGAAAGGTAGGAAAGCAAACACATTCAGCAGTGCAGGCTGATCTGGGACTACAGTGGTCGCAAACGCAATAAGCCCTTTTTGTCATGGTGAGTCACAATTATTGTTAACCCGAAAGTTCTAGGCCCGGTTGTTCAAAACCTCTGTTAGCTTAACAGACTGTTAAATCCTTAGCAATTCTAAGGATTTAACAGTCTGTTAAGCTAACAGAAGCTTTGAGCAACCGGGCCCTGGCTGTCACGCCGGCCGACTCGACAGTCAGAACATTCGGGTTAAATTATTGTATGAATGACATGGTCCCTGCGGTTCGAACGAAAGGTTGATGACACGATATACAAATACAATTCTGTTTGTGTTTTTCTTTTAAACAAAGTAGATATAATGTGTTTTTATAAGATATTTATTTCGAAATCTGTGTATATTTTTCGTACAAATGTGCTAAGCTCGGACTCTCACATAACAGTACAGGTAATCACAGCTGCGAACATACCGGAATGTACGTAATCAATTGATAGAGCAATTGCTCAGTTTTTAACATGGTCTGTATAGGAAATATTTTGAAGACACTGTGTCTCAGATTTTTTTTAAAAAATAATTTATTTGTAGAAATTGTTTTTTAACCAAATGGTACGTATGAGTTACGGGGGAACATCGGGGTGTGTAAATATATAATATGTGAAAACCAGCCTTATAGTAGAGGCAAATTAACACAGATCCGTGACCAATTATCTGAGACAAAGGCTTGAGCACATTTTCCACATCTACATTCAATTACGAAAACAATGAGCGGGGGTGACCCTCGCGAAAATGCTGGCAATTTCCGTGAGGAGGCAAAATCCAAGATGGCCGCCATTTTCAGTCGAATTGGCCATGTGTGGGTTCCTTTTGATCATTGAAGTTGGTTTTTGTGGCTAAAACTTCTGTTACCATGAGCAGAAAGTATCTGCAAAGAATATTTTGTCTGAAAAATGCATACAGGATGAAATAATCCAAGATGGCCGCCATTTTCAGTCCAATTATTCATTAACGGCTACAGAAGGGTTATTTTTGACCAATTGAAGTTGTTTTTTTAGTTTAGAACCTCTGCTAACATGAAGAGAAAATATCTGCAAAGAATATTTTACATGAAAATTGCATAGAGGACAGAAAAATCGAAGATGGCCACCATTTTTCATCAAAATATTCAATTACATGCTTAATAAATAGCAGTGAATTCCGTTTTGAAGCCTAAATTTCTGTTTTTGAAGAGGACAATGTAATTATATTGTATACTTTGTTAAAATTAGCAAATTTACAAGTTTGAAAATCCAAGATGGCTGCCATATTCTTGAAAATGTTGTACTTAAGAAAGGCAATGGGTGGTTCAGGTTTCTAAATATCTGTGAACATATCATCCTCTTCACCGTCCGAGTCCGTTGAAATGTCAGAGGATGTATCATCTGCTTGTTCAACAGATTTACTTCCAGCAATCATGTCATTTAATGTTTGCGGAAGTGCTGGTTTGGTATAACGAAGTGGTTCACACTTTTCCCCATTCATTAGCCATCCATGTCCAAGTGGGGAAGGTGGAGCGTCTGGTAAATCGTATCTCAATAATGTGTAGACCTGATAGTTGGCTCTCTCAACCTTCAAACGGTGTGAATCTATATCTGGTGGGATTCTGAGAGTGGATTTCTTCTTCATATTCTTCCACTTTGTCGCTCTCGCCTCCGCGAGGGTTTTACTGACTTTGTCTTTGTAGACATATTTCACACGGTAAACTCTGTCATGCTTTCTACAGTTGTTTTCGGACATGGGCAGTGAGCTTCCCAAAGTCTCCAACAACGTGTGTGCTTCATTACTTGTTTTCACTGTATCAAAAACAGTTTTCTTTCCATGACCAAAGAATGCGGTAGCTGCATCTGAGCCTGAGAAAATGTGAAGCGGTAGAATAATGTTGGAGTCGTAATCTGAGCATAGAAACTTACTGTCATAGACTGCTGACTTTCGTTTGATTCCTAAATCTCCATCTATCTTGTGGGCAACATATGCTGAAAGAACAACCACATCAGTATCCTCAGCATCGATGACAACCACATCTGTTTCTCCTGCTTTCCTTATCGCAGAGTAGATGTACAGCAGTATTGTGTCGGCTTCCAGGTGTTGACACTCAAACTCCACTTTTCTTGTCTTCTTTGTCAGATGAGAGATCCCAGCACTTATCTCTTACTGAGTAAAGGAACTGTACATTTACTTTCTTCTGTGCGATATCTCTGAATTCTTTCTTCAGAAATTGCTGAAGTCGTATTTTGTTTTTGGAATTCTTGAACATCTCGTTAAATTCTCGTGTCGAAGGAATCCTGTCTTCTTTCTTCATGTAGATGTTCTTCGAAACTCCCGCATATCTATGTTCATGTTCACTGTCCTTGGTGAAGTTTGGAACATCGTAAGTGTCGTTAACAAACACCACAGTGTGTGCATTTCGATGACGAGCACATGCCAAGGAGAATATCTTTTCAGCATAATTTCCCCAATGTAAAGACATTCTCAATCCCTGGTATCTTTATCTTCAACAGATGGAGTGGCTAGCCGCCAAAGAAACCCCATGTCAATCAATGCGATGTATGGGTCTTGTATGGAAAGTTCACAAACTTTAGTTTTTCAATCAGCTTTGACTTCTGACCCTTTCTCATGGTTCCATTGACATTAAAAATGGGAAGACATTCTTCGGTCACTCGGTTTTGCATTACTCGTACAAGATCAAATGTGTCAGTGCAGCCTTCTGCAAGAGTGATGACTTCTGCATAGCCCTATTCTCCATTGCATCAGTTTTTGTAACTGTTTTTGATCCAGCGTTAGCAATGGGAGGATTGCTAAAGTTGTGTCTTTTATTTCTGTGGAGTGCTGCATCAAACGATGTTTCACTCGAGAACATTCTCTCTCCAATGAACTTGCTCACAGAAGCTTCGCCATCAGCATGGGCCGATTCAAAATCGATTACCAGCCGTTCTGATGCAACTATCCCAGTCTGCAATGATCGCAATGTAGGACTTGCGAGATCAAATGGATCACATGAAAATTCTGTCATGCAACTATATACATCTTGTATTGCCTGTTCGTCGATTCTGAGACGAGTTCGAGAATTCTCACTGTGACCATGAGTGGAATTTGCCAAATCTGCAATGGCATGGAGAGACACCCTCACTCTGTTGATGAAATGTACGTTCCTAGTGTGAATCAACAACTGAGGCTCATTCTTCAAAATCCTCGACCACCCAGCTTTCATCTTTGATCCTTTGTTCATGGTCATCTCTATCCAGAGATCCAAGGGCAAACATGAGTATGGTCTGCCTGTCATTGACTGCGAAAACAGTCCCTCTCTCATGTAGCGAGACTTATCCTCATCCAGACAACTTATCTCGAGCCAGAACTCTACAAGCCATCTTCCATATTTGTCGTTGTCATATATCTGCATCCAAGGCAACATCATCCTTAGTGATGCCTTGAAAGCATCCCAATCTTGGATTCTCAATGCATGATTGTTCATCAAGAGAATCTCCACCATATTCATGAAACTCAACCAGTATTTAGCCATTGGGCTGCCAGCAGTTTCAACTATCTTGAATGCCTCATCTACAAAAGAAGACAATTCTGGATTAGATTCTAGCTCATCATATTGTGCCTTCATCTCCTCCTTGGAAGATGTAGCTGGGGTTTTCAATACTTCAAGTTCTTGTTTGAGTTCAGATGATATTTCCAATCCGCTTTCAAGTCCCTGACGAATGACTCGACGAGAAAGTGCCTCATACATCACTTTCAGACATCTGGATACTGCGTTTATAGTGCTTTCCTGACAGTGCCCGATCTACTGATCCCTCTGCGATAACATCGGCTGCTATAAGAATGTCCGATAAGCCAGATCCTTTGAATCTTTTATTCATTGCTGATATAAAGGACATGTGAGCATGGAATGGACCAAGGAATGGAAGTATAAGATCAAACTTTTCTGGATTCTCATTCTTCAACTGAACCATGAGGACATATACTGGTTGATCTCCTACAAGCTGAATAAAGGGCATACATTTCTTGGTGGCAGCTGCAACCATCCTACACATCACTTCATGAACAACTGACTTCTGAGGAGGCTTAGGAAAAGTAAGAAAGTAGTATGGCTTACTTTTGACAACTTTCTTTTGAATTCGGGCATGGAAACCAGAAAAGCACCAACTCTTTGTGTGTCTGCTGCTATACATTTCCCATCAGAGTCAGTTCGCAACAACGTATGAACTGTTCCCTTCAGACGCTGTTTGTGTGTGTCTTCTGGTGTGATATCAACTACTGGCCTGATAGCTGGAACACCACGCTTTACTGTCTTATAAGGCTCAACATTATGCAATGTTGCTGTTACTGACTTCAACTCACTAGCCTTTGTCAAGGATAGATCTGAAACTGCCACTAGCTATGGCAACATCTTCTGGTTGAATGAACATAACATTGGTTCGATGTGATGTGTTTGCACCAGTGAGGGTGTCGTCTTGAAAATCATCATTGTCCATGACAGCCGTTCCAGGAAAGCCTTCTGCCAGCTCTTCTGGGAAAACCTCATTCTCTTCAATGTCTTGTTTTGCCCACGAGGCATACAGATTGAGGACATCTTGGTAACTTATGCCAAGTGACAGTTTATTTAGAATGTCCACTATTTCGCGGCTTCTTGTTAGCCCATGGATTGTCACAGACAATAATGTCTTCATGGCTGTGCGTTTCCTCGTGACAAACGAAGATATCAGTGACGCAATACTCAATATATCTGGTTCGTCACATGGTGTACTAAAAGAAGTTTGAGCCGGATTTCTAAGCCAAGTCAGAAACATACGCAAGAGCATATTTGGCTCTTCTGGAAGATCCAACTCATTAGCAGTTGGTGGCCATGCCATGATTTCATCATTTGTAAGCTTCTGCTTCAAACGTCTTGCAACATAATTCAGCAATTGTTCATCACTTACACCCCATGAATATATTGCAGCCTCTATATAACTCCCTCCTTCTGATGTGTCATAAACAATGGTGCTCTTGTTCTTGTGAAAACGAACATGAAAACCAATTTTATCTTCAAATTCCTTCTGTAGCAGTTGCTTAATTGTGCTAGATTTTGTTGTAGTCATATCAAATCCAAAGTTTTTCATGAGACTGGTATAATCTAGCAGAAGTCCTTGCAATGACCTTGGTTCTTTCAGTTCGAAAACAACTTTCTGAACATGTTGAAAAAACATCTGTTGCACTTCAGCATACCTCACACTTTGCAAGTGCAGAGTAGTGTCCTCCCCTTCTTCGGTACGGTAGACTGGCTGAACATACCTTTTCCAGCAGCCACGATGATACCGAATTTCAGCGGCAAATGGATCATTTGTGGAATCAATAACCGCTAATATTCGATCTCGCATTGTATCATCCTCTAGGTAGACCGTGTGTGATTTGAATGTTCTCCATGCACACTCCTGTTGGAGCAGGCACAATTTCCCTTCCTGTGGATGTTTGGGATTATCTGACTTCATGCACCAGATACATAGCAGCTTATTGTGCAGTGGTCCACTGCAGTGACGTAGTCGTCTACTGGATGAAGCTGTGTCGCTATCTTCTACATCTACTGGCGGTTGTGCTTCCTGTTCTATCTCTGTCACTTTCTCCTGTCTTGCAATGGCTTGTTGTAGCTTCCTCGTGCTACAAAGCTGCATTTTACACTTTTTGTGGAAAAAGATACCTGTGGGTCCATTATCCCATGGCTACGTTATCATACATGTCTCCATGGCGATCCAGGCCTCTCCAGCCTTTTGCTGATTCCTTCAGCGTATTCCATAAATCAATAGGATAACTGCTTCTATCCTCATCACACTCTAGGTCGCATATAATACACAACTCTTTTGTCCGTTTCAGTCCCCTTGTCATTGGAGGAAGCGCTCTGATTAGTGGTTCAGACATATGTTCAGACATCTTATGTTTCTGAATGCATCAAATTATAATAGAAAGTTTATGCCAGGACATACTTTTGAAAATAAATGGTAGCGTAGTTAAATCACAATTGACCAATGATAAGACTGCTTTGTTCAGCTTCTGCAACAAATGCAGTTATGAACATCAGATTAAAAACTGGTAATAAATGGCAGCGTAGTTAGATCACAATTGACCAATGATAAGACTGCTGTTCATCTCATTACACCATTCAAGTAAGTAAGAATACAAGGAAGATAACTCTGGATTTTTATTTATTGATGTTTGATGATAATCAAATAATTACATTGACACACACACTGTTTGTAACTAATAGCATAAGTAACACATTGTATGTACATGTAATTAGTTAAATCATTTAAAGCAATTAAAGTAAATTAGCTACATATGATATATTAATAATAAATAAAGTTTTAATAAACTGAATACATAAATCTGAAAGCCATTATGTAATTTAATCCGTGGTCAAGAAATAGATCGGAACAAAAGTGTATGAATGAATGTTGTTTTACTTCTGAGGACAAGTTACCCCCGTCCAAAATATAAAAATCCAAAATACAGCTAGGACATAATCCCCCCGTTCAAATACAAGGTAGGACAAAATCCCCCCACCCCCCACATAATAGTGTAATTACATTGTCCTCTTCAAAACAGAAATTTAGGCTGCAAAACGGAATTCACTGCTATTTATTAAGCATGTAATTGAATATTTTTATGAAAAAATGGCGGCCATCTTGGATTTTTCTGTCCTCTATGCAATTTTCATGTAAAATATTCTTTGCAGATATTTTCTCTTCATGTTAGCAGAGGTTCTAAACTAGAAAAACAACTTCAATTGGTCAAAAATAACCCTTCTGTAGCCGTTAATGAATAATTGGACTGAAAATGGCGGCCATCTTGGATTATTTCATCCTGTATGCATTTGTCAGACATAATATTCTTTGCGGATACTTTCTGCTCATGGTAACAGAAGTTTTAGCCACAAAAACCAACTTCAATGATCAAAAGGAACCCACACATGGCCAATTCGACTGAAAATGGCGGCCATCTTGGATTTTGCCTCCTCACGGAAATTGCCAGCATTTTCGCGAGGGTCACCCCCGCTCATTGTTTTCGTAATTGAATGTAGATGTGGAAAATGTGCTCAAACCTTTGTCTCAGATAATTGGTCACGGATCTGTGTTAATTTGCCTCTACTATTAATGACAACATTTTCAATTTGCATTTCTTTACATTTTTTTATGCGGACACCTCTCAAAAACAATATGCTGAAAATAAAATGCAAATATGTTTCATAGGTTTTGTTTTATCTCACTTTTTGTAGCACCATGTGAATCACGCAAGGAAAAAAAGTAACGTCATCGAGAAAATGACGTTATTTAAACGCTGACGTTTGTACAATGCAACACAACAGCCTACAGTAGAAATGCGTGTTCATAGACTCATTGACTGTGCTTGCTGTAAACTGTATTTGCTGATAAGTTACACTAAATGTATCTACAAGTGTTAGTATGTATACTATCAAACAGAATAAAACTATGATATGTACATGTAGTGAACAAACCAAACGCACCAATATCAATGTTAAATCTATAATTAGCCGATATGTGACTTCGTAATTTGCTACTATCGACAACTATCACAGATTATGCATATACATGTACCGTCAGAAAGATACATTGTAATTATTTGATAATTTAGTTCAGAATCTAATTGACGTTATTTACGTAACAGTTAATTGTCACGTCAATTATTGATGTAGATATTACGTCACTCACCAAAAACCAAACACAAACAACTAAACGACATTCTTGGTATTTGAAACTGAAACAATCTGTGATTGAAACAAATGCACTATTTTCTGTAGAAATGAATGACCTGAATTTGGTTAGAATTTGGATAGGCCTATGGCTGCACATATCAATGACTTCAGCGCCCGATGGTGTCTAGAGGGTAGTCGGACAGCCCCGGGGAGATTGAAACAAATTAAAAATCGACTGTCCACACCCGACTCTCGGAATTTAATTTACATCTCAGAAAGCGGGAGGAACGTTTTCCTTTTTAGCCAATATGACTAACGGACGGTCTTCTGTACATGTATCTCGTACTAGCAGGTAGGAGGTCTATGGGAAAATCCTGCGCTGACTCCCACTCCATCGGCTGCCCACCGCCGCGCCACTGCCCCCACACCGAGGGGGCAGATATTGTTAGGTGTGTCCGCTTAAAAAAGTTATTTATTGTGTGGGCTACCCGTCTCGATCCTGTCTGTGAATTTACTGCCAGTACTGATTTTTTTATATAAGTTTCTTCAAATTTTATAAATGTACGCCAGTGGCGTAGCCAGGCATACGCACGTACGCACGTGCGTACGAGAAAAAATGAAAGAGGCTTATTTTTCGAAATATGCAATAAAATCTTGGGGGTGGTGGGGGGGGGGGGGTGGTGCTATTGAGTCTGGAACAGAACGCATTTTGTATCAAACGTACATGTCGATTACAAACAAATGGTGCCGTAAATAATGCAGGAAAACGCGTTAGATAGGATCTCCGTTTCAAAACAAATCCCCCCTAGCACTCTCCCTCACTTCGCTAGGTCGGCGAGTGAGCCATGCTCACCCAATGTTCTACCATTTGATATGTGTGCATATCAGAAATTTGTCCCTGGCTACGCCCCTGTACGCATTTATAAAACGTACTTTGTAGATTCCTTCATAAGTTTTTACTGATTTGCGTGACTGATGCCCGCGTGACAGCATGCGTATTTATTTAGAAAGTGGAATGTATAGTTGTTAAAATCAAAAGTGGCCAACAGAATTCAGGGCAAAATTATCCATTACTGTGTATTTTTAAATGTGTGGGTTTGAATTTTTGATAATGGGTTTACCATTTGAAAACATTTTTTTACATAAACCTGTCAATGTCGGGAAAATGTGTCGATGTGACATACATGATTGTATAATTGTTATAAAATGTTCTGATAAAAATACCGGCAGTAAGCATAATAGTACTGGTGCGTGTATATGTATATCTTCTCGTCGGGAATAATTAATTTGAAAACGAAATTTGCAATTCAATTGTGTTGCGTTTCAGAAAAAGTACAAGTTCAACGCCTTTGTAAACAAAGAAATGAGTGGCCAACCAAGCCATGCTATAAAGCACCGTGGCGTACGTACATGTATTTTGAATTTATGTCTGCACACTATATAATCAAGTCAGTGATTTACACACTAAATTTGTACCGACCACAAAATTGCGACATTTGTTTGAAGCGTCTCGTTTGAATTTAGACGCGTTGAATCTGCAAATATAGAATTTGTGTATTCCAGGGCGGATTCACGTAGGGGAAAACCCAACGCGCCCCCCTAAAAATTGGCGAGTAAAGATATGTTTGCTCTAAAATGCGCTATAACGCAGCAAAATAGGGTGTAGATATCAAAATATTCCGGAGGGCATACCGCCGGACCCAACTAGCAGTCTCCCGAGCTCCACTTGGTCGACGAACAAACGGTGCTAGTTCGAAAAATTCGTAAAAGCTCCGCTTGGTCGACGAACAAACGGTGCTAGTTCGAAAATATAGTAAACTATTTCAATTAAAGGCCTTGAACGGCTCAGTATTACAATTTTCCGATTTTTTCAAACACAAACACATGTTTGGCAACTGATTTAGTACACACAACTAACATATACTGCCTAATAGATACATCTCAAGTCTTGAGATTTACATCTTAATCGCAATGTGAAGACAACACAAACTTTGTTTGTGTACCACTCAGTGCAAAATGTCAATATTGACAATTTCATTTCCGTAACCCAACTGCTTCGGCTCGGAAGCGAGTCGATAAACTCCGGCTATCGGAATTAATCGGCCGCGAATCGGTTGTTGACCCGAGCGTCTATCGGAAAATCGATCGGGCTTTGAAACACGCACCTGCTGTTTGTTTATCAACAAATATTGATATTTTCATCGACTACAAACTCATTGTTGTACCAAAATGAATGCAAACATTTTCGAAGTGTGTGTAAATATAAACCTGTTGGATTTATGTGTGGGAAAACCCAATAGGAGGCCAAATTCGGCAACTTGAGCCGTATAGGGGCTTTAAGAAGTCCTGCCCGCCCTTCGCCCCTAACCTGAAATCCTGGATCCGCTCCTGGTATTTGCTTTATATTATTTACACGCCTCCGACTAGAACGTCCCTTTGATAAAAAAAACAATAAAGCACGCAGACATCCAGTGTTTTATTAGTAAGTAAATTAACAACGATCTAAAGAAGGACTTCTTAAATTTGTAAATGTTGGAGACCTGTGCATCTACGCAGCCTGATCAGGGTCTGCACTGATTGCAAAAATACTAGTAAAATATATGCCATACATTCATATAACCATATTTACAAGTGGTCAATTAAAATAATATTTAACAATTATCAAACGGCAATCATACGGCTGATGCAATGTGATATTTTTGAAAGTCGCTACAATTACGTGACATTAGAAGGTACATGCAAGTGGTTGCAGATACAGATACAAATCAGTAGGCTACGTCCCTGGGTCCGTTTCACTAAACTTCGTACGACTAAAATGTTCGTAAGTACAACATTAAGAACATTTTCCTGTACACAATTATTGGATTTACATTTATTGAGCATAGGCTGCATACGCAGCCTATGATCAATAAATGTAAATGCATCAATTGAAATTTCCAGACGATCATAGATTTGCACTTACGAACATTTTAGTCGTACGAAGTTTAGTTCCCGGTGGCTAAAATTATGTTCGCACTAAATATGCCTGTGACACAATACCAACACTCTAAATACTAAATAATAAAACATGTTTGGCACAGTGTCAACATGATGCGATATGCCAGGAGTCGCGTAATTAGCACTACCATTATTTTTCTGACAATTTACAAATTTTATTTTATGTTGATTTTCGAAACATTCGACGGTGAACCAATACATCAAATGAATTAAGACCTATGCCCAGTTCTTATCCGTGATTATTTTATCCAGAATACGTGTCACAGTTAATGAGCCAACTGAAAAGTAACGGTTGCGGGCACACTTGCACGTAGAGCGGGGCCGGGTCTGACCGGCCGTCGGCACTAACCCCCCCCCCCCCCCCCGCCCCATCAGTAAACACGTTTAAGCCTAAGTTGATATCTACGGCAGCTTAAAAGGGACATGCGCAATTCTTTTTCTATGTCGTTCCCACGACATAGCATCTCGTTCCCTCGAGATAGCATCTCGTTCCCACCAGATAGGATCTCGTTCCCACGAGATAGGATCTCGTTACCACGAGTTAGCTATGTTGTTCCCACGAGATAGCATCTCGTTTAACAGGACATAGCATCTCGTTCCCACGAGATAGAATCTCATTACCACGAGTTACCTATGTCGTTCCCACGAGATAGCATCTCGTTACCACGACATAGCATCTCGTTCCCACGACATAGGTAGTCAATGAAAATGCAGCATAATTACCGCCATTTTTTCTTTCAGCCATAGTTGAATATAGTCCGGCAGCCAAAGGCCGATTTGGGGTTTTACCTTGTTTTGAATAAAATGTTTTTTTTTATTACTGACTTTGCCTGTCCAGACCTTCTAGTTTTGAAATCCAACGGATGACAAGCTTGTCACCCTTAAGAAATTTGCACAAATTCAAGATGGCTGTCAAATAGATATAGTGTGCCATATAGTTGCATTAACATGAGGAAATTCAGCAATTTGAGAGCGTAAACTGGGTGTATTTGATATAGTGATGAAAATTGGCAACGCTAAAATTAAATTCCTTAACTGCACTATGGGAAAAATCCAAAATGGCCGCAAAATGTGACCATTTGACGTAATGTCACTAGTTCGTCACAACAAAGAGTATGCTTTTTATAATCTTGGGTTTATTGAAACAATGAATGTTTATTTTTGTAACTTTTCTGTGTAATTGAATAATTGTCTAAATAGCAGAACTCCAAAAATGGCCGCCAATTATAAATATAATACATTATACGTGCAATCGTATCTCTTCATAAGAAAACATATATAATTGCACTCAGACCCTATATCATAGCAAATGTGCATACGAATATTGTATTTAGATACACAATGATATTAGTATCTTAGGTACACAATTAGATCATTGTTTCAACAGCTTTAGTGCAAAATGGCCGCCAACTATTTTGATATTATTGTAGCAATTAGCTCGTATGTCACATCTAAGAATGTAATTATACCAAATACTGGTATTAAGTCAAGATGATCGTTCGTTTGTTTTCTTAACTTAATATACACCATTAGACAACGTTCAATAACAGAAGTCTAAAAATCGGCGCCGGATAATAATATAGTACATTCTACTAGTTTTCAAATCATATACTTACAAATAGTACATTTGGTTATATACGTTGGCTTATTCCGTTTATTTTGGAAAGCCTTCTTGTCTTGCCATTCCACATCAACATTCATGCTGACAATATTCTGACACCAAAGTATGTAATTATAACGTACATAGTGGGCGTTGTCAAGACTATGTAGGGTGGAACTTTACAGTAAACATTAATGATTTCCTAATTTGAATGAATGCAAGACGTTTCGTAAACTGCAAACAATTGATATATATTCAGATTTGTATTGATTATGTGAAGCAAATTATATGTGTATGATGAGATAATGTAATATTTCTATAACATTCTTGGTTTCAATGACAAGTCGGAATTCAACGTCTGACATGCATGTGCAGTGGATTTTATTACATACAACTCAATATGGAGTGCATGCATATGACATGTTAACATACGTAAATGCTGAACAAAGAAATCAAATTTAATCACAAATTCAATAATTATGAGAAAAACACTGAGATAATGTAGAATAAATATTATAGTGTGGACACAACTAATACACATTGGAATGATATATACGACAGTCATTCCAGTTGAGCCACTACTCACTCACGGTAACAATAACTGTTATAGTCATTGTGGACTACAATACACATAGTACACACCAATATATACAACATGACAGCATTCAAGGTACACTGCAATGGATATAAGAAATGCAGTAGTCACGAAATTTAATATACTAATATGACAATGCTAAACAACGTAACTGTTATCCCTTGCGGCTACAGTATTTGATCCATCATATCTTCTTCTTTTCTTATAGTCATATCTACAATATTAACTTTCATTATTTCATGTATACTGTGTATTTTATTTTAATTAGTTTGTCGTTATCGTATGATATATTATTCGTTTTTTGATTGCCTTGTATATTGATGTCCTTTTGAAGCTTGATGGCGAGGTAAGCGGGAGGTTTGCCAAACAGTTCAGTTTCAACCATCCAAGTGTTCTGTTTTATGCACTGTCCTATTACTTTACCAGTAGTTCATTGGGGAATAGTTGTTGTTTTGCTTGCTCTGCATTTGTTATACTGTTTATGTAGTGTATGCACAGTTGCTTTCGTTTTGGGACCGTACACCGCTGATCGTGGCGTGCATGTTTGTGCCGCGTTGAAGGTTCTGCGATCACCGAGGTGCGCATGTCATTTGCGTATTAGGAAGTATTTATTGCGTTGGTTTCTTATGGGTCTCACTTTTCTACTGTGCTATATATTTTAATAATCATTTCATTATTATGCGATCGTCATTGACATACATTCGTAAGCTATTGCTAAAGCAGTGTGCTCCCTATGGAGCTGGACTGAACTTAATTATATAACTTAATTATTAAACGATGATTGCTATAATTTATATTTGGCAGCCGTCTTGGACTTCTGCTATTGGAACACGTGTCTAATTACATAACAAGGTTACAAGAGAACACAAGATTGACATAAATATGTGTTTTTTCTTCGTAATAGGTCAACGTGACATTTAATATTTTAATCATTACACATTATGATTGTCATTGCCAGGTAATTTATATCTGGCGGTCATCTAAGGCTTCTTCTTTCTATTGACACAATTTTATAATATTTGCATTTGAAAGTTCAAAGTTACATACAACGTTCAATGTGTCAATAAACCTGAGATATGTATACTAATATGCTTAAACTAATCAATAGCCCCAGTAATTAGTATGCAATTTGCTCAGTATAAGGCAACGTGATTGTTTTGTTAAATATTTGGCGGCCATTTTTGACTTCTGCTATTGGCACAGTTATTTAATGATGTGTCTAAGTTACTGAAAACGTTCAGAGAATGCCTAAATCCAATACATCTATACCAATTTACTACGATATGGCGCTAATATGCAGTTATATACTTAATTATCAGTCCGTCTACATTATTGTTATATGATGCTATAGCTATATGTGGCGGCCATCTTGGACTTCCCCTGTTCAACAACTTGTCTACAAACATATCGAACGTACTGAAAGCGTTTGTTGTGGCAATATATCCAATATCAGTATCATGTTTGCTTTGATATAGAGTGTGAGAGTAGTTATATGTAAAATATGTTACATTTGGCGGCCATTTTGGATTTTTTCCATGTCACAGTGAATTTAATTGAATATTAAAAGTGTTGACCGCTTATCTGTCATTAGCAGGATTCTGGATGTTGATGGCATGGACAAGCAACATCGCCAATAACAAAACTATGTTAATCAAAACAATGTTAAGCTACCGGCTGTCGGACTAAAATGGCGGTAATTATGCTTCATTTTCATTGGCTACCTATCTCGAGGGAACGAGATGCTATGTCGTGCGAACGACATAGCTAACTCGTGGTAACGATATGCTATCTCGTGGGAACGAGATGCTATGTCGTGGTAACGAGATGCTATCTCGTGGGAACGACATAGTTAACTCGTGGTAACGAGATCCTATCTCGTGGGAACGAGACGCTATGTCGTGGTAACGATATAGCTAACTCGTGGTAACGAGATCCTATCTCGTGGGAACGAGATCCCATCTCGTGGGAACGAGATGCTATCTCGAGGGAACGAGATGCTATGTCGTGGGAACGACATAGCTAAGTCGTGGTAACGAGATGCTATCTCGTAGGAACGAGATGCTATGTCGTGGTAACGAGATGCTATGTCGTGGGAACGACATAGAACAAAATTGCGCATGTCCCTTTTAAACTTCCGTAGATATCTTATATTGCGCATGTTCATTTCCCCGTGAGATTAAATTTGCGACAAACAGTGCAGGAAGTATTGCCAATACAAATTTTGAATCGTTTTCCATAGAACGACATCTGTAAACCAAGACCTTTTCATAAATATGACCATGCAATATACGTAGACACATAATTAAGTGTGTCTACATATTTCGAAAATCGCTTGTCACGTTCAAATGAAAGTTAGCGTTACTCGTCAAAATGCGTAATGCAGTCTAATATATAAATAAATCACACAATCGGAACTGGGTTTGTACAGCGTGCACGGTTCCGTCTTAGACGGCCGAAAACACCCGACCCTGCTCTAATCTGAACGGGACCGTATAGCATAATTTGTAAAGAGCGCACACATGCGCCCCGGGTTCGATCTTCAAGTTGTAAGTACATGTATTTATCCCGTCAACACAGTGCGTATGTGCTGTGAAACACGGTGCCGTGAAACATTTTTGATATCCAGTCAATACTATTTTTGCATTTTACAGTCATTTGTAGGTGTTGACGGGATAAATAGAATAGTAGGTTAGTGCCGTGAATGGGAAAAATATCTGGCGCGGCACGGAAACGGGATGTGCTCGGCAGAGTCTCGCCCATCCCGTTTCCTGAGCATTGCCAGATATTTTTTCCCTTTCACGGCACTAACCTACTATTCTCTATCTATTTTCCTTATTTCTGAACCAAAGTATATGTTGTGACCACTCATTGGAACCGTCTCGGCGAGACGGTTCAAATGGGCGAGACGGTTCAAATGAGTGGTCACAACATATACTTCTGATGAGAAATAAATAAATTCTTCAGCCGTGCCGGATACTTGTTCCCATTCACGGCACTAACCTACTATTCTCGATATCTCATGGTGGTCGCCAGACAGGATACGAGTTTGTTTTCTGTGAGTATTCCGGTTTCAACCCAAATTAAGAAACATGCAGACGCCTCCATCTACGCCGACTACAATTGTTCTCGCGTTTGTTTGTAATTGTTATATAAATATATAAATAAAGTTTAAAAGAAATATAGGCATTATAATTACATACTACTGATTTTGTTATGTGTTATCTAAAAGTACCGGTCGTATGGTTAATTAGTTTCAAATGTCATTTCACAAGTCGTCCATATAATATATTATACAAATCATAAATGCAATATGCCCATTTGTATAAAAATAATCGACAAAATTACTACGTATTTCCTTGAAGGAAACCGAAGAAAAAAAGACAACTATCTGAACCACTATGAAAACAACTGTACAATTCTGCCACGCATATCCAACATTAAAATATTTGTGAGCCGTAAAGCGTACGGCTATAAATAGGACAACTTATTGCAATGCCGCAACAATTCCAAGTGTCAAAATCCGACGTGACGTTGGTAAATTTATGCGTAACTTTGCGACGTCATTTTCAGCCTTTCATGACGTTGTCATGAAGGCTGGTTTTCACAGAGACCGGCCCATATATATTTCTAGTAGGTTGAAAAGATGGGGGGTTTCAGGCCCGTACGCAGAGGGGGTGCGACGGGTGCGTACGCACTCCCCTTAACCCCTTTAACAACATATTGACAAAAAGTGTAGATCCAGATGAGCCGTCTCGTGACGAGCCGTCTCATCAGGATCTGCACTTTTTAAAAGTAATTTTCATAATTTTGAGAACAAAAACACCTCATGTTCATAAATGGACTGATCTGAAAATCATTTTATGATGATTGGAATGAGTTGCAAAATTAACATATCAAAATCCATTCCAGTTATTTAGGGGTGAAATGGTTAATCTGTCGAGGTCTGTCCGTGAATGTGCAAACAACAATGTTTAGCCCTTCGCGCCGTCGATAACGCACCCCCCCTAAATTAATTCCTGCGTACGGGCCTGAGTGTCGTACCTTTTAGAAATTTAATATCAGATTAAATTAAAATTGGGTATGATTTAAAGAGGCTTTTCTCGTTCATACCACAGAGTGCCTGTGGTATATACTGCGAATGTGGAAATGCATATGCCCATGTGTATAACACAATTGTCTTCCTTGTTTATCAGTCCGTGATACCATATTAAGCGGGAAAACGCATAAACCCATACAGTTAAAACCCGCATACTGCCTGCGTTAATCTTGCCAATATTTGTCGATTTCCTTACATCTAAATACTTGAACATAGTGTTTGCAATCAAGAGGCTCGATTGGCTGAGCTTGAGTTGTGTTACTACTCAGGATCAGACTATCAATTGCTTGATTGATAGCTGGCATTGTCAGTTAATGTTCAGAAACGTTGATAAGCTTGGAAAGATTAACTCAGGCGGGTGTGTATTGCATATCTCAGACACCATCTCAGAATCATACTCATCTTATGTGTTTTTTTTCCTCGCTTTACGGACTGAAAATCACATGTTATCAGCGAAATACACCGTTGTATTTGACTTCAATCTATGTGGTTTGAGTTACTAGTACTAGACTAGTATATTCAAGTATAGTTGCGAACAGTAACGCTTGCAATCTACTCCCGTACGGTATGGGAGTAAATTGCAAGACTAGTATATTCAATTATAATTGCGAACAGTAACGCTTGCAATTTACGGACGGTACGGGAGTGAATTGCAAGAGTTACTGTTCGCAACTAATTCAAATACTGTTAGTTATCTTGTAGTTAAGGGTAGGAATTGGCTCACAGACCTTCTAAACCCGGGCTTGTGAGCCCAGAAAATGTGTCAAGCCAATTTAGTTTGTCTGTTTTTGTTTCCGAATTTAGTATTAGTTACAATGCAGTCGAAATGTGTGCTATAAAACGCCGACCCAACATTTTTCTAGACGTTTCCGGGAAAAAATATAAAATCAGTCATGTTTTCTGCAATATAATACAATATTAAAGTTGCTGAAAAACAACAAATTTAATAAAAACAATGTATAATGCCCCATACCATACTTTTTTTCGAGGCGTTACCAAAAACAAACAGTTTTTTAGGCCTAAGTAATGGATAGTAGGTGGGGTTGGGCCTGGGGTGGAGACGGGGGAGTTCAATTACATGTTACGTACAGTGGGGTCAGCGTGTAAGTGCACACACGAACGAACACGACAGGTGGGAAACAACCTGTTGTGTTCGTTCGTGTGTGCACTTACACGCTGACCCCACTGTAGTCTGATAAGGCCAACTATAAACGAGGTGTGTTTCCTGTTACACGCCCGGCCGTGTTGTTTTTCAAGTATCCACTACCGCCATTTTTTATTGAAAGAAAAAGTAGTTTTTTATGGTCCCGGGATTATGGTTCCAGAAAATGTTGCTCTTTATCTTTATACTTGTGCAATCTTTATAACACCCCAGTTCTGGTGGTGCAACAACAACAACGTCACGCATTATTTTAACACATTGTCAACAGAAATATCAAAGTACAAACAAAAAAGCCGGCTGACCTGCCCTAATTGTTTTTTTACAGCCCGTAACAAGAAGCAAAGAAGCACATCTATTGTTTAGGCCTAACGCACTCCATCAACACCCCCCCTACCCCACCCCTGTCCCTAACCACCAAACCACCAATGCGTGAATCGCCTCAGTCGGCACCGCAGACAGTACGTAGTACGAATTCACGGACCGTGTCGATACGGTGGACGGTTCGTTGGAGTCTACCAACCTTGTTTACGAATTGACAGAGTGAGTAGCGATGAGTAACCAGGGTAACGCACGTGGTTACAAATGGCGGTTATCAGCGGACCCTGGTGGTAGGGACAACGCCAGTGCACACCAAGTGTGACATAAAAGTTCAATCCGTGTATTTGAAGGCCCTAGGTGGCACATTTGGTATTACGACGCAGCGACCAGCGTAGTCCCAGATCAGCCTGCGCATTCGCGCAGTCTGATCATGGTCTACACTGTTCACTATTCAGTCACAGTAGTAGATTTACCGCTTTTACAAAATGGCCACCGTGACAATATACCCACAGTACACATAATCCGAAGTTGAATTTTCAGTCTGTAACCCTGCGTTACAGACCGAACATTCGGGGTACCATATACTCGTACTCAGTTTATACCATTCAGAGATACATGTATCAATCAGAGAACCAGTAGCCGAGGATACGACACACTTTTGCGCATTCCGTGCGCTTTATTTCATCAAAATCGGTGAAAGTTATGACGAATACAATACCCGGGTCGAGGCGAAAACACACGAGTTTGCTGCCCACATACACAAAACGCACCTGCGCAAACGTTGATTCCATTCCGTGGAATAAATAATTGGTTCAATTTTAAAATACATGCGCACTTCAGTATCTGAAAGGCGATCAGCTAAGACCAGGAGGCCGTTTCACTAAGCTTCGTACGACTAAAATGTTCGCAGCCTATGCTCAATAAATGTAAATCCAATATTTGTTTACAAGAAAACAGTGTTAATGTGAAATTTACAGACTATCATAATTTTGCACTTACGAACATTTTAGTCGTACGACGTTTAGTGAAACGGCCCCCAGCATTTTAAGACACATGCGCAAAATTGTTTAAGACACATCGTATTATGCGCAAAATTGAAACACCCTACTGGAAAGGACCAGGGTAACATTGACACCAGGGGGCCGTTTCACTAAACTTCGAACAACTAGAATGTTCGCGATCGTGAGTGCAAGTTTAGGATCGGCTGGAAATTTAAAGTGATGGACAAATTACAAATGTAAATCCAATAAAGAAAACATTGTTAATGTGAAAATCACGTTGCACTTACGAACATTTTAGTCGTACGATGTTTAGTCAAACGGCTCACCGTTGAATAGGACGGCTTTATTGCGGTCGGTCAGAAATGTGGGCTAGGAAAACCGTTGCAGATGTCGGATGAGCTATCGCTGTTCCTCGATCCGCTATGACATATATGAGCTCACATTAGGGGCCCGTTTCACTAAACTTCTTACGACTAAATTTAGGATCGTCTGACAATTTAAATTGATGGATTTACATTTATTGAGCATAGGTTGCATATGCAGCCTATGCTCAATAAATGTAAATTCAATAATCGTTTACAAGGAAACACTATTAATGCGAAATTTACAGACTATCATAAGTTTGCACTTACGAACATTTTAGTCGTATGAAGTTTAGTGAAACGGCCCCCAGCACTGCAGCCGCATCATGGTTTGAACATCATGATATTTAGTACGCTTCGTTGGCGTAGCACAACATCGTTTACTAATTGGCTCGTCTTTGCACGTTCTACTTTAAATCGTAGATCTTACCTGAGTGATGATTTACTGTGATATTTAATATGCGCGTTAACTGATTTCATAAGAAACGAGGCCATGCAGAAAGAAGTGTAAAACCTATACCAGTTGCGAAAGGTAACTCTTGCAATCTACTCCCGTACCGTCCGTATGCAGACATACGGACGGTACGGGAGTGGATTGCAAGAGTTACCATCGCAACTGTGTATGCACTTTAAATCACAAATGTTAGATTTCATTGATGGCATAAACACAGCAGCGCCTATTTATGAGTTTAAATACACTGTACCTTTACCATGCAATTACAGAATTGACAAAAACGCCATTTTAAAGTTTTTTTGTCGTAAAACGGCATGTGATATACATGCCGTGTTACTACAACAAAGCTTTAAATCATAATTATTTTGCCAAATGGAAATTGTAAGATGTATTCACGTGTTTTTATGTCTTTCCTTTGTAGCCTAATAATGTTAAATATTCCATATTTAAATACGATATCTGCCTGCCTGTCATTTGCCTATTATCTGCCTATCTATCAGCAGTGTGCGTGCGTGCGTGCGTCGTGCGTGCGTGCACTTACTAATTAACCTGTTACTCAACCTATACTTTATTTCACTCAGGTCATACCATAATGACAACATGAGGTAACGATACATGGTATATAGCATGAGTATGGCACAATGACATTAGTTAGTGTTCGATGAAACATGATTGTATGTGTATATGTTTCATGAGAAGCGCACACTGCAGAGGCCAACCTAGTGTACCCGTTTGCTAATTGGTTGGCTGCACAAACCAGGGGGCCGTTTCATTAAACATCGTACGACTAAAATGTTCGTAAGTAAACATCACATTAACACTGTTTTCTTGTAATCAATTATTGGATTTACATTTATTGAACATAGGCTGCATTTGCAGCCTATGTTCAATACATGTAACTCCATCAATTGAATCTACCGGACGATCCTAAATTTGCACTTACGAACATTTTAATCGTACGACGTTTAGTGAAACAGTTTTTAATTGGCGGGATGAGTGTATACTGTATACCTACCGCGGTAATGGCGGTGAACCTGCACTTAGGTGGAGTAGACCTCACCGGTGCAACGCTATCTGGAAGTTACTATATTTTTACAGAGCTGCAGATAAGTTTGTGACTAAAGAGTAAGATACCCCCAGATTTCAAAGTCAATGCGTATTTTACTTTTACATATGTAATAAGGATTTTCTTCCTTATTAAATAGGAAACAAATGATAAAAAAGAATTCACTTGCTTCAGCTGCAAAAAGCAGCTCAACAAAGTAAATTTCAACTTTTTTACTGTATTTTCACTACTCAATTTGAAAATAAATGCGTATTTTCTCATTGTTGCGAGTATTTCGTACTCCCACTTTTGATAATCAATGCGTATTCTGCAAAAATTCTTCAAAAATAAGTGCGTAAAATACACCAAGAGCTCTGTTTTTTTATATATATATTAGACACATTCTGACACATCTGCATCACGCAAGGTCAATCTATGACGCAGATTATCCTATACTTCACAGCTGAAAATTGGCCGCCACATGAGAAAACGTATCTTATTCCATTTGCAGCCATGACTTTAAACCGTACGCTATTTCATATTATCATATCTTTGTAGCTGCACGTTTTCCACTCTATAGGCAACATGTTGCACTATATCTTAAGTATTGTAATTGTTTCTGCATTTACAGAGCACATGGGAAATGTATGGACATGAGGATGTGATAACACGGTTAGATCACGTTCGTCCGCATGTACGATCGATAATCAACTCGCTAAAGCTCGCGGATTATCTCCTCGTACATGCGGACTAACCGTGATCTAAATGTGGCTGAATATACACATGTCAACTGAGGAACGACATGCGATTGTGTACAACGTTTCTTAACATCTATCATGTCTATTGGTAATCCCAACTTGCTCCGTAGCCGATTTCACAAACATTGCTAAGTATACTTATCTAGCTAAGTATACTTTGAGGGAGTAATCATTTATATTTCCCGAAATGCATTATTTCATATAGAACTAACAACTGCATATATTTGATGATTACAAGTATGCAGAATTATGGCTGTGATAATGTAATACATTCAGTATAATAAAAATTAATAAATTTCCTTAAATTGAAAATGTCTCCCTCTAAGTGTACTTAGCAAGCTAAGTATACTTTGTAAGTCTGGTGAAATATGCGACAAGTTCAGTCAATCAAGCTGCTTGATTTGAAGCATAATATTTTGAAATAGAAATAATTCAAACATTTGGTGAAATTAGCACAGGCGGTGGTGTGCGGAGATGTGTGATATCTCATGAAAAATATTTACAAAATGGTCGATATTTTTAGTAAATGATGTCGAAAGTTAACGAAACATTCATAGCAACTACATTCTATTCCGCGTTTGCTACGGATTTTTTATCAAATTTCGAGGTCATTTACAGAAAATATCAGTTTCTGTAAATAAGTTTTGATGAAAAATCGCACACGTTTTGGGTACAAAATCACATGGCGTGCCTCATAAATGCACATTAGATTCGGATGATTGAAAAAACAACACATTAGTAAGGTAATTTCTATAGAATCCGTAAATAATATGGCTCTACATTTTGCATTGTTAATCTAAAGAATTTTAGAAAAAAATAGCTCCTATACTTCTTTCAAACAAGGGGGCTAACTCTATTTATAATACATAGAGAATAGTAGTTTAGTGCCTTGAATGGGAAAAAATATCCGGCAAGGCTCAAGAATGTCTTTATTTCTCATCAGAAGTATATGTTGTGACCACTCATTTGAACCGTCTCGCCGAGACGGTTCAAATGAGTGGTCACAACATATACTTTGGTTCAGAACTAAGGAAAATAGATAGAGAATAGTAGGTTAGTGCCGTGAATGGGAAAAAATATCCGGCAAGGCTAGAGAATGTCTTTATTTCTCATCAGAAGTATATGTTGTGACCACTCATTTGATCCGTCTCGCCGAGACGGTTCAAATGAGTGGTCACAACATATACTTTGGTTCAGGACTAAGGAAAATAGATAGAGAATAGTAGGTTAGTGCCGTGAATGGGAAAAAATATCTGGCAAGGCTCAGGAAACGGGATGGGCGAGGCTCTGCCGAGCACATCCCGTTTCCGTGCCGCGCCAGATATGTTTTCCCATTCACGGCACTAACCTACTATTCTATTTATCCCGTCAACACCTACAAATGGCTGTAAAATGCAAAAATTGTATTGACTGGATATCAAAAATGTTTCACGGCACCGTGTTTCACGGCACATACGCACTGTGTTGACGGGATAAATCTTGTTCCTCGAAAAGACGAATCGCGTAACACAGTATCACGAAAACCATAAAATGCGAAAAAGTCGAAATAACGAAATGGCGAAAATGCGAAGTTTCCACACGAATTTCCACATCGAGTCACAGAGCTACAAAAGCCATAAAAATGAGTACTTTGGTTCTCAGACACGGGGTTTGGTGATTCTGAAGCGGGAGGGCGGATTTTTTTAATATATATATATGGGCCACGCTCATTTTCAATTTGAACTTTTTTACATTTTTTGATGCGGACACCTTTCAAAAACAATATGCTGAAAAGAAAATGCAAATATGTTTCATTGTTTTTGTTTTATCTCACTTTTTATAGCACCATGTCAATCACGCAAGGAATAAAAGGTAACGTCATCGAGAAAATGACGTTATTGAAACGCTGACTTTTGTACCATGCAACACAACAGCCTACAGTAGAAATGCGTGTCCATAGACTCATCGAATGTGCTTGCTGTAAACTGTATTTGCTGATAAGTTGCACTAAATGTATCTACAAGTGTTAGTATGAATACTATAAAACATTGAACAGAATAGAACTATGATATGAGCCGCGTCGCGAGAAAACCTGTCTTCGGGAATCTGACGACGTCACAAGATATGACGTCGTGAACTTAGCTGACGTAATTTCCGCCGAGATTTCCAATAATCGACGTTTGTCAGACCGCCATGTTAGGTTTGTTCCGTGGTGTTAAAAGTTATCTAACGAACAGAACAAGAACGTACATGTGTTTAAATTGTATTTGAACTTTAGTTCAGTGTAAGATACATTCCCAAATATATCTATAATCGGGCGTATGTGTGTGAACAAACAAAACTGTCTTCGATCTGTCCTGGGTCCTGTCCAATAATGTACTGGATGAACTGTACTAACGGTCGTACGATCGAAATCCACCGTGGGACATTTTTATTCGAAACGGGCATAAATTATATATGTTTTTATTAACAATAATGGCGTAAGGATAATTTTCTTTTATTATTTTGCTATTGGTATCATATAAAAATGTTTGTCTGTGGACGTGTGTTTTTTATGTTCCTTTATTTTCACATACTATTTTCTTTGACACAGTTTACAGATAACTGTGCACGTTAACTGTTATTGACCACCATTTGCAGGTGAAAACTCTGTGTAAGCTACATTTTTTATTTACATGTACATACAAATAATCGGCATCATATTTGTAGACCTATGTAGCCTGGGCCCGGTTTCCCGCACAACTATATGTTTCAGATCTGGTTACATCGTAGCCAATTTTCAGTCTATTGCTCAATTCTTTCTTTCTAATATACATGTAATGTTTAAAATTAAAAATTAGCGCAACTTTTACCGATGTTAAGAAAAAAATATCTCCTGCAAAAAAAACAACAAAGCCCTAGTATAGCCACAGATCAGTCTCATATGTGCAAATGCGCCGTCTGATCAGAACATACGATGTTCGCCATTCAGTCACTGGGGGATCCTTTCTCGATCACCGACAGGATGTGGGTCGCCGATCGTACATTTATTGCAGATATTGTAAGGTCCGGTTGTTTCAGAATGTGGTGAAAGTACAGCTGTAAGCGGGACGATGTTGCGAACATTCGACGTTTCTGTTGTCTGAATATGAAAAGCTTCAATCTGAATGCACGCTAACATGTGTGTCATGTTAATATAAGAAATACGGTGGCATGATATTTCAAGGCAACATTTTTGGGACATGTGACACGTACAACTACAATAATATCACATATCTCTCTTGATTAAATACTGTTTAAACCGACTACAATAATACAAAAAGTCAAGAAATTGATACAGTAACTGTGGGATGATATTTCAAGGCAACATGTTGGGGACATTAGTGCCATGGACTGTGAGTGAAACTATTGTGAAGTCGTGACACAAATACAATAAGACTGTGCGCACTAGCAATTGATATGGTTCTTCTAGTACTGTTCGACGATTATCAAGGATCTCTTGCCTTGGGGGTATTGTTATTATTTCATCTCTCCTCCCCCCTCACCTCTAATTTGTTCGTACTTTGGGACCCTCGTATTTTGAGTTGAGTCTTCAAAAGACAAACTGCTACCGTAACACTCCCAAAACAAACACAAGTGGGTGGTAGGACAAGCTGATCACAAGCTGAGGTAACAACTGTCTCAAATATGTTACCATAGCCAGTTTGGCCATGTGACAGACTTCCATGCGCTACCCTTGAATGTGGTCTATTATGCGAGTGACAGACTGGGATGCAGTAGAACTAACACGTAAGCGATGCAGCCTTTTGCTCTCATGCTATTCCAGTGAGTGTGATTGTGTACATAGTAAGTAACACATGACAACAAGGGTGCCTGTCATCAGACATGAACACTGCCTTTCAGAGCAAACAGTTTTTATACTCACTTTTAAAAAAAAAATATATGGGTATATTGTTTCCTTATGGTGTGTAGATGCGCAGTGAATTTTGATTTTTGATTCGACCCCCGGTCATGAATTATCTCCCCCTTTTCAACTTCGCATTTGGGAAACGTGGGTATATTGCGATGGCGCGCCATCGACTGTGCTCTAGTTGTAATGTAATTTAATATTGAACGTATTGTTCTCCCCGTATGCGTGTGTATTTTCATTTGTATATGTTGAACTAAACGGTCTTATAGACCTAATCAAACAATTAGTTAATCAATATACTTCCGTGGTTTTCTACAATTATAACGCTCAATAAACACGACGTCAAAAAGAAGAAATCAGCATACCGAATCAGCGTACCCGCGCACGTTCATACTTGCTGGTACATGAACTGACCGGTTTGAATGTGTCGCTTTGCACATTCATGTGTTACCAAAAGACTGAAGCTCATCCGTCTTTACATTCATTATTCAATGCCAAACATGCTTCTAGTTTGATTATGTCAACTTGCAAACTGATGTAAATGTTGGTGTATACTCTATCTGTAACGGTATGTACTGTAGCGTCATCTACGTCGCATAACGTCGCTTTTACGTGACGTCTCTTTTGCTCAAACGACCTGCATATTTGTGTTGTATAAACTATAATATCTTAATGAATATTGCAGATATCATGATCAACTAAAAAGCGTTAAATTCGTCATACAAATACCATTGTCATAGTAACGAAATATCATATTGACCAACAATTACCCGAATTACTCGCGACGCGGCTCATATGTACACGTAGTGAACAAACCAAACGCACCACTATCAATGTTAAATCTATAATTAGCCGACATGTGACTTCGTAATTTGCTACTATCGCCAACTATCACAGATTATGCATATACATGTACCGTCAAAAAGATACATTGTAATTATTTGAGAACTTAGTTCAGAATCTAATTGACGTTATTTACGTAACAGTTAATTATGACGTCATTTATTGATGTAGACATTACGTCACTCACCAAGGACCAAACACAAACAATTAAACGACATTCCTGGTGTTTGAAATTGAAACAATCTGTGATTGAAACAAATGCATTATTTTCTGTAGAAATGAATGACCTGAATTTGGTTAGAATTTGGATAGGCCTATGGCTGCACATATCAATGAATTCAGCGCCCAATGGTGTCTAGTGGGTAGTCGGACACCCCCGGGGAGTTTTAAACAAATTAAAATCGACTGTCCATACCCGACTCTCGGAATTAAATTTACATCTCAGAAAGCGGGAGGAACGTTTTCCTGTGTAGCCAATATGACTGATGGACGGTATTGTGTACATGTACCTTGTATACCCACAGGTAGGAGGTCTATGGGGAAATCCTGCGCTGACCCCCACTCCCTCGGCTGCCCACCGCCGTGCCACTGCCCCCACACCGAGAGGGCAGATATTGTTAGGTGTGTCCGCTTAAAAAAGTTATTGTGTGGGCTACCCGTCTCGATCCTGTCTATGAATTTACTGCCGGTACTGATTTTTTTCTTCAAAGTTTCTTCAAATTTTATAAATGTACGCATTTATCAACCGTACTTTGTAGATTCCTTCATACGTTTGTTATTTGCGTGACTGATGCCCGCGCGACAGCATGCGTATTTATTTAGTAAGTGGAATGTATAGTTGTTAAAATCAAAAGTGGCCAACAGAACATTCAGCGCAAAATTATCCATTACTGTGTATTTTTAAATGTGTGTCGGTTTGAATTTATGATAATGTGTTTACCATTTGAAAACAAATATTATACGAATGAATGGCATTTTTGTGGAATTTATCGGGGTATAAACTTGGAAAAGTCGCGGGAATACTGGACGAAGGCCGGAAGGCCTCGTCCAGTATTCCAGCGACTTTTCCAAGTTTATATCCCCGATAAATTCCACAAAAAGGCCATTCATTCCTTATAATTCCAGCATTTGAAATAAATTCATCAAGAAAATGTGTTTATTTTCCGTTTTCTTAAGAATTATTTTAACTGCGCCTGACGGTTAGGGAAAGTAGTTCGGCATGGAGTTTACTGGGATATAAATTTTGGACGGAGACTTGCAACGGACCAATCAAATGTTAGGGAATTGTGTAAATATTTTTGTGCTGGAATTATATATACATAAACCTTTCAATGTCGGGAAAATGTGTCGATGTGACATACATGATTGTATAATTGTTATAAAATGTTGCAATTTAATTGTGTTACGTTTCAGAAAAAGTACAAGTTCAACGCCTTTGTAAACAAAGAAATGAGTGGCCAACCAAGCCATGCTAAAAAGCACCGTGGCGTATGTACATGTATTATATTTTGAATTCATGTCTGCACACTATATAATCAAGTCAGTGATTTACACACTAAACTTGTACCGACCACAAAATTGCGACATTTGTTTGAAGCGTCTCGTTTGAATTTAGACGCGTTGAATCTGCAAATATAGAAGTTGTGTATTCCAGGGCGGATTCACGTAGGGGAAAACCCAGCCCGCGCACCCCTAAAATTTGGCGAGTAAAGATAAATTTGCTCTAAAATGCGCTATAACGCAGCAAAATGGGGTGTAGATATAAAAAATATTCCGGAGGGCATACCGCCGGACCCACCTAGCAGTCTCCCGAGCTCCGCTTGGTCGACGAACAAACGGTGCTAGTTCGAAAATATAGTAAACTGTTTCAATTAAGAAGTCCCGCCCCCCCCCTTAACCCGAAATCCTAGATCCGCTCCTGGTATTTGCTTTATATTATTTACACGCCTCCAACTAGAACGTCCATTTGATAAAAAAACAATAAAGCACGCAGACATCCAGTGTTTAGTAGTAAGTAAATTAACAACGATCTAAAGTAGGACTTCTTAAATTTGTAAATGTTGGAGACCTGTGCATCTGCGCAGCCTGATCAGGGTCTGCACTGATTACAAAAATACTAGTAACATATATGCCATACATTCATATAACCATATTTACTAGTGGTCAATTAAAATAATATTTAACAGTTATCAAACGGCAATCGTGTGATATTTTTGAAAGTCGCTAAAAATTACGTGACATTAGAAGGCACATGCAAGTGGTTGCAGATACAGATACAAATCAGTAGGCTACGTCCCTGGGGCCCGTTTCACTAAACTTCGAAGACTAAAATGTTCGTAAGTACAAAATTAAAATTCCTGTAAACAATTATTGGATTTACATTTATTGAGCAGTTTGAACAATTTACAACTTTTATTTTATGTTGATTTTCGAAACATTCGACGGTGAACCAGTAAATCAAATGAATTAAGACCTAGGCCCAGTTCTATCCGTGGCTAATTTTATCCAGAATACGTGTCACAGTTAATTAGCCAACTGTTTACATTTTCTTTAATAAAAGTAACGGTTGCGGGCACACTTTCACGTAGAGCGGGGCGACAAACAGTGCAGAAAGTATTGCCATTACGAATTAAATCGTTTTCCATAGAACGACATCTGTAAACCAAGACCTTTTCATAAATATGATCATGCAATATGTAGATCTACGTAAACATAATTAAGTCATGAATACATGAATAAAGATTACCCGAGTGTGTCTACATATTTCGAAAATCGCTTGTCACGTTCAAATGAAAGATAGCGTTACTATAGTATATGTCACTATGTAATACCGTGGGCTTTACATGATGATTCTTGTTTCTTGTTATTTTTAATATCTTTGGGGTATTAAAAAAAAAATGAGGGTGGGCGCCATTTTTTCCCGCCATTTTCATCAAAATGCGTAATGCAGTGTAAAATCGGAACTGGGTTTGTACAGCGTGTACGGTTCCGTTGTTGACGGCCGAAAATACCCGACCCCGCTTTAATCTGAACGGGACCGTATAGCATAATTAGTAAAGAGCGCACACATGCATATGCGCCCCGGGGTCGATCTTACAGTTGTATATATATATATATATATATATTTGTTTATTAAAGTCTCATCAATGTACACACATAAGATAATACAATATAGACACAGTAAAATAGTACATCGCCATTCTATAAGAATTACAAGAGACTACACTCACTATAAAACATGTGTTTTGCCTCATAAAACATGAATATGAATACATGGGTAATATGTATATACAGGTTATCTAACGTGTTCGTGCCACGAGCATCTGATACATGCTATAACGCACATGTACAAACTACATGCAACCTACTGCGTGTATCATGACTATGACGTACCCGTACACTAAAACACATGATAAACATAGACACAATCATTCATGAATATACATGTAGTACAATATCTACACATGTAAGTACATGTATATCTGATGGTGGTCGCCAGACAGGATAAGTTTGTTTTCTGTGAGTATTCCGGTTTCAACCCAAATTAAGAAAACTGCAAACGCCTCCATCTACGCCGACTACAGTTGTATCCGCGTTTGTTTGTAATTGTTATATACATATATAAATAAAGTTTAAAAGAAATATTAGCTTTATGATTACATAATACTGATTCTGTTATGTGTTATCTAAAAATACCGGTCGTAT
The DNA here is from genome assembly GCA_029237695.1 of Conchocele bisecta. NCBI lineage: Eukaryota > Metazoa > Mollusca > Bivalvia > Lucinida > Thyasiridae > Conchocele > Conchocele bisecta. The sequence continues at coordinate 61,807,296 of CM055278.1, read as the reverse complement.
AGTTATTTAGTTTCAAATTTCATTTCACAAGTCGTCCATATAATATATTATAAAAATCATAAATGCAATATGCCCATTTGTATAAAAAATAATCGACAAAATTACTACGTATTTCCTTGAAGGAAACCGAAGAAAAAAAAGACAACTATCTGAACCACTATGAAAACAACTGTACAATTCTGCCACTCATATCCAACATTAAAATATTTGTGAGCCGTAAAGCGTACGGCTATAAATAGGACAACTTATTGCAATGACGCAACAATTCCAAGTGTCAAAATCCGACGTGACGTTGGTAAATGTATGCGTAACTTTGTGACGTCATTTTCAGCCTTTCATGACGTTGTCATTAAGGCTGGTTTTCACAGAGCGCGGCCCATATACATTTGTTTGTTTAAGATGGTCGATTCTGTGTTTTTTTCAAGTCGCCATATCCATATATGTTCTATAAAGTTACTAGAACCTCTTTAGACGTGAACAATCACCAGTAGCCTATTTCATCAACATTGCAAAGTATACTTTACTACCAAAGTATACTTTGAGGGAGTAATCATTTATTTTTCCTGAAATACATAATTTCACATAGAACTAACAAATGCATATATTTCATGGTTAAAAGTATGCAGAATTATTATACTGAATTTATTACATTATCACAGCCATTAAATGGCTGTGATAATGTAATAAATTCCGTATAATAAAAATTAATATACTGAAAATCTCCCTCAAAGAAAAATAAATGACTTTGTCGTACTAAAGTATACTTTGCAATGTTGATGAAATAGGCTACAGATGTTCGTCAGACCTGGTTGAAAGTAACACATATTTGCACATGGTAGTGTTTTTTATTGATCATTTGGCGAATTTACAGTACAATTTTATTTCTACATGACGATAAGCTGCTTGACGCGCAGTGATTTTTCTGACACGGCGATATCTGAGAACCAAAGTGCTTTTGTATGGCCTTAACATTAAATCTGGGACTACGGAAAATCGAAAATTTCAATAGTCAATTTCACACACAAGTTTAAAATAATCCAAAAAGGCAACCCATATCATAGAAATACAAGTGTTTTGTTGTGACCCATTTATGCTGCCCTTTCTTTTCATTTCTCGAAGCGAATGTCTTCAGAGTGATTATGTCAGATTTTAAATATTTTTCTACCAAACAAATGAAACTATAATTTCGGACAGTGACACTAAAACCGCAGATATTGTTACATTAAGAAAGTGTCAATGAGAATAGCCGGTGTGAAGAGAGATGTTGTCATATCCCAATTAAGCTGTCCTTCAAAGGTTGTTGTACTTTCAAAAATGATCATGTATCCGAGAATTTGAACCTACTAGCATTTACGTCGTTTCTTGATATTGATTGAGAACATATTGTGATTGGTGTAAATGACGTCGAAAGTTAGCAAAAATCCCAAAACACATGCGGAATTTAATTCCGCATGTGTTTTGCGATTTTTGCGAAGTTTAGACGTCATTTAGTAAAAATATTTGTTTATAGCACAACCGGAAAAGCGATTAGGCACTTTTCTTCAAAAGCTGATAATGTAAATATAGAGGTTGATTTTGTTATCCATGTCTTTTCCAAAATTAAACCATAGAGTAGACAAATACAAAAGTATGTTATTTCCTTTGTGTCCAGTGTATATTCAGACCAGCCTGTCCGGAGATATATACTGTCCGATTTTCAGTAAACTATTTTACGTACATTGTATACAAATAGAGAAGTGTTTCAAATTATCAAAGTAGTAGTATATCTTTATTTCCTCCATTACGAGAGTACAGAAAGCATGTGCAACAACATATAGACATGTATAGCATCAGTGCAGTAAGGCACTTTATCAGGTAACCTGCCCTGCATTGACCGAATACATACTGACTGATAACATATTGTTGTATCAGGCATTGACCTGATACAAACAACCGGGTTACAATGAAGTGAATATTGACGTTCCATTGGTCGGATGACGTCATGTTACGTTACCGAATGACGTCAGTGTAATGACGCAATGGAAACAAGACCGCGTTCTGTCCACAGATAACGACGTCATATGTGGTCATTTTCGAGCATAAAAAGTCACCTGATAAACAGAATACCAGGCTAGTGTCTTTTGATATCAAGTTTATCAGGCTCGGCTCGGAAACGGTAGGAATTCCTCGGCAAGCCTCGGAATTCCTACGCGTTTCCTGCCTTGCCTGATAAACTTGATCAAAATACACTAGCCTGGTATTCTCTATATACATCGTGTGTACATGAAATGGGCCTATAATACAGTTTGTACAATTCATTTGATACATGTTGGAAGCCGAAGCAAGGCTAGCACAACCCGTCTGTATACGTCTGTTGAACGGACGTAATACCACACTCATTTATTCAGTCTAGCATTACATGCACTAGTGGTCGCTGAAACTCTATCTGGTTTGATAAATGCACATAATATAATAATACATGCACATTGTATTCTATTGTTACCGTTATTTCTGAAGTATCCAATTATGAGAAAGTATACGTTGCTACATGTAATTACTTTTCCGTCTGTCTGTGCGATTGATTTGGGGAACTGACGTTGAAAATTGAAGGGTCGGTGGAAGAAAGGGGGCTAACTCCCTCGCGGTGTTAGCCCCCTTCTTCCACTGACCCCTTCAATTGCTGAATCATTTCTTTAAACCTGCAGAACGAAACGTAAAGTTTTGACCCAAGTTAAGACATGGATCGTATATGCAGACATACGTGTACGTAAATTGTCGCTGGTTTAAGCCTATATCTACATTTAAGTCACAGGGTCCGAAGTGATGCTGGTATTTTTTTTCTGAAATTCCGATTCGGTACAGAGGGACGCATCTGTACCGAATAGGACTTTCAGTAAACTTTACCAGTACATCTTCGGACCCTTGTGAAGTAAATCAAATTCGAGATGTTATTCCAATATAATAAAGCTTGTTTTCTCGTGTATATGCATGGTGTCGATACAATGTACTTATAATCGCACCAACAGGTATAAATGACCATTGTATGGGCATAGTGGCCGAAGTGGTTTCCTGTTTTCACATTCTCCGGACAGTGTCTATATTTATTGTTGTAATACGGACTATAAACAGATTCTTCACCCAGCAACGTGTTCACGTACTAGATTATTCTCGGAGGTATGTTGACAAACACAATGTTTTTCTTGCATTTACATGTAAATAATCTCTAGCAGTGTATTAACACAGTGTAATAAAAACATATAGCACTGGTGTAATAAATGTGCAAATGAGCCCGCCACAGAACATATGTTAGATAATCATTATAGCTTCAAGTTAAGATGATGTGTTCATGCAATAAATATAATCTAACATTAGTGTTGATTTAATATGGTATTTATTAAACTCGTTGACCGATAGCATAAGAAACGAGGCTATGCCGAGTAAACTCGTTTAATACATATGAGCCGCGCCATGCGAAAACCGGGCTTAATGACACAATTTTCAGTTACATCTTTTAAAAGACATATGCCGCCAAAATTATCAATGTATTCCAATTATTTTTAATTTTAGAAATATTTTTATGACGCGTGGTAAAAACTTATATAACGTTTTAGATCAATGACGTTGAAATTACGACGTTTTTATCAACGATTGTATACAAGAGGTGTTGATAAAATACCCGGACAAGTCCTATATATTTGTCATCTTTTATCGCATGTCAACCAAATTTGGATATCTCGTAGCCTTTCCAAGTGTTTCCCATTAGGCCAAGACAAAGTATGAAAATAATGTTTATTGCAGTTGCTATTAATGTAACGTCATGTTTTGGATTGCGGCCCAAGTAACGTAATTCCGTATGAATAATTTTCAAATAAGGCAGAGTGTTGGCGTTTCCCTGTTGTTTGCTGCTGTCTGAAATAATTTTGGGGAATAATAGCGACATTATTTACCATTTCGTATGCGACGACATATTTTAAAGTAGGAAGTAGGCCGCTTATAACATTAACTTTGTAATAAAACACGACGTCGGGCAGATTTGTTAGGCTAACTATAGTTATTAGTGACTAGCTAGTTATTAATCATTTGTACATGTTTATGTTCGCAACGCTAGTAATTAGTGATTTTTAAATTGTTATGTTCGCAACGCTTAGCCTAGTAATTAGAGACGTTACACATTTATGTTCGCAAAGCTATATATGAGCGATTTTCTATATCCCACTATCTCATGCGACTCGTATGTACGAGTTTATTCAGAAATACGATTGAAATCAACAATTAAACTGTTTCTAATCATGTGTTTTATACTTTTTTTGCGAATTGCTGTACATGCCCACTCAGTAGGCACAACATATTCTTTATATCAGAGACATCATGAGACATTTTTTTTCTGGCAACATAATGTATGCATAAATTAATTTCTCCCGTAAAGTATACTTGGCAAGATAGTTAAGTAGTATCCATAGCAATTTTGGTAAAATCGGCTGCAGATCTCAGCGGAACATATGATCATTAATATTTGCTGTTCATAAATTATCTGTGAGGTAGACAGATAATGTTTACCACACCATGAACATCAATTAGTTTAATAAACTCCAGAGTCTTCACACCCTGTTCGGACACACCCGCACGGAATCTGGATACATACGAAATCTGGGAGCCTAGGCTTATTTACCTATATTCGTGAACTATCGTGAGAAAATAAGACAGTGGGTTGCCATGGGAACAATGGGTTTGTTAAATTTTAGCCTCTAACCCAACCATGGACCATGATATTGATGTATTTTTGTTTCGTCAGGGGTGAGTTTAGGAATTTCCTCACATTTATTAGCGATTGATGTAGGTCCTGATCAGATGCATCCGCGCAGTCTGTTCAAGGCCTACATTTGTCGGAGACTCAATAAGCCCCGATTTGTCCTGATGGGACACATATTACACCATACCTGTTTACAATTTACATCTGTGAGCAGATCAGCTGCATAAGCCATTCGGCGGGGCGGGTAGTGAGTGACGTATTCAATTTGCACCTGTAGTTCGCGGCTCATCGCCATGGGACGCACTTGATTGTACGTGCATGTCTGCGGCTGGTGGTAACCGCAACTCGCCCGAGACCACCTTTGGATCGTTGTTGACGGGTCTTGACAAATTCGTGGTTGCTGAATAGTGTTTTCATGAGTGTAGCGTCTGTCCAAAATACCATAATACCGATGGCTAGTATTCATATATACTGTTTGTTAGATGCATGTTGAATAGTTCATTGACAAAACCGCGAATTAGACAAGGCTGTGCGGATGTATACCCTCATACTTACTCGAGTCTTAGCTGGTTACATTTGTATAAACAACTTTACCTCATGTCTCACCCGATTCATTTTCATATGTAGTGCCACCTGCCTGCCTGATTAAGCAATTAGTTCATTGGTCGAAGTGCAAGTGGCATCGCTCCGCACGAACTACTTTTTATCCTAGTATATAAGGTTTTTATTTATTTATCCAATATTCACAGATGTGTTAGACAACTTTCAAGGAGATCTTTTTTATAATTTGATATCCGAGAGGAATGGTTAGCTGAGATCTGATTATGTTATTATTCGGTAAGTGTGCGTTGGAGTGAGAATACTCTACTAATTGATTAACATGTCAATCCTTTTTTGTAATACAACAACAAACTAGTAGACGGAAACATATGTCTCCTCCTTCTCAAGTATATAAATATTTACGTTTCGGAGAGTTCACATATTCAGCTTCGTTGTCTAAAGTGACAGCATCATTAGTTACAACGGACTAATATTGATTTTCTATCCAATGACAAGCAAATGATTTAATGCAACACACATTAAACGACGAGACTGTTTTAAAGCGTAACAAGTTTTCATACTTATTTATTGATTTGTCCTGACATTTATTTGACGCCGAAAACGTACTACCGACAAGTGATCAAGGGATTATAAAACTTACATGTTTTACTGGACTAACAAGTGAGATAAGTGAAGCAATTTTTATTAAATACATTTCCCGGAAGTAACAGTTATCGTGATTTTGTTTACAGTTCACCAACCAATGGTTGAGATACAAATCACGTGAACCACGGAGGAACCAATGAAATATTCGCTTATTGGAATGGACTGTCGTAGTCCGAAATCACCCAGACTTCCGGTTATCGTAATCCAAGCGCCGGACCAACTAGGATCAGGTAAGATCATCGTCTGCTTGCTTGTTTTTCAAAGTTTCAGGTAGAAAAGTTATTTTGAAAAAATAACAAGTACATAATCTAAAACAGTGTAACCCTGACGCCCCGACGTCTAGGTTTAATGTTTAAAGTGGCTATATGCAACTATCTGCTTATATAGTCCGCTGTTACCGGTATTTTGTCCCATTAATCAATCAAAATATTTGTATTTAGAAAGTTTTCGATGTATTATCCATCATTTCGAGTCAAATGAGACGAGCTATGCAATTTTGTTCCTTCGGACATCTGCGTAATTTCATTCTATGCATTCTACTGCTTTTTACGAACTGTAAACTTGTGGAAGTGAATTACATTCCGCGTGAGCTCTGGATAATGTTTCAACACTGAACGTCATGTGCGGACAATATTTAAATTTTCAAAATAAACATCGGCGAAAAATCGGCGATACGATAGGGGAGGAAATACCAGAGCTGGGCTCGTATGTGATATGAAAATGTGAAATTATCCAAACTAATCACAGCCAATATTGTTGGACAAGAGTGTAGACTGATCAGGAGTAGTTGCGGGAAATAACTTCCCGCAATTAGATCAGGAGCTACTTACCATTTCTCGTTATGGAAAGTGAAAGTGAAAGGGTTTAACGTCCCAGCAACAGCTAAGGTCATATATAGACGGGGTCGTTGTTGGAGAAAATGCGAGTTTGCAGTGTAAAAACAATGCATTAAATTCACTAGTGTCATAAATATGTAAATGAGACGGGTAAAAAATATGTTAGGTGATCAGTACAGCTTCAATATATGATGTTGTGCTTGCAATACATACAACGTAGCATTTGCGTTGATTTAATACGAGTTTATTAAACGATTTTACCGATTTCATGCGAAACTCGGCTGTGAAATCAGTAAACTTGTTAAATATATTTATCAGGTAACCTGCCCTGTATTGACCGAATACGTACTGACTAATAACATATTGTTGTATCAGGCATTGACCTGATATCAACATCCGGGTTACAACAAAGTGAAAACTGACGTTCCATTGGTCGGTTGACGTCACATGACGTTACCGAATGATGTCAGTGTAATGACGCAACGTAAACAAGTCCGCGTTCTGTCCATAGCATACGACGTCATCTAAGGTCATGTTCGAGCATAAAACGTTACCTAATAAATAGAATACCAGGCTAGTGTATTTTGATATCAAGTTTATCAGGCTCGGCTCGGAAACGGATAGGAATTTCTCGGCAAGCCTCGGAATTCCTAAGCGTTTCCTAGCCTTGCCTGATAAACTTGATATCAAAAGACACTAGCCTGGTATTCTCTATAGGGGCCGCGCCATACGAAAACCGAGCTTAATGACAACGTCATGAAAAGCGATAAACGACGTCGGAAAAACGACGATTCAAATTGTCTAACGTGGCCGTAAAATTTCACATTTTGCACTCCCATTTACGTTTACTGGTGTCAGTTAACATCAAGTGTGAACAGAAAACGGAAAATGATAACTTACTGAAACTTTCACTAATATGAGACGCGATGCCTTGTACCTCAGTACACATATTATGACATCATGACGTGACGTCACTGAACGTGAATCCTTGTTTGACGTTATGGCCATGTTGTCGTGACAAAATAGTATAACAAGGATACTTGCATGAGTTCCTCGCAGCATCAATGACTTAAAAATGCTTGAGGTGCTGTACATTGTCGCCTAACTGTCGTTCTTTGACATTGTCTCTCTTTTTCGTCGGTTATCCTTATGAATTCAAAATGGTGAACGCATAATTTAACTGGCTACATATCAGCGAAGTCTTCGCTTACACTGTACTTTGATTCCTAAATAATCTTAAATATGAACAACCTAGTGTATATCAACGATATTACCATCTATTATCTTGGTAAATTGAGACTTTTGAACAATTCTAGCCAGTACTTAGCAAATGATATGCCATTTAAAGGTGCATGCCCACTTGGTAGGCACAAACTGTTCTTTATATGATTTAAATAAGTGTATAATTGTGTCACTATTCCACCAGTTCTAAAACTTGCGAGTGCCCGCTATACAGATATATTAATTTAGTAATATTTATTTTACTGATAGTGACGCGCGGTGGTATCAGGCTATTTTCATATGCAAATGAGGCACGATATTTTTTAGTTATTTATACTAATTAAATGCGTCACCTGAAAAACTAATATTTACGACAGACTATAAGGTATGATCATTGCACATCGAAAAATAAATACAGAGAATAAATAGTAATGTCCGTTAACAGTTTAAGGAAACACGGTTATCGCCCCTGATATCAGTGTGGAAATTTACTTCTGATATAAAAGGTGGGGTAATGGTGAATGAATGTTTATTTGTCAGAAAATGTCTCAGATGATTTCTCTGATATAAAGGAACATTTTGTGCCTACTGCGTGGGTATGTATCTTTAATGCCACTCATTTTAACATAATTCAAGAAAAGATCTTGAAAATTCAAGAAAAGATCTTGAAAGTTCGAGAAAACATCTTGTTTTCAAGATGTTTTCTTGAATTTTCAAGAAAATTCAAGAAATGATCTTGAATAAATGGAAATTAAAAAAGTCAAGTGGCCCTAATGGGCTTCCGTACATTTGTCACAGTATATAGGCCTAATATCATATGAAAATATGAAAAATGTGTATGGCTCGTGTTGCAGTTGCTAATGTAACGTCATGTTTTGGATTGAGGCCCAAGTAACGGTTGTATGAATAATTTTCAAATAAGGCAGAGTGAGAAGTGTTGGCGTTTCCCTGTTGATGTTGTTTGCTGCTGTCTGAAATATTTTTGGGTAATAAAAGCGACAGAAAGTGGCCATAATGCACTTCCATACATATGAGTGTATGTATGGTCCCTGCTATAAATACACTATTATAATATATTACGAGGCCAAGGACAAACGCTCTACATTTTACTATTATAGTGGACTTGTAAACCAAACAGCAGCAAGAACACCACCACGTGTCCGCTCTGGGTCATTGAATGTCCAACCACACTGACCTCGACTTGGTCGAAATAGACCTACTGCGTATTTATTTTGAGTGTGGAATTTTGCGCTTTCCAATTTCCTTTTTTGCATAGCTCACACTGTGGGTCATGCATTAACTATAAATCTTGTTTGATAAATAAATGTTACGCATTATGCATCTCTAAACTGTAAGCTGTATTTTGTAGACACATGCTATTTATAGTAAATAGATATCTACATGCTGGTTCACCTACATGTATGTGACAAAGGTCTCTCGGGCTGGTATGGTGTACCACGAGGACATGGGGGCCGTGATTATTCTACCATGAATTCTATTTAATGGAGCTGATGCTTGGAATTTATTCACTTAACAAAAACAAATAATTTCACGTGCATTCGTGTTCTATGCTGATCCAGCTCTGACTGACATCTGTGCAGCCCGGACTGTATCACCACTGATCACATGCACGACAGGTGTTTTGGGTCAGATTATTATTATTATAATAACAGTAATAACCCGCATTCACATATGCCAGGTTGAGTAAATTGATCATTGTTTGAACATTTCTCATTGATTATCAATTATTAATGTTAATTCATTTTAGTAATCTGTGGACCCCGTCACGTCGTGGCGCATCGCCTGCATACATGAGCTTTATAGACGTCACCATTCTTAGTACTTATCATACATGCGTTGTTTGTTTCTTATTCCACCTGCGTGTGGACTGAAACTCTTTGCGAAAATAATATATATCCAAATTTGGTTGACATGCGATAAAAGATGACAAATCTATAGGACTTGTCCGGTATTTTATCAACACCCCTTGATTTTTTAACACGCGTCATAAAAATATTTCTAAAATGAAAAATAATTGGGATACATTGTAATTCCTACAGTTTCCGAACCGCGGTATTTGATTAATCAGATAACGTTTTAGGCTACATAATGAATAAGTGACGTTGTTTTCGTTGAAATGAACGCGGACTTGTTTCCGTGACGTCATTCCGCTGATATCATTCATAACGTCATGTGAAGCCGTTCGACCAATGAAACGTCATTTTTCAATTTGTTGCAGCCCGGATATTCGTATCAAGTATCCGTGATAGTCAGTACGTATTTGGCCAATACTATGCTCATTACCTGATAACAAATATTTCCTACGGACAACTGTAAGATGTATCTCGTGTATCCGTCTGCAAAGTCTGGAGAGTTCATCAGCGCGGGAAAAATATTCCCCGTAATTCCGAGCATTCTAGGTGCAGGGAGATAAAAACACGTTGCTGGAATTTTGTCTCGGAAACAAACATCAGGATAACGACACCTGTCAATCACTGTATCCCTTGTGTTGTCAGTCGATGATATGGAGCCGGGAACCTGATAAAATCACCTGTTTCGTGTTCATTCCACTTCCGGTGATTGGCGGAAACATACTGGAGAATGGATGTCGATAATGGCCAGGCTTGATTGTTGGGGGCAGGGGTTGTTGGGATGTGTGTGTGTGTGTGTGTGGGGGGGGGGGGGGGGGGGGGGGGGGGGGGGGGGGGGGGGGGGGGGGGGGGGGGGGGGGGGGGGTGTGGGGGGGGGGTGGGAGGGGCATTCTAGACCATAAGCGTGTATATCTGACGAGTGTGATTTTCCGTAGTGGCCTCATTTGCATATTTATTTCACTACGAATGTCAAATTTATTCAATAAATCCATGTAGCAATGCAGATTCATGATCGTTAAGCCGACGTTCCATGTGCATACACACATTCTACATGTATTCTACTACATGCAACGCAATGCATATCTGTCAGTATAGATCGTTATTGTAAGATCAACACATCAGTGAGGCCTACTCAATGTTTACCCTGATCGACGACATACCGTGCATTATAATAATTATCCCACATCAGCCCATTCTTACGGAGCCCCGCAGGTGATATGGATTTGTTTTAATTAATTCGTTCACACGAAATAACAATTCGGGAACGAATTGTTATTTCGTGGGAACGAATTGTTAAATTGAGGGAACGAATTGTTAATTTGTGGGAACGCATTGTTATTTGGTGGGAACGAATTAATAAAAACAAATAATTATATTCGCCTAACTTCGTAGTTAGTTGGTCATATTTAATGGTGGGAAATGACTCTAAAACCCGGTTATATATGAGGTTCATTGAACTAATTCCAACCCTTAAACATAGGGTTAACTGTATTGTAATTTTGAAATTTGCGGCGTATATAAGAAAATGATAGGTCGGAAAATCTGTTAGCGCGTCGCCATTAAACATGTTTTCCGACCTATCATTTTCTGTTATACGCCGCAAATTTCAAAATTACATTGCGGTTAACCTATTTCTGATTCCCGGAACATACCAGTGTGAATATAGCGAAGGCCCTGAATGGTTTGTATGTCATCCATCTTTAATAACACTGTATATTCATGATTGCAAAGTACACAAGCACGTCTTGGGGTGATCCCAGGGGTTTCTTTGTCATTCGTCTTAATTTATATGAATTTAAACGCACATAAATACATTTACGAATACTAATATGCCAGAATATCAGTGGAACTTCTCTAAACCGAACACCCTGGGGATCTCTCACAGGGTGTCCGGTTTAGAGAGATTCCACTGTATTTTACTTGGGACTTTCCAGATTTGACATCAGCAAAAGGAATTGATATGAACACAATATGAGTTAAATAAATACAGACAGATAACAATCCACATACAGTAATGTAAAATGAAACTGAACTGTAAATAAATACAAGTCATTTGTCAGTAATCTACTTTTGTATGGATAAACTTTGCACATGATAGCAAGATAATCCCCATGTTTGCATACTGGGTAGGAAATGTGTCATCGCACACAGTACTGATGAATCATATATTAAATTTGTCGTTTCCCTTTAGGTCAACACAACCATTGGGTTTTCCTATAGAAACTAACAAATGACAACACATTTTGATATTCTCTGCTACTTTCATTTGTATAAAACGGAACCGTAAGAGCAATGCAATATGCCCCCATTGCTATCGCATATGAGGCATATGGGGCATATTGCGTTGCTCTTGAGGTTCCGTACGTCCGCAAACAAGGTTATGATCACGTGGTACTAACAACAACAAGTACTGAAACTTCCAGAATCCATCCGATTGAAAGTACGTATTCTTTTATATTGTCCTTGTTACGTAACAGATTTTGATGAAATATGGCGCATCAAACGCGTCTTATCATGCTGCATTTTGTGTTCTCTGTATTTTTGCCCAAACATCTGTCGTTTTTGCGAAGAATCGATTTCCGTGTCTCCGACAAGGAAATCGATTCTTTGCAAAAACGACATAAGTCTGTGCCAAACTCACTGGAACACCAAATGCATCTCACGAAGACGCGTTTGCTGCGCCATATTTCATCAAAATCCGTTGCAAATTAAGGAAAATATTAAATAATATTTTCTTTTGAGTGGGCGACGTTGTTATTGTTGTAACCACGTGATCATACACCTTGGTAAAGTACATAAAGTTTGTAAGAGTTTCTCCAGTTATAATCCAGTATGCCACGGGGGCATATCCATGTTTTGCAAACATACTGTCTAGTTTGTATGGACCTATTTTCCCATAACCTGCACCCATTCTTCTCTGGATATTCGCTAATTAAAATATAGGTTTAATTATTGTTAAGAAAGATATAGTCAATCTTCGGTGACCACCCTGGTGGTGGCGAAAAAAGTCAGCGGCTGGAATTGAAACCGCCTCACATGACAATCATATTCCGACTTACAAAATAATCTCAAAGCATATGCTTGAAACTGATGTAAATGATACATTAACATGCCTGTGAAATAGATTAGTGCATCAATTCACCGGTTTCCGCAAGCAGAGTGTCTATGACATCTCGAATCTGGATTATTGTTTAGCGTACTACTAACGTACACCGCGCATGAACATCTGATGATTTAGTGTGGTTACACCTTTATGAACTACACATGCCTGATCTGCTGATATCATCGAAGTTATATTTTATTGAAATCGAATTTCAACGATGAATCATCACAGACCGTAAGAAAGCGCAGGAGATAATTTGACAATGTGACCTGTCGTATCCATTATGGACTCTAGTTAAATTAAGTTAAATGTGTAGACATCAATTGCACAAGAACTAGCATTCGCAACACGCGTAACGCTTGTTATCATTTTACGTATTACAAACGTTTCGAGGCATTTGTTTTATGTTTTTTTTATATTTCTTTTCGCGCGATTGTACACTTTCCAGACGATCCTAAATTTGCGCTTACGAACATTTTACTCGTTCGAAGTTTAGTGAAACGGCCCCCAGCTAACTAAACCAACTTGTTTCTAGCTTGACTGCACTCATTGACTCGACTGTTCCGCAGTACACCGACTTATCTCCCATGAAATAGGACGGAGTTATCTCCCATTCGCAGTTCCAGTTGCTTTACATATTACATAATTATTCTGTGCCGATTTCACCGACCCGTACAAAATATACCGCATGAAAACTACGGCGGGCAATGTCTCTTAAGCGTGCGCGATATTTTTTCTTCGAACTATGCACCAGTTACATCTGAAGCGATCTTGATGTAATGAAGTGCAGATACCAAGCGGAATATACACTTTAGCATTTTCCGACGACAAAAACATAATTTGCCAATTACGCCGTCCTCATAGCTTTTGACGTTTCGGGATTATTTCGAAAACACTTACATTTATGCGTACATTTTACATTTATGTAAGTATTCGCGAAATAATTTCGAAAAATGGCTACAGATATGAGGACGGTGTCATCAGTAGACGATATCAAAGTGGAACCTCTCTAAACCGGACACCCTGGGGAGGGTGTCCGGTTTAGAGAGGTTCCACTGTAAATCAGGCATAAGAACACTCCAATACAGTCTTTCGTGTTTTGCGATCGCGAACAGACAGCACCATCGGAGTTAAATCATCAAAATTAGCAACGTATATGTCTGCGTGATGTCCGGTTTAGAGGGATTCCTATGCATATTATTGTTCGGGTATCTGTGCTTTGTTGCATCAACATTGGGCAAGTAGTGTCCGAGCTATTCAGGAAAATGTGACTTTAAAAGGGCCAAATAAGCTGGTGCGCGTGAAGGTTTTTACCCACCGTAATAATGTCGTGTCTGTTTATTTCATTGAAAAAATAAATATGCAGAATCCATCGTAGAATTCTGCACCGAGTAACGCCGATGTCATTAGCGAGGTTACGGCAATTTCACCGTGAAATTTGGGTTACTAGATCTGTTTGCCCTTCGCCGGGTGCATAGCCTCTGTCCAAGGACACACGGTGAAATTTAGTAATTCCAACAGTTTTGTCCGACAGGATAAAATTGGCTTTCACAGTGTAATAGCAGAGTCTATAAATGGTTATAATACAATCTATCTCAACTCGTAATTAAGCAGTTTGATTGACTGAGCCCAAGCTGTATCACAGCTCAGGCTCAGACAATCAAGCTGCTTGATTTAAAGCACAATTTTCAAGTGTTTTGAAACAAGAAAATGACAAATGTTGGCAAGATTAGCGCTGTCGGTGGTGTAGCGAATCAATGCACAGTAACATGGGTCAGGAACGTATGAGCCTCAGCTGTGGCACAGCTCATGCTCAAACAATCAAGCTGCAGTTTCGAGTATTTTGAAATAATAACACGACAAATGTTGGCAAGAATAGCGCAGTCTGCGGTGTAGCAAATACAACCTGGGCCAGCAAATCGAGTCTACCGAGGCGTCTGTTGTCACTGAAAATAAACATAGGACGGACGGACGGACGGACGGACTCACGAACACCCGGACGTTATTATAATCGCTACACCACCGACTGCTCTAATCTTGCCACTATTTGAATACATTTTTATATATCAAAATACTTGAATAGTGCGCTTGAAACCAAGCAGCTTGGTTGGTTAAGCCTGAGCTGTGATACAGCTCAGGCTTAACCAATCAAGCTGTTTGCTTGCGAGTTGAGGTTACCAATATATGTTCAGAAACGTTGACAACTCGGAAAGATTGACGCAGGAGGTGGTGTTTGTATTACCACGCACAAGCGGCGTATAAAGGAAACTACTATCAACTGATACTGAAAGATATGACACAATCACATGTCTGGGAAGTAATTAATATTCTGGAAATATTTACTATTAATATAAATACACGCAACATATCTAATTAACTTTCGAGTTAATATATCGCTGATGCTATTCTTTGTTCTTGGAATGAAATACACAATGCAATAAATCATCCACAATCTGGCAAAACAGGGCTTGTTTCACTTTCATTTTTGTACAGTGTTAACAAATATACTACAATGTATGACGCGCGTTCAAAAAGTTCCCATTCGGAGGCTATTTTGACCTTATTGAGCAATGCTATCGATTTACTGCCTATGGTTTAACCCGTTCAACCCTAAGGAACTGGAATGGACTGTGATATGCTAATGTTCCGACCAATCCAACGGTCACAAAATGATTTTCAGATTCGTCCATTTGAAAAGAGGGTGTTTTTGTTCTAAGAAATTACTTGCAAAAAGTGCAGATCCTGATGAGACGGCTCGTTACGAGCACTGGATCTGCACTGTTTGCATAAACCGATATAGCGGGCTTTCGGGTTCAAAGGGTTAATACAGATGTATCGAAGATATTCCCCAAAAATAATCAATACGCATGTGACATATCGTTGCTATAGCAACCGCTGTTTGAAAACATATTCTTAATTGCTATTTTGCTTTCTGAAATGCGAACAGTGTATACCCTGTCTGATCGGGGTATACACTTGTCACACATACATAAGTATGGTTTTGTCAGATATTTGCCAACTTTATTGTGTTCCTGTGTATCTAATACTCTAGTGCAAGTGAATTGTTGCGGTGAACACCTGAACATATAGTCATATTATGTGACGTGTTCTGTCAAAGAGCATGTTGTTTTCTTGTTGCACAACAAAGAAAAACCGGTGTTTCTACTGTGCCAACTCATGTGTGTTTTTGTTACATTTGTAAAGATTGGCAGAAGTGTTGTTGTTATTATTATTGTTCTGCAACTTTGAACAGTCTATTGTCTTCGATAGTTATGCACCCCAATCAAGCTATTGCCATAAACAAGTATTTTGGCTCTCAGATATCGCCGCGTCAGAAAGAAATCCCTGCGCGTAAGGGCTGGTTATCATAATGGGCATATACAAACATGTAAATTCGCTGCATAGCCACTACCAAGCAACTCTCTGTTAACCCCAATCATGTCTGCATGGGCGGATGCCCCCCCCCCCTAAAATTCGCCGAGTAAAGATTGTTTACAAGTTACAAGGCACGTTTCATGCCAAGTGCCACCATGTATTCCATGCATTTTTCGGTCGTTTTCTTATTGTTTCAAAATGTAAACGTTTTCAATAAAAAATCATGTTTAAACATACTGTGACAGTGTCAATATTTTTGTTCCAAAATGCGACAGAACGCAGGAAATGCGATGTAGATTTCAAAAAATGTTTCCGGGGGGGTGTGGGGTGTGGGGTGGGGGGACATCCATAGCGTCCGGGGGGGGGGGGGGTGGTGTGGGGTGGGGGGACATCCATAGCGTCGACTATTTTGCAATTCTTGACTGTAGCCTTTTTCACCAACATTGCAAAGTATACTTTTCTAGCAAAGTATACTTTGAGAGCGTAATAAAATATTTCCCCGAAATTAATTATTTCATACAGAACTAACGACTGCATATCTACTTTGCATATTTATTATACTAGTGTATTGTGGATGTGACTGGAGAAATGCGGCTTATTGGTTTTGCGACCAGTGTAGATCCAGATCAGCCTGTGCATTTGCATAGTGTGATCTGGATCTACACTGTTCACAAATCCATCAATGAAACACCTGGCATGCTTCTAACAAGCAATACACATCGTTATCAACGCTACATGATTGTGTGTTTTGATCAGGAACTACATTGGACGCCAATCCCATAAGCCCCATTTCTCCAGTCACAGCCACGTGAGTGTATTACACTAGGTTAATACACTGCGAGCTCCGAAACTACTATATTATGTCGATGATACCGTCACAAAATTGTGTATTAGAAAGCCACGGGATTTTCCCGTATAAAATGATCTTTTGAAGTTATAAATTATTTCCTTCTTTGAATGTATGTGTCATGAATGATTTATAAACGGACAATATTTTAATACAACGGCATGAAGTTTGCACTTCAATACCTGTCGCCGATCGACAATAGGGAATAAAGCGTTAGTTCATTCTTTCAGCTTATATTTCTTTCAGCTTATATTTAAGGGTGGGAATTGGCTCGTAGACTAAAATGTTCGTAAGTGCAAATTTATGATCGTCTGGAAATTTAAATTAATGGATTTACATTTATTGAGCATAGGCTGCATATGCAGCCTATGCTCAATAAATGTAAATCCAATAATTGTTTACAAGGAAACGTTGTTAATGTGAAATTTACAGACTATCATACTTGTGCACTTACGAACATTTTAGTCGTACGAAGTTTAATGAAACGGCCCCCAGTAATTCAGCGCAGTGTCCCGGGGCACGGGAGGGCGCGTTAATTCAGTTACGTACGTACTATATATACGTGCGTTAGTAACACCTTTTATTTTGCGTCCGACCGCCCAAGGTCAAGGTCACTGAGAACTTTGTTTATGTTTTTATTTTATCAAGGCTGCAACGTGGGGATTAGCCTCGTAATAACGATACCATTGCTTACTTTGTACTCAGACAAACAACATGTTGGATTTAAGTACTAATGTATTATTCAAACATACCATGCTTTCTCAAAACGCCGGGTGACAAGGACAGATCAGCATATACACAACCGCCTGTGTTAGTCCTGCCCAGATGTCAACGTTCCCGAACATCTGTTGACGATCTCAACTCGTAAGCAGCTTGATTGGCTGAGCATGAGCTGTAGTACAGCTCATGCTCAGTCAATCGAGCTGCTCGAATTCACGCATAGTGTTCAAGGATGTTAACATGATGTTTTGTTTTTATAAATATTGGCGAGATTCGCGTGGGCAGCGGTGTAACACTAAACCAGTCTTCGCATGAGGACACTATTTGCAAGAACCGCGCGAATGACATAATCGGATTAAACTGAATCGGTGTCAAACATTATTTATAATAGTCTCAAATGGTAGGCTAGACTTCCGGCTTTATACAATGTCGCACTGTCCGAAAGGCATTCAGTGTGTTTCGGCTTTCATCGGTCGGCCTCGTATCATAACACATTCTGCGAGTTGATTAACGCTAATGTGAACATTTTGGCAGAAAGTGCACATGTTAATTTGAGAAGTATTATCTTGCTAAAATAACATAGTTAGAACATATTTATGCAAATAATATGGAATTACAGCTCGTTTTCCTAGGTCGGACACAACCTCGTACGTTAACAAATGAAATAACGTGTTTAAGGCTCTAACGTCAATCTTGTAGTGACAAGTTCATATCATCATTTGAGAATTATCGATATCCTGCAGAAATACATAGAATGCATAGAAACTTACAATTTTAAACGTGTTATTTTGTTATGATACGAGGTCGTGTCCGACCAAAGTTAGAAGATTTGTTCATATAATATATATAGAGTTATACCGATGAAAGCCGATACACGATGAATGCCTGTTAATGTACATACGTGGATCAACATTAGTGAAAAGGCACGAGCACTTTGTTCAGTGCACACTTGCCGTCTTTACGCTTTTAATGAATGTAAGTATATGCAATATTAAGCCATTTGCACTGTGGTGAATACTGAATGCATTTATAATATTTTAATACGAAATGTCACTGAATGTTTGTTGTGGTTGTGGTTTAACCTGACACTCTCAGCTGTCCAGCTGACGGATGAGACATAAAGCCTGCTAACGGTCTATTTTGCTTGTTATAAGCAATATCGTGTTTCATTGATGGAATGACGAACAATGAAGATCCTGATCAGACTGTGCGGATGCACAGGCTGATCTGGATCTACACTGGTCGCAAAACCATAATCCCCGTTTATCCAGGCACAGTCACCATGGGCGGATTCAGGGGGGGGGCGGACTCGGCGCGCACCCCCCCCCCCTAAAATTCGCCGATTAAAGATTTTTTACAAGTTACAAGGCACGTTACTATCTATTAATATTAAATTTCATTAAATAACAAAAAAATTGAAATATTGCCTAATCATCTAGGTATAAAACATACGTATTACAACAAGTGGGCGATTTTGATAACTCGATGCTGTTTCAAATATAATAACATTTCTGTTAACCCTTAAACCGCTATTTTAATTTTTTTGTCGTCTGCTGTTTATTTTCTATTTTCCATTTTTATCATCAAAAACATGCTTTGACAGCGCTTTATAATAATTTACAACATGCTTTGACAGCACTTCAGAATCATTTCCATTGGAAATGATTCTGAAGTGCTGTCAA
The DNA here is from genome assembly GCA_029237695.1 of Conchocele bisecta. NCBI lineage: Eukaryota > Metazoa > Mollusca > Bivalvia > Lucinida > Thyasiridae > Conchocele > Conchocele bisecta. The sequence continues at coordinate 61,787,706 of CM055278.1, read as the reverse complement.
AACATGTTTTTATTGAGAAATAAGATATAAAAGCAACAGCAGACGACAATTGTTGTGTGTAGCGGCTAAGGATTAAGTTTAAAAAGGGTTAAGTCCTCAGCAAAATCCTGAACTACATGTACATGTATGTATAAAACTATGTTTATTTCATAATCAAATATTTTCAACACACATATAGTCAAACCTACTATGTCATAGGAAAAGACAGGTTTATATAAACAACACGTTTAATGTTTTATAATTTATCAACATTTTCGTCCCAGTGATGTCGAATGGTAAACATACGTTTCGTGTGTATTATAATAAGATTGATGCATTGTCATTAAAACTCTGTGGCACGAAATAGAGAATAGTAGGTTGCCGTGGATGGGCAACACTATCTGGCAAGCCTAGGAAACGGGGTGGTCGAGTCTAAATATTACTAAATGATTATAGCTGTATAGCGGGCACTCGTAATTATTAGAACTGGTGGAATAGTGACACAATTATACACTTATTTAATTACTATAAAGAACAGTTTGTGCCTATTGAATGGGCATGTACCTTGGTACATGCCCACTCAGTAGGCACAACATGATCTTTATAGGAATTAAAGAAGTGTATAATTGTGTCACTCTTCCACCAGTTCTAATAATTACGAGTGCCCGCTATACAGATATAAACATTTTGTGACGTATATTTTACTGATAGTAATATCAAGCGAGTTTCATATGCAAATTAGGCATGGCATGTTTTAGTTGTTTATACTAATTAAATGCGTCACCTGAAAATAAACGATTATCGCCACTGATATCAGTGTGGACATTTAGGTATGATATAAAATTTATAATAATAAAAATTAATACTACTAAAGGTACATTTAAAGGTACCCCACGTATTCATGGGAGGATTCAGGGGGGGGGGGCGACCCGGCACGCCCCCCCCCCCCCTAAAATTCGCCCAGTAAAGATTTTTTACAAGTTACAAGGCACGTTTCATGCCAAGTGCCATGTATTCCATGCATTTTTCTGCTCCGCTCCGCTCGGTCGACTATTTTGCAATACTTGACTATATTATCGAACGAGCTTAGCTCGTTCGATAATATAGTCAAGTATTGCAAAATAGTTACGCCCCCCCCCCACCTAACCCGAAATCCTGGATCCGCGCCTGGTATTAATTTGTATTACGTTGCTGTATATAAACCCGGCTAACATAATCAGAACCTAATCTTCACAATTATAAATATATCATTCAAATAAACGCAATGCAAATTGCCAAGGTCATAACCTCAGTAATCATAACAAATTGTATTATTTATCTTTGGCAAATACAAAATGACATTCGAATATAATAGTCAATGTACGGGATATTTACCTATACAGATAACAAAACTATAGGGTATCTCCTTTATATCGTATTGAGGAAGTAGTAATCAATGACATCACATCACTAGAAACTGCATACCCGAATTGAGTTGTAAATTCCCCTTACTCGTGTGATCTCATATGCTATTTTTACATTTCTGGATTAAATTATTATTGTTCGAATTGAGGCATTTCATGGCGGTACGAAGGGGCATTATTTTTATTAAATATGAGGCGATTGTTAGCACTTCCAAAACATGTTTTTACGTTTTTCATTTTTCTTTTGTGAAGTAAGGGAGTGGGGGAGAGTCTAAACTAAGTAACATACATATAAATGTGGCTGCGACTGGAGAAATGGGATTTATGGATGTTGTATCCAGTGTAGATCCAGATCAGCCTGTGCATCCGCACAGTCCGATCAGGATCTGCACCGTTCGCCATTCCATCAATGAATCAACACCCGTCATGCTTCTAGCAAGGAATGAAGATCGTTTTCAGGCCACATGAGTGTGCTATTTGATCAACAGCTACACTGGTCACAAATCCCATAAGTCACATTTCTCCATTCACAACCACAGCTACGGAAACTAGGCGACACATATGACGCAAGCTGATTAAAAGATCATCAGGTCATGACCAGTGTATATCCTGATCATCAAATGAGACACGTCATGAAATACGTTTACAAAATTTACAATATTTTCCGTAAATTGCGTCAAAAGTTGACAAAATGTTCAGAGTACATGCGGAATTATATTCCGCATGCACTCTGAAGATTTTGTCAACTTTTGACATTATTTATGAAAAATATTGTAATTTTTGTAAACGTATTTAATGAAATTACGCAGATGTCCGAAAGTACGACATCGCATGGCGTGTCTCAAATACAGTCATACAGAGAATGTAATGATATGAAGGAACATAAACAACGTCGAATTTGACTCACTGACGACCAGTCTAGCCCCTGACAGGGCTCCAGATAAGGTGCGTATTGGCGGAATACGCATTGATTATCAAATATGGGAGTACAAAATACTCACAGCAATGTGACAATACGCATTGATTTGTTAAAATACTGTAATAAAGTTGAAAATTTACTTAGTTGAGCTACAAAATTCAAAAAGGTGTTTGCTGTTTGCAGCTCAAATAATTATGTTATCTTAACATCATTTTCAAAAATAATTTTGTAATTTTTCAAAGAAATACTGAACATGTTGTCATGTGACAGTTTCAATTCGAGCCACCACTAGTATCGTCATAGGAAAGTTAATGTATCTGTCTTAACAATAATTAAACATGTATTTAAATTAGTGTAGATCAAGAGAAGTGTGTGGGGCAGTGTATGAAGACATATGTCCTATAGGAGAAAAGAAAACTAGAGGAGAAAATACAAATTTGTTGGAAATCGGATTTGTAGGCAAATAGCAAAAATAAGGAAAAAAAGGGGGACACTGCACGAAAATACAGGACCGTATTTGACCTAAGCAGTGTCCCATTTCAGCACACACTATGCACGTTTGTCCCCCCCACTGCACTAACTAACATATAGAACATAAAACACTAAAAATAATATTCGGGAATGGGGTTTATGGTTTTTCTACCAGTGTAGGTCCAGATCAGCCTGTGCATCCGTCAGGTCTGGATCTGCACTGTTCGCCATTCCATGGATGAAACACACACCATGCTTGTAACGAGCAATACATATCACCATATATTATCAGGATACAGGAGTGTGCTATTTGAGAATTAAATTATACTGGTCATAAATCCCGTAAGCCCCATTTCTCCTGTCACGGCCACATAAGTATGTCCGGATATGGAATACCATCGAACCAATTCCAACTTGGCTTTTTGCATGCTGGGAAAAGTATGGGCTATAAAAAGTTTAAAAATCGCAGATGAAAATTCAGTATTTTTTTTTCTTTCTCCCTGTAAATATCATGAATACGTCTTGGAATTTCATTAGAATTGAGTCCAGTGGACTCAATTCTAATGAAAATTAAAGACATATTTACATAGAGAACTGAATTAAGCAAAATACTCCCGATGTGCTGGCTGTTATTTCCACCGCTAGTATGACAAGAGTTAAATAACAAACAATACACAGCAAACAGCAATGGTTACCCTAGCAGGGCCTTCCGGTATGAAAATTAAACCGAAACCTAAGAAAATGGATAGATAGATAGATTCGCTTCTCGACTACCAGACAAAATACTGGGACTAGATAACTTTTAGATTTTCTGCAGGACAGGTGTAAACCCGGTACCGGATAAAATATAATGTATAGTGGATACGATTACTCACGGGCATATCTGCACGGTGGTGAGTTAATAGATTCAAGTATATTGACGGTGCGGTATGTTACAGGATACAATGAACGATGTTACATGTAATGATGCAATTATTTTGTAGATATTTAGACAATTGAAGAAATTAAACATAATATGGATTAAAGGAACTGCATCTCAGATATACATAGACAGTGGCGAAAACTATTAGCGAACCACTTTAACCCTTAGACCGCTACATACAACAATTGTCGTCTGCTGTTGCTTTAATATATTGCCTTATTTCTCAATAAAAACATGGTTTGAAAGAATTTCAGAATCATTTCCAACGGAAATGATTCTGAAGTGCTGTCAAAGATGTTGTAAATTATTCTAAAGTGAGGTCAAAGCATGTTTTTGATGATAAAGATGGAAAATAGAAAATAAACAGCAGACGATAACAAAAATTAAGATAGCGATGTAAGCGTTAATTGTAGATTTGTATCGTATGTAGACATACATGTAAACTGTGCCTGTATGTGGCCGAGTGAGTAGAGTTACGTTTACAGTTACTTTAAAGGGGCTTATCAGGATTAAAAAAAAAAATATAAAAATAAAAAAGTGTTTTCACCATGGCCCTGTATAAAGGGTTATTTGAAGATATATGACGATACTAGGACTGCTGGGTTGTTTCAATTTTCACCGACATCGGTATGTAAGTATCAGATTTTCTATCTTGTTGAACGCAACAAGATAGGAAATCCGATAGTTATGTACCTACATGTGGTCACTGCCCATTCCTTAGCCAATCATTAAACTAGAGGTTGTTGGCACTGTTTGGGTTTCGTTTACCGTTTAATACATAAATATACACGCGGTAGCTAGGTGACCATTGCTTTGTCGTCTGCTTTTTATTTGAATGGTTCATTTTGTTCAGCAAAAAACATGGCTTAACAGCACTTTAGAATCATTTCCAATGGAAATGATTCTAAAGTGCGCTAAACCATATTTCATTAAAGGTACATGCCCACTCTAAAAGCACAAACTAAAAATTACTAGTGCCTGCTATGCAGATATAATCATTTAGTAATATTGATTTTCCTGATAGTGACTCGCGGTGGTATCAGGTTATTTGCATATGCAAATGAGGCATGATATTTTTAAATTATTTATACTAATTAAATGCGTCACCTGAACAAATAATATTTTCGACAGATTATAAAGTTTGATCATTGCACATCAAAAAATAAATTCAGAGAATAAATAGTAATGCCCGTTAACCGTGAACATTTTAAGGAAACACTGTTGTCGCCCATGATATCAGTGTGGCAATTTATGTCTGATATAAAATGTATAATAATGCCAATCAAGACCTGGGGTAATGGTTAATGAATGTTTATTTTGCCAGAAAATGTCTCAGACGATGGCTCTGATATGTGGAACAGTTTGTACCTACTGAGTGGGCATTTACCTTTAAGAAAGAAGACACAATTTAAAACAACAGCGGACGACAATTTTTTCGTTTCCCGCGTTTTACGAGTTAAAGGTACATGCCCACTCAGTAGGTTATACTATAGAGAGAGAGATAGTTTTGTATATTCTGTAAATATGACATTTTCTGGCAAAGTAAACATTCACTCACCATTACCCTATGTATTGATTGGCATTATTATACATTTTAAATCACACATAAATTTCCACATTGATACCAGGGGCGATAATCGTGTTTCCTTAAAATGTTAACGGAAATTACTATTTATTCTTTGTGTTTATTTTTTTATTTACAATGATAATACTTTAAAATCGGGTCGAAAATATTATTTTGTTCAGGTGACGCATTTAATTAGTATAAATAATTAAAAACTATCATGCTTCATTTGCATAGGAAAATGGCCTGATACCACCGTGCGTCACTGTCAGTAAAATAAATATTACTAAATGATTGTATCTGTCGTAATTTTTTATACACTTATTTAATTCGTAAAATAACATGTTGTGCCTACTGATCGAGTACTTTAATAGAAGATCAAGGTTATCATTTGTCAAATAACCGTCGCGGGTCACTTCATGGGGCCTGGAGGGCATCGTATCTTCGATGACGTCTCTGAAATCGAATATGTGTTTATTATTCGCGCCATGCTCAGTGACATTTATTAAACAGCCTATATAAATCAGTCTTTAATGTCACCCCCACTCGCCAATTGCCCCAGACCTCACGCAGAGCAAATTAGTACAAATTAATTTGCACTGTGCGGGTGGCAATTGACAGGTGTATTGATTTCAAGATATGACCATGGAAAACGAACGTTCTTGCCAAGGCCTATCAAATAACATTCGACCCAGTTATGGTGTATAAGTAAACAAACACAATGAATAATGTTAGTATTACTGTCGTACACAATATACCCCACGGTAAAGTATATAGCCTTAGGTCGCACTGGAATACACCGATACAGAGACCAATGCAGCGAATAGTGCTGAGGTGACGATTTCACTGCGTGGTTGTTCTTGGTTCCAGCCTACCATGTGGTCTGCGGGTAACCGACACTATTTAAGGAAACTTATCTGTGTACATTGAAGTCGATGTCCTCGCACGGTAGCTATATATATACTATATATACAGTGAAGGTCATCGAACCAGTGCCGTCGTTAAATCAAAGCATTTACACAAATTTGCATTTATACATTGAAGTCGATGGCCTCACACGGTACCTATATATATATATATATATATATACTATATACAGTGAAACCTATCTAAACCGGACACCTGGGACAGGGTGTCCGGTTTAGAGAGGTTTCACTGTAAATCAGGCATTTGATCATTCTGAATCATAGTTGTGTGCTACACGATCACGAACAGACATTATCACCTGAGATAAATGACAAAGAAACTCATCAAACAATTAGATCACATGTGTTTTATTGGTGCCCGGTTTAGAGAGTATCCACTGTACTAGCATTTAGACATTCTATCCTAACACTGCCATAAATGAAATCGTCCACTTCCTGTTTCCGTCCGGCCCAGTAAACAGCATTTTTTCGGGTTATTTTACGACAAAGCGGAGATGCGCGCGCATCACTTTGTTTACCGTAGCGACAGAAATGTCAAAGTCGTTCGCTTGGTGAAAAATGGAGATTAGAAAGGTAAGAAATAGTTAAACACTAATAAATCAATAAAATTATGTCTTTTTATTTTATTCCCAAATTATGTTCCCTTAATTTGTTAATTAATAAAATTACATTTTTAACACCAAAAAATACCAGTTTACACATTTTTTCTTTTACCGTCTGCCAAAGTGATGATTTTTCCAGGGCACGCACACCTGCTGGATGGTTGCCAAAAGTATACTGTCGGCCAAAAAGTAGAAAAAGTACAGCCGCTGTTGTTATTGGTGTAGTGATTTGTTTGAACCTTCAATACTGATTGTCTGTACGAGTATCTTCGTATACTTGATGTCTTGTTACCAGAGTATCTTCGTATACAGTTAGAAAAGAGTAAATAAAATAAATTTGAAACGTTTGTGTTTTGTTTTTTATTTCGTCAAAATGATAGTTATTCTCTTTCAGCAAAATGCGCCTACATCTGCAAGGCAGCCATACAATCCTTACGACCCCGACGATATGACAAATCATCAAGCGTGGTGACACGTTTCTGTGTACTAACTGCACTGGTGACATCATTACAACCCAGTAATTATAGTATTAAACGGGATATACAGCATTGTAAATAAGTTTAAACAGTCATTTAGAGTTGGAGTTTACAAATTTTACATTTTAATCAAGTATAAACTACATGTAGAAAGTCCTAAAGTAGCGTCTTTCTACTGGTTACATATTTGTATATATAAATATCGTATACATATCGTATACTTATAATATTGGTATATTTAATGAGCATATCTACGGAAGCCCATTAGGGCCACTTCAATTATTTTTTTATCTTTTCTTGAATTTTCAAGATCTTTTCTTGAAAATTCAAGAAAAGAACTTGAAAATTCAAGAAAAGGACTTTTGAAAATTCAATATTTCAAGATGTTTTCTTGAAAATTCAAGAAAAAATCTTGAACATTCAAGAAAAGAACTTGAAAATTCAATATTTCAAGAAGTTTTTTTGAATTTTCAAGAAAAGAACTTGAAAATTCAAGATGTTTTCTTGAAAATTCAAGAAAAGAACTTTTGAAAATTCAATATTTCAAGATGTTTTCTTGAAAATTCAAGAAAAAATCTTGAACATTCAAGAAAAGAACTTGAAAATTCAATATTTCAAGATGTTTTTTTGAATTTTCAAGAAAAGAACTTGAAAATTCAAGATGTTTTCTTGAAAATTCAAGAAAAGAACTTTTGAAAATTCAATATTTCAAGATGTTTTCTTGAAAATTCAAGAAAGGAACTTGAAAATTCAAGAAAACATCTCGAATAAATGGAAATTAAAAAAAAGTGAAGTGGCCCTAATGGGCTTCCGTACATATCGTATGATATGACCAAAAATAGGTGGGTAGGGTAACTTTATAAAAAATATATAAACGCATCTGAGGCAGTTACTGCATTATTATAGTGGCGCGCGATTTCTAATTCATTTGCGACTGAGTATTTCAATAGTTGTCGCAAGAGCCTCCTTAAATGATTGCGAGAGGCGGTGATATTTATAAATCACCCGCCGCTGTGAGAAATGTAGTCGATTTTGGCTATTTTCAACCGTCCCGTGATGCCTAAGACCCTCTATTACGGTGCTACACCACCGGCTGCGCTAATCTTGCCGATATTTGAATTTATTTTTATTTCAAGATACTTGAATATTGTGCTTGAAATCAAGCGGCTTGATTGGCTGAGCCTGAGCTGTGCAGCAGCTCAGGCTCTGACAATCAAACCGCTTGATTGCGAGTTGACATTGCCAATATATGTTCAGAAACGTTGAAATCCGTGCAAGATTGAGGCTGGCCGTTCAGTATCACTGCTTTAGAGGATGAAATGCCGAGGTCAAAGAACGCACGCGTATAACATGAATATGTCGTACAGTGGTCACATGATGCGGTGGTTTCCCGATTCGTGAGTGTATGGGGTGGAACCCATGTTCCTTTCGCTGTTGTGACAAAAATGACAGGTTAGATGTCAAATAAAACCCACATGCGGCTAATGTCAGACAAAACATGATACTGAAATATACACCAGCGCGTATTAAAAGAGAAAAAATATATAGATTCGGAGCCAAAACGAATATGGATTAATGCTGGATATATATTTTCAACGTTGATTTTTTCTTTGAGTGTCGTAGTTTGGAATAATTAATTTGGTTAAATTGTCTGTCTCACGGTGATGGAATTGGACGGTAAGAGTTTAGTTTCTATTTATTTATTTTTTCTTTATATTAACGAGAGTGACATAGTTGTTTGAACATGGTCAGTATGTTGGTGTCAGATGTGTACTTTTGTGGCTTGTGGGTATATTTGGATGGATTTAGTTGGTTTTGGGTAATTCACATAGTTTTGTGAAACTACTAATGATCAATCATTACACACGACAGAAATTGTCAATTATCTACACATTCACCGTTCTGAACTTTCTTTAAAAATATCGAATCGCGTGACACGCAGTGATTTGGTTGGCTAATGGGAAATGACGTCAGTCTCCGGTAACCAACCAAACCACTGCGTGCACGTGAACAAGCGAATGTAGGTTAGTGTGACAGGTTTTTCAGTGCAGTTTACACTCGAAAGCTTTGAGATGTATGTTAATATATTAGCAACTGTAAAATCTATGCCGAAAACCCACCCCAATCAGCGGTTTCGACGCGCTATAACACGTTGTATAGGCGAGTAACGATGACGACTTCGTGTGGCTGTTTCTTTCAATGGTGACGAATGCGAGTTTTGTACCTTTCATAATTACACAATCTTCATACCCGGGCGCATTTGAATTGTTTTGTACATTGTTTAGAAAGGTGTTTCATGTATATACAAACACAAATTGACCATCCAAGACCCGCTAGAATCACCTGTGGCTATACGTGCAACCGCTCAGAAACAGGGATTCGGATTGCTTCGGTTTTCCGTTGCATACACAATCGACTGCGTTAATCTTGGCCAGATTATCAACGGTGTTGGGACGTCTATTCTCAATGTAAACTCGCAATCGAGCTGCTTGATGTCAAACACAATGTCAAAGTACAACATATTAATGTATTTTGAAATAAAGAAATTTAGAAATAATGGCCAGATTAGCGTAGAAAGTAGTGTGCAAATAATACAGCAAATGGCGTTATCCACCAGCGAAGGGAAGTACATTTTGTAGCTTTCACGACAATACCAAAGCTGTACATCCGTGCTCGGAACTGGCCGATTCCGTTAGCTACGGAAATAAACGGTAATTTAACATACATCGGTTTTATTCCGAGAATTGTGAAAATCATTTACCTTGAAATGTGTCTTGTCAGACTGTGACTGCAGAAACGGGGCTTTTACGGTTAGCAACCAGTGTAGATCCAGATCAGACTGTGCATCCGCACAGTCTGATCAGGATCTGCACTGTTCGCCATTCCATCAATGAAATACCCGTCATGCTTCTAACAAGCAATATAGATGGTTATCCGGCTACATGAGTGTAGTATTTGATCAGGAGCTACTCTGGTCAAAAAGACCATAAGCCGGTACTGTCCCATTTCACTGCCACAGCTGACTAGCGAATCAGGAAGTTCCGTCTTAAGTCTTAAGTCTCACTATACCCGGATCATGAAACATGAGACGAAGGTTAAATAAAAACCCGAAACTAATACTACGCTTACTCGGGTATGTCATTGCACACGACGCTTTATTTAATATATCCACTATATTCAGTATAATATAATTATGCTAGTGCTGTCCGTCCATGTGACCGAACATTAGATATATCAAGTGGGAACTCACACGAGTATATTTAAGTACAGTTGTATTTAAAGGGGCATGCCCACTCAGTAGGCACAAACTGTTCTTTATAGGAATTAAATAAGTGTATAATTGTGTCACTATTCCACCAGTTCTAAAGATTACTAGTGGCCGCTATACAGGTATAATCATTTAGTACTATTTATTTTACTGATTGTGACGCGCGTTGGTATCAGGCTATTTTCATATGCAAATGAGGCATGGTATGTTTTAATTATTTATACTGATTAAAGGCGCCACCTGAACAAATACAATTTTCGACATATTCTAATGTATTGCACATCAACAATAAATACAGAGTATAAATAGTAATGTCCGTTAACATTTTAAGGAAACACGGTTATTGCCTACGATATCAGTGTGGAAAGTTACGTCTGATATAAAATGTATAATAATGTCAATCAATACGTGGGGTAATAGTGAAAATGTCTCTTATGATTTCTCTTATATAAAAAGAATCCTAATATATGCCTCTTCAAAGGTGCATGCACCTTTGAAGAGGCATATATTAGGATTCTTTTTTAAAACTACTATGCAAATAAAAACGTTTTATTTCATCATAGCCATGTTTAAAGTGGTTTAATTGAAGATATATGACGATACTAGAACCGCTGGGTTGTTTCTATTTTCACCCATATAGGTACATAAATATCGGATTTCCTATCTTCTTGCGTTCAACAAGATAGCAAATCTGATACGTATGTACCGATATCGGTGAAAATTGAAACAACCCAGCAGTCCTATACGGACTTTTTTTTTTTTTTATCCTTTCTTGAATTTTCGAGATGTTTTCTTGAATTTTCAAGATGTTTTCTTGAATTTTCAAGTTCTTTTCTTGAATTTTCAAGATCTTTTCTTGAAAATTCAAGAAAAGAGCTTGAACATTCAAGAAAACATCTTGAATAAATGGAAATTAAAAAAAGGTTAAGTGGCCCTTATGGGCTTCCGTAGTCCTAGGATCGTCACATATTTTCAATTAACCCACTTTACACAGGGCCATGATGAAAAAAGCATTTTTATTTTCTATCGTATTTTTTAAAAAAAATCCTGATATGCTCCTTGAAGTTCCAACGTTTCTGAACATATATTGGCAATAAAAACTCGCAATCACGCAGTTTGATTGGCTGTGCCTGAGCTGTAGCCTGCGTTAATCTTGCCAATATGTCAACGTTTCTAAACATCTATTGGCAATACTAGTACACAACTCGCAATCCAGCAGTTTTATTGGCTGTGCCTGAATTGTAACACAGCTCAGGATCAGCCAATCAAGCTGTTGACTTTCAAACACAATATTGAAGTATTATTTTAATAAACGTATCTACAAATATTGGAAAGATTAGCACAGGTGGTGATGTATTACGGTATGTCTTTTCTTCCAGATCGATTTACGTTCTCCCCGGGCACCATGGTACTGGAAACCAGTGACGACTCGGTCTCTACCATAAGCACCAACCACTATCTTGAGATAGACCCGACAAGTAACAGTTCATCCACAGCGGATCTCCTTGCCAACCAGGGCTATATCAACCCTAGAGACAACAGGCCGAGGGAGAGCTACCTCATTGCTCAGAACAACGTCATAACACATGCCAATGACGTCACACCGAGAACACATCAATCTGTTGAACTTTCCGTCGACGCAGAGCCAATCGGTTGCAATGACGATAAAGAAGATACGACTGATAAGACATTCATTGGAAGGTGTTCATTTTATATTCTAGTGTTCATGGTAATAATATCATCCATAATGTCAATAAGCGCCACTGTGATAATGGTGAAACTTTTGGAGAAATGCGACACGCTGGAACAGCAACTCGGGACTGCGCATGCGTTGTACGCGGCTGCGCAGAATGATGCACACTTGTGTATTCCATGTGACGATTTATCCCAGGGACCATTTGAAGAAGACAATCCGTTGTTAAAAGAACTTATTCAAAGGGAACAAGATGGCGTCCAAACGTGTTGTGCAAAGACTCAATTCCAGATCGCAACACTCCTTAAACTGGTAAATATTTCACTGTTTACTTTGATCGCTACACGGCCATCTGCGTTAATCTTGCCAAGATGCCAACGTTTCTGAACTTCTATTGGCAATATCAACTCGCAATCAAGCAGTTTGATTGGCTGTGCCTGAGCTGTAACACAGCTCAGGCTCAGTCAATCAAGCTGCTTGCTTTCAAGCACAATATTCAATAGTTTTTGTAACAAATTCATTGACAAATATTCTCAGGATTAGCGCAGACGGTGGTGTACTAACACAAATGTATATGATTGGTAAATAGTTGTAGTTTGATATAGAAACTCCCTTTGCGGTGGGACATCACCGCGGTGTTCGGTTTAGAGACGACTTACTGGCTAAGTGGCTGTGACTGGAGATATGTCGCCGAAATTTCAGTCTGTAACTCACAACGCATAAAGGTTCTTTTTTTCTGTCAATTCTTCCTGCGCTCGCTGACGCAGGGAGTTATGCATTTAAAACTCATATCAAATCATTCAAATATCGCAATTTCCTTTAAACTACATGTTATAAATGAAACATTTATCTCTTCCAAACAATACCTACCTGAAAAGGAATAGCTCCAGATAAGGAATTAGTAATTGAGTATTTTCACTCCATCATTTCTGAAGCAATTGGGTATTTCAAAATTTTAATTGGGTAAAATAAAATCGCCTTCTGTCTAGACATAACAGACAGCAATTATTGAATAGTTTGCTTCGAAATAAAAACATGTATTGGTATTTCATTAAAATTGTCTCCTTGGAGACAATTCTAATGAAATACCAAGATGTGTTTTCATGGAAAATAAGAAAAATATGCTATATTTGTGGCCTGTTAATTGCTTTATGCAGCATGATAAAGGTACCACAAAATTGTTATTGCTTTTTGATACTCTCTACTTCTGATTTCAATTGTGTTTTTGGCAATTTTAATTGTGTATTTAAGCAAATACGCAGCTTATCTGGAGCTCTGTGGCCAAAATACAATACATTTTATTCACTCTAAGCCACATACGTGACACACGAGGTAGAAACATGGCAAGATTATCGCAGGCTGTGGTGTATCTAATGAATTTGTTTTCATTTCAGTTTTCCAAGCATACACAGCTAGAAAAATGTGCTCAAGGTGAGTTTAAATGCCATGGTTGACACACAGGTGAAAAACACATAGCGGGGGTCAACATGATTAGAATTCCCATAATCAAAGACAATATGAACATAGTATGAACAGTACGTGAGTACATTTTAAGTTACTGTTCGCAACTTTGTTTATAAACCAGCAAAAAGTTGAAAACCCGCACGAATTGAAATACCATGAATTTCAAACCCGTTTTCATGACTATAATATTCTATTTCTCTGTTGTCGTTTTGCTGATTTCCAAACATACAACCATATTGACGAACGATGGTATTCGTTTTCCACCTGTGTTTACAACCGGCAATAGCGGATGCCATAGGTTTACTATTGTATCATCCCATGCTAAGTTGAATACGGATCACATGTACATTTAACTCGTCCATTAATATCGCCGGTCTCGGTAGAGCCGAGGGGGGGGGGGGGAGGGGGGGGGGGAGCGAATACAGTAAGTAGTCTCAATGTGTCCGTCAGTCCGTGCGTGGGTCCGGTTATAATATTTGTCGAAGTTTCTCCAATTTGCGAATGGGGGGGGGGGGGGGGGGTTGAAGGCTCATTTGCCACATTTTCTTGTTTTTGCTAGATTTATGCTCTAAAGCCGGACACCAAACAATTTTATTTTTGATGAGTGTCTTGGTCATTTATCTCGTGTGATATATGGCTCGGAAGGATCAAATTCCTGATTTACAATGTAACCTTTCAAAGCCGGACACCTTGGTGACCTCACAGCAGGCCCGTACGCAGAGGGGGATCGACGGGTGCGTACGCACCCCCCTTAACCATTTCAACACCACAGGCCTATATAGTGGTATTGGCAAAAAGTGTAGATCCAGATGAGCCGGCTCGTGACGAGCCGTCTCATCAGGATCTGAACTTTTTTTTCAAAATTTTTAGAACAAAAAACAACCCAATGTGCAATACATGGAAAAAACTGGTCTGAAAATCATTTTGTGATGATTTAGATTGGTTGCAAAATTAACAAAGCAAAAACACCCTATGTGCATACATGGACTGGTCTGAAAATCATTTTGTGATGATTTAGATTGGTTGCAAAATTAACAAAGCAAAATCCATTCCAGTTACTTAGGGGTGAAAGGGTTAATATACCGAGGTCTGTCCGTGGATGTGCAAAAACAATGTTTAGTCCTTCGCGCCGTCGATAACGCACCCCCCTAAAATAATTCCTGCGTACGGGCCTGAGAGGTTTCAGTGTATTTCAAATGAAAATAATGTAACATGGTAATTTGTTGTTATTCACAGAACTTCGCAACGAAAATTCGAGTTGCAGCAATGTGTCACCCGGAAACGGTTCATCAAGTAGTTCCGGGTCAATATCGGCTCACCTGATTGGACGGCAGCACACCCCAGACCACCAAGGTGCGTGTATGATATTGATGAGAGTGCGCAGACGCGCATTGCGCATGTTGATGAGTAACACTATTTTACGGCTGGTGTTAACGTCGTGGCGAGTGGATTATGGTTAATATTTAATAAGTCGCGGGCAGTAATTATACACGGGAGTTTTTGCAGAGTTACTGCCTTGCAGTAGGGTACTACTACACCACTGGCTGCCTTAACCTTGCCAAGATGTTTAATAAACACATTTACAATTATAATATAGTCAAGTATTGCAAAATAGTTACGCCCCCCCCCCCCTAACCCGAAATCCTGAATCCGCGCCTGAGGTCAATGTCTGATACGACATTATGTTATCAGTCGGTACTTATTCGCCAAATACAAAGCTCGTAATCTAGGAATGTTGAATTCTTTCAGGGATCGGGATGCAACCAATCAGAAACTGGGAGGCCGACCAACCAACGACGCACGCCGAGGGTCTCCACATAACAGATCACCGCATCAGTGTGCCGGAAAGCGGTATCTATTATATCTACAGCCAGGCTGGTTTCCTGTTTTACTACGACGAAGCTCCGATTAGCATGGACAAAAGTCAGACGCTCTTCCATACGGTTTATCGATACAGCCCGATATATCCGAATGGAGGGAACCAGCAGCTGCTGCGCAGCGCCACCACGCAATGCTGGGAACAAGACAAGAAGTACGGCCGATACACAACATACGTTGCCGCCGCAATAAAACTTGTAAAGGTGACCAGCTTTATGTGAAAGTCTCGCACATTTCATCGTTAGCGGCAGATATGAGTTATTTTGGTTTATTCAAAATAAGGTGAACATGACAAGGTTAAAAATAACGTCATTTGATGACACAAATAAATGAACGACCCCTGGCGGCGTGATTCGATGTGAATCTACGTGACTAAGTCACAAGTTTCCAGTCGAACATGTCCCTAATGTGACACAATACACGAAACAAATATTCCAGTTCTTATAGGAACGTTTTGAAACGTCTGTGATAGAACGATAATGTACAACGAGAGATATTTTTGGTACGCCAACTGCTGTTGTTGTTGTTGTTATTGTTGTTGTTGTTGGGTATATAATGGTATATACCTCTTTGAAGCATAATACATTTAGTTCTTGGACTTTGAGTTGAAACGCAATTCATGGCAATATGCTCAAAATCACTTGATGATAAACCACCAACTGCGCTAATCTTGTCAACAGTTGTAAATGTACTTATTACAAAATACTTAAATATTGTGCTTGAAAGAAAGCAGCTTGATTGGCTAAATCTGAGCTGTGCTGCAGCTCAGACACAGCCGATCAAACTGCTTGATGGCAAGTTGATGTTGCCAATCGCTGCTTAGACACGTTGACCGAGACATTGACTCTTGACGGAATTGAACGTTGTTTAAACTTGGTCCGATTCAAATTTCCCTGCAGCATGTTGAGACTAACTACACAAGTAATGCTGCTAAATTTGGTATTGGCGGACTCGTAGTGTTAACGACTGGAACATGGTCATCATTAAAAGGAAGAAACCGCAGCCTTATTAATTAACCATACGATGTACACGAGACCTCATGGGCGCCACCACTATTGCAGCGTAAACAATAGACCACGTGATCACATACCCTGACTATTGCCAGTCTAACCACAGGTGGAAAACGAGTACCATTGTTAGTCAATTTATCCCGTCAACACAGTGCGTATGTGCCGTGAAAAAAGGTGCCGTGAAACATTTTTGATATCCAGTCAATACTATTTTTGCATTTTACAGCCATTTGTAGGTGTTGACGGGATAAATAGAATAGTAGGTTAGTGCCGTGAATGGGAAAAAATATCTGGCGCGGCACGGAAACGGGATGTGCTCGGCAGAGCCTCGCCCATCCCGTTTCCTGAGCCTTGCCAGATATTTTTTTCCCATTCACGGCACTAACCTACTATGCTCTATATCACCGTAACGCAAGATTAACACAGGTGGTGGTGTATTGTTTTGTTGACGTCGATTCTCAGAGTGGTCCATATGTTGCAATCTTCTAACTCGTTAACTCGTTAACTCGTACACATCACGTAGTGATGCCTTTAATGTCACCGTCTCTTACAGAGCTCCAGATAAGGACCGTGTTGGCGTATTTTACGAACTTATTTTAGCTGAATACTCATTGATTATTAACAGTGGAAGTACAAAATACTCACAGCAATGTGAACATACGCATTCCGTTTCAAATTGAGTAGTGGAAATACTGTAATAAAATTGAAAATGTACTTAGTTGAGCTGCAAAAAGCAAACTACTGTTTTTGAAGCTCAACTCAGTAAATGTTCAACTGCATTACAGTGTAAATAAGTGAATAAGAAATAATACACTCGTATAATAATAATAGTAATAATAATAATACATTACATTAATTTATTAAAATTTAAATATGTGAACTATCACTCTTGAGTATTTCCGAGACACTGCCTTTGTGGTTTTCGTTTGTTTAGCATACTAATAACCAAGGAGACCCGTGCCCATATACCAGTAGCCTATTTCATCAACATTGCAAAGTATACTTTACTAGCAAAGTATACTTTGAGGGAGTAATCATTTATTTTTCCTGGAAAGCATTATTTCATATAGAACTAACAAATGCATATATTTCATGATTATGCAGAATTATTATACTGAATTTATTACATTATCACAGCCAAATTGGCTGTGATAATGTAATAAATTCAGTATAATAAAAATTAATAAATTTATCATAAAATTGAAAATTTCTAAAGTATACTTTGCAATGTTGGTGAAATAGGCTACAGGTCTCCAGATAAGGAATTAGTAATTGAGTATTGTCACTCCATTATTTCTGAAGCAATTGGGTATTTCCAAATTTTAATTGGGTAAAATAAAATCACAATACTGTTTACACATCAACAGACCGAAATTATTGAATAGTGTCCTTGGAGACAATTCTAATGAAATATCAAGATGTGTTTTCATGGAAAATATGGAAAAAAGCTTGATACCACAACATTTCTATTGCTTTTTGATACTCGCTACTTCTGATTTCAATTGGGTTTTAGGAAATTTTAATTGGGTATTTAAGCAAATACGCAGCTTATCTGGAGCGCTGCATATACACACCAACAGACGCCGTAGAGACGGGTGAATGTAGCGAGGGTAGTGCTTTTTATCACTATTTGGGGAAGGGGGCCAGTGCCATTTGGAGGGGAAAAATGTGATGTGAACAATATGGGATTTTTCTACAGTAAGCCATAATGGCATTTATTATCGAATAAACAGCCAACTACAGTATTCTATCCACTTTTTGAGCGTTTCAGCCAATGAGTTCAAAGTTGTTATTGCATAAAAATGAATTAGTCATCCCATAGAAAAGTGATAAGCAAGTAGCATCGGAAAAAGAGGAATATTTGAGGGGGTGGGATTTTTTTTCTGTAGTGTGGGGGAAACATTGTTTCTTGCGTGGGTGGGGGGGGGGGGGGGCGGAATGGGGCCTTATATCTCTGAATATTTGGGTGTTAAAACACTGGATGCGTACATGTATATTAGTCAATGCACGATACGTATGTTGTAATCAGACCGTATGTATTTGCTCAATGCACAACGAATTACTTGACGACAAGTTCAGTACATTGCAATCATATATTCATATATCGATTCGTTACAATCGACTACCAAGCTTATTAAAGGGGCATATCGGGATATTTGAAAACAAATACTATAAACATTAACACGTGTTTACACCATATCCCTGTGTAAAGTGGTTAAATTGAAGAGAATATGACAAAATAGGACCGTTGGGTTGTTTATATTTTCACCCATATATAGGTACATTGTACATAAATATTGGATTTCCTATCTTGTTGCATCAACAATATAGAACATCTGATACTTATGTACCGATATCGGTGAATATTGCACCACCCCAGCGGTCCTAATATCGTCATGTATCTTCAAATAAACCAGTTTACACAGGGCCATGATGAAAACACGTTCTTATTGTTTATAGCAGTGCTTAAACAAATCATGATATGCCCCTTTAACGGGTTAAACATGTTCATGAACCATGACGCATTAAATCAACATTACCATTATCACCCGGCATATCTTGACCAGTTATTGTCAATATCATATCCCATATTATAAACAAAATAGTAGGTTAGTGCCGTGAATGGGAAAACATATCTGGCGCGGCACGGAAACGGGATATGCTCGGCAGAGCCTCGCCCATCCCGTTTCCTGAGCCTTGCCAGATATATACGGCATCTAAATTCAGACACCAACTGGTGGTAAACTGTGATCTATGTTAACTCCGTGGCTGAACGGGTGTGTGTGTGTGTGTGGGGGGGGGGGGGGGGGGGTGGGGGGGGGGGGGGGGGGTTGCCACCCGGAGCCCCCCCCCCCCTTCCAGATCAGCCCCTGCACACGCAGCGCGTGTGGATTGAGCTTTCACACTGCGGTAGCGAAGTTAAACGGGCCGAATCGTGACGATTGGGCCCAAATCGCTTCGGTACCGCTTTGCCTTTATTGTATGTATATAATTATGTCTGTCTCGCTATGACAAAAACGGGTTTACAGAGCTTTTTAACCAGTGTGTGTCTATTTAGCATCAATCGGGACGTTTTGATGACAAGAATGAAAAATAAGAAACAGCCTTATGAGTTGGTACTTAAGAACATATGTGATATTTCGTGAAGTATATTTACAGAAACTGTGATAGTGTTTGTAAATGACGTCGAAAGATGACGAACTTTTCATATCATATGCGGAATAGAATTGTCAACTTTCGACGTCAATTGAGGAAAATGTCGTAAATATTTTAACTATTTTTTCATGAGAAAGGCACATGTCCTTAGGTACAAAATCACATGGCATCTCTGCAATACAGACATTATGAATGTAATATATAAGTGTGTATATATTTATGTCGACATTAATCACAATCTGCACAAGCGGGGGATTGTCTGAGGGTACACTTGTCACATATTCAATAAGGCACATTTTGTCATGGCGAGACAAACTAAACAACTTTGATATAGACATTAATACAGGAGTTAAATAAATATGTTCCCTGTTTTTCATATCCCAAGTCCCCAAATGCAGAATGCGAAAGCTAATTCCATGCCCATTTGAACATAGCAGACCGTTAATTGCAACGTCTTCAACTGGGCATGGAATACCCGAAATGCGTTGAAGAATTGGACATAATATCAACACTGTAGGTGAATTACGAAAGCATGCAGGAGGACTTGTGTTTTTCTTTTATTTGAAAAAATAATAAGAAAAAACGAGATTTATTATTTAAATAACAAAACAAAAAAACAACAAACAAAACACGAACAACGAGAATGATTTGTTTCTGTTTCAATTTATTTAACAAGAAACGAGGCAAAGCCACGAAGGCCAGGTTTTTTCCAAGCATAGACACTTGGATAACATAATTATACCCACTTTTTGTAGACTAGATGGCCGTGGCCTGCATGTCGCGCCTTCGTGCGAGGCATGGACACTAAAAAAATAGATATAGTAGATGGAAAAACTTTAACGAAAAAACTTTAACCGGACACGGACGTACGGACGGAAGGACGTATGCCAAAATGCCGACGATATCGCGCTTTCCGCAAGCGGGTGCGACAATGATGATAAACACCCATGTGAAGTATCAAGGTAATGGGCGAAGCAGTTGCAGAGATATAGTATAACGAAAAAGCTTTAACCAAACAACTTTAACCAGACTTACGTTAAAAAGTTAACGTTGAAAATGGCTAAGTCAATTACGTAGAAATAATAGGTGAAGGTAAAAAAATGGTCACATGTTGGATAGTTGTATGTGGTAGGCACCCCTTGGTTATGAAGCTGTGAAAGTTTGGTGGTCCTAGGTGGTACAGTACCAAAGAAATGGACTTAAACACGAAAACTTAACATTGTAAACGCGAAAACTTAACATTGAAAATGGCTAAGTCGACTGCGCGGAAAAAATGAGTCAAGTTAAAAAAAAAGTAACATGTTGGGTAGTGATATGTGGTGGGCACCCCTTGATTATGAAGCTGTGAAAGTTTGGTGGTCCTAGGTGGTACAGTACCAAAGAAATGGACTTAAACCCGAAAACTTAACATTTTAAACGCGAAAACTTAACATTGAAAATGGCTAAGTCGACTACGCGGAAAAAATGGGTCAAGTTAAAAAAAAAGTAACATGTTGGATAGTGATATGTGGTGGGCACCCCTTGATTATGAAGCTGTGAAAGTTTGGTGGTCCTAGGTGGTACAGTACCAACAAAATGGACTTACACTCGAAAACTTAACATTGTAAACGCGAAAACTTAACATTGAAAATGGCTAAGTCGACTACGCGGAAAAAATGGGTCAAGTTAAAAAAAAGTAACATGTTGAATAGTGATATGTGGTTGACACCCCTTGATTATGAAGCTGTGAAAGTTTGGTGGTCCTAGGTGGTACAGTAACAAAGAAATGGACTCAAACACGAACACTTAACATTGATTGTGGACGCCGCCCGCCGCCCGCCCGTCCGAAACCCCGCCCGCCCGCCCGGCTTTCGCCAATCCAATAGCCTGGATTTTTTTTTAAAAAACCTGGCTAAAAATATATAAATACAAAAATGCGAGTCTCTTTTTTAAATACATGTATAACAAAAATAGTTGTTCGTGCATGTTGTTTTTAAAACAACATGTGTCCCCTCCATGCTTCCGTATTGAACAGACAATAACCCAGCTATTTCTCCGAGTAACTACTGTAATGGTCTTCGGTGGCACATTTTAGTAAATTAATGGAGTTTTCGGGCCTGCGTCCGCAGCCGAAACATATTTCTGAATATGTTCACTTCATATATTCACATAATCTGTTTGCTTCATGCACTGGCTACCTGATAGGTACAAGAGCTATATTAACAACAAAAGTCAATTCAGACATAATACGCAGGCTGTCTGCACTTTGCTCTGTTTACACAAAATGGGCCCAATTCAGCATTTATTTGGCCGCGGCCACATATTACACAACATGGATTTCAAATATCCCATGCGGAGTTTGCACTAATACTTGCTAATTATACCAATTCTGCAATTACTCATTGTCACACTGATCATAGTATTTACCATGTTTACTGGTACCGACCGTTTTCTTTTCGAGCTAGAGATCTGCCTTTCTGACAAGGAACAATTGCTGCAAATATTTCAGATAACAATTCCGAGCAACAGTTTCGCACCCTTCTGCAACTGAAATCATGTCAGCATGACACAGATACAATCAAAATCACATTTTGTTTTGCAGTGGAAAACACCATTCGATGTTGGCTAATTAATTTTAGAACATTGTTATGAGTCACAGACATGTGGCTTTTATATATTTACTAGAAGGCTAACCAACTTGCCCGAAGACTGCCGCCTTAAAGGTACATGCCCACTAAGTAGGTACACACTGTTCATTATATCAGAGACATCATCGGAGACATTTTCTGACAAAATAAACCTTTATTCAACGCTACCCCACGTTATTGATTGGCATTATTATACATCTTATATCAGACGTAAATCTCCACACTGATATCAGGGGCGATAACTGTGTTTCCTTAAAATGTTAACGCACATTACTATTTAGTCTCTTTATTTATGTTTTGATGTGCAACGATCATACTTTATAATCTGTCGAAAATATTATATGTGTCGGGTGACACATTTAATCAGTATAAATAATTAAAAATTATCATGCCTCATTTGCATACATGTATGAAGATACCACCGCGAGTCACTATCAGTAAAATAAATATTACAAAATGATTATATCTGTATAGCGGGCACTCGTAATTTTTAGAACTGGTGGAATAGTGACACAATTATTCACTTATTTAATTCCTATAAAGAACATTTTGTGCCTACTGAGTGGGCCTGTACCTTTAATTCAGACCAGCTCTGAATTATCTCCCTTGTCGGGCCACCGTTTTTCGAAGATAATGATATTGTTGAGAAATTAATTTCTTTTATCAGGCTACATGAGTGTCATATTTAACTAGGTACTACACTGTTCACAAATGTCATAACCCCATTTATAGTTCGCCCTAATTTCTAAGCCAATCGCTGGCCAGTACCGAGTTACACTTATTTTGCACATTTCAAGATTTAACCACAATAAGTTACACATTACCAGATTTAACCATTAATGGAAAATCAATACTCGGATGGGAGATGCATAGTAACATTTGGCTGAACTATACATATGTTATTGTTGGATATTTTGTTGTTATTGTTACATATTGGAGTTTTAAGAAACTAAATGCTGCGGTCGCTAGCGCTCCCTCGCATTTAATTCCTTAAAACTCCAATATGTGAACAATAACTTCTACTTATACAGTCACATGCATACATGTAGCATGGTCATACACCAATGAAGTACTCAATGAGCCGGGGCCCACTTGCACTGAGTATGTATGTATCAGGTAACCTGCCCTGTATTGACCGAATACGTACTGACTGATAACATATGGCATACATATAGAGAATACCAGGCTAGTGTCTTTTGATATCAAGTTTATCAGGCAAGGCTAGGAAACGCGTAGGAATTCCGAGGGTTGCCGAGGAATTCCTACCGTTTCCGAGCCGAGCCGATAAACTTTATATCAAAATACAGTAGCCTGGTATTCTATTTATCAGGTAACGTTTCATGCTCGAAAATGACCACACATGACGTTGTTATCCATGGACAGAACGCAGACTTGTTTACGTTGCGTCATTACACTGACGTATTTCGGTAACGTCACGTGACACCATCCGACGAACGGAACATCAGTTCATTTCGTTGTAACCCTGAGGTTTGTATCAGGTCAATGCCTGATACAACACTATGTTATCAGTCCGTACGTATTCGGTCAATATAATACAGGGCAAGAAACCTGATTTTCCGGGTATGGAAGGTGTTCGAGCCAATTCCTACCCTTAAATATAAGCCGAGCCTGATACAATCTCAAAGTTGTCATTATTATTATATTGTCAGAAACGAATACTCTTATGTTTCGATCCGAGACGTGGTATAAAAAAAAGGTAAGACTATTATATTACAGATTATGGCTATTACGTCAACAATTTCACGACCCGTTGTTCACAGTTCGTGTGAGTTTATTGGCACGAAAAGTCTGACGTAAGAAAACCATGTGTTTGTGCCAATTTCATTTTCGCCGAAAATTGACCCATATATTTCTAATTCCTGGGACTTCATTTTCTGATAGTTATGTACAGTAGCGCTTTTCTGCAGGTCAACTATACGTACTATACCAATAGTATGCGTATACTATACCAATACGATATGTTTTCTATACGATATGCATATAATATAAACGTACGGTATGTTTGTACCGTACATACCAACCAATAGCGTATAGATATACCATTCAAATAGTACGTGTATACGATTTTTATACATGTGTATAATTCTGGTACAAACATACCAGATTATGGTATATTCATACCATATCCGTACGGATATATCGTATATATACGAACGGATATCGTATGTTTGTATAATATCCGTATAGTACGTTTGTACTATACGATGATACGGTACAAACATACCAATATTATATGATCATACGATATGCTCATTAAATATACCAATACTATACGATTACGATATTTATACGATATTAGTATATACAAATAGGTAAGGATCGGAAAAGCGCTACTGTATGCCAGTAGCCTATTTCACCAACAGGTACAAAGTATACTTATCTAGCAAAGTATACTTTGAGGGAGTAATCATTTATTTTTCCCGTAATGCATTATTTCATATAAAACTAACGACTGCATATGTTTGATGGTTAAAAATATGCAAACTTATTATAATGAATATATTACATTATCACAGCCAAAATGGCTGTGATAATGTAATAAATTCAGTATAATAAACATTAATAAATTTATCCTTAAATTGAAAATTTGATGTGCAATGATCATATTTATAATCTGTAAAATATGATTTTTTTAGGTGACGCATTTAATTAGTATAAATAATTAAAAAAATATCATGTCTCATTTGCATATGAATATAGCCTGATACCACCGCGAGTCACTATCAGTAAAATACATATTACTAAATGATACATCTGCATAGCGGGTACTCGTATTTTTTAGAACTTTTTCCTATACAATTATTGAAAACTATTTTTTTTATTTTAATTGCGCCAGAACGCGGGAAATGGAATGTATATACAAAAACTCCGGGGGGATAGGGGTATGCCCCGGAGGCCCCGGACCCCCATAGCATTCTCACGAACGGTATGGGGGCACCACTTTTCAATACCCTCCTACGCCGCTGGTTAAGATAATTATGTTTATGTCCTAAATATTCAGATACAATCACCATGATACTGGATATGACACAAGGGCTCCAGATAAGGAATTAGTAATTGAGTATTGTCACTCAATCATTTCTTTGCAATTGGGTATTTCAAAATTTGAATTCGGTAACATAAAATCACACTACTGTTTACACATCAACAGACAGCACTTATTGAATAGTTTGCTTCGAAATAACAACATCTCTTGGCATTTCATTAGAACTGTCTCCTTGGGAGACAATTCTAATGAAATACCAAGATGTGTTTTCATGGAAAATAAGCAACATATGCTATATATGTGATCTGTTTATTGTTTTCTGCAGCATGATAAAGGTACCACAAAATGTGTATTGCTTTTTGATACGAGCTACTTCTGATTTCAATTGGGTTTTTGGCAATTTTAATTGGGTATTTAAGCAAATACGCAGCTTATCTGGAGCGCTGTGACCCGGAAGTTTCGTAAGTGCTAACTCCTGCCAACCAATCGTACCTACTGTCTGTTCCACGTTTTGCTGCCGACGAATGTTTTAGCTATTGAACATATTAACTCTGATTATTTAAATATAAGTACTTTTTCATCAATAACAAAAAAGTCACCTTCCCCAGGGGCGTATTTCATCAACATTGCAAAGTATACTTTGAGGGAGAAATTTTCAATTTTAGAATAAATTTATAAATTTTTATTATACTGAATTTATTACATTATCACAGCCAATTTTGGCTGTGATAATGTAATAAATTCAGTATAATAATTCTGCATAGTTTTAATCATCAAATATATGCAATCGTTAGTTCTGCATGAAATAATGCATTTCGGAAAAATCAATGCTTGCTCCCTCAAAGTATACTTTGCTAGGAAAGTATACTTTGCAATTTTGATGAAATCGGCTACAGGTGTTTTTATTGGATGAAATTCCGTCAAATATTAATTTTATTTCGGAAAAACGATTTTCCTATTGGAATTTAACATAGGAAAACGTGAAACAGACAGTGGAGACACACTGACCTACTTCTGAAAAATAGACTAACACTTCTCATTGTCACTTTCGTCATGAAAGCATGCTTAAACTGGTTTACTACTTGTTATAAATCCGACAAATCAAGTTTAAAATTATGCCATATGGACACGTAGTAGTAGTACTAGTAGTACTGGAAACAAAACAAAAAGAAAATAAAAAAGCCGACCCTGTGGAGTGCCTAGTATATTCCAGTCTGTTGCCCACACCGCAACTATGCTGTCAGGCATAACGTCCTTTTTCTCAGGCCCGTGCATAATGAGGTACGGCATTGATCGCACAATTGAAACGGGGAAATACCTAATTTAACCCAGCTATTGAATGCGTTTAAACGTAACACACTGTACACGGTGTGTTATACGTGTAAATTACATTTTTTTTATGAAGGTTGTTGGGCTCACAGGCATTCGGCATGTTTCGGCTTTCATCGGTATAACTATATATATTTGAACAAGGCTTCTAACTTTGGTAGGACACGACCTCGTATCATAACACATTATTAACGCTAATGTGAATATTTTGGCGGAAAGTGCACATGTTCATTTGAGAATTGCTGTTATCTTGCTAAAATAACATAGTTAGAACATATTTATGCAAATCATATAGAATTACAGCTCCATTTCCTAGGTCGGACACAACCTCGTATCATAACTAATTACATAATGTGTTTAAGGCTCTAACGTCAATATTGTAATCCAACGTTCATGTGATCATTTGAGAATTATCGATATACTGCAGAAATACATAGAATGCATAGAAAATTACAATTTTAAACATGTGAATTTGTTATGATACGAGGTCGTGTCCGACCAAATTTAGAAGCCTTGTTCATATATATATATAGAGTTATACCGATGAAAGCCGAAACACGCCGAATACCTGTGGCTGGGCTGTTAATACGTTTATTAGACCGTCAACGTGTTGTGTATTCCTTGTCCTCCAAACCAATTCTATTTCAAAGTGTTGAAACTGATTTTATATATTTTTCATAGTATTTTCTAACCCGAATTCTGTCTGTAAATTCTCTGTCTGTAACGTTACAGACAGAATTCGGGTTAAGGTAGTACATCATAGATAGATACACTTGGCTTCAATGATAATTGCTTTATAAGAGTGACGTGATATATGAATATAACATATCGATGGTCTAGTAACATAAGGTCGTAAGTGCTATGCTTTAGCATAGCAGTTACGACCTTATGTTACTAGACCATCGATATGTGAATATTGTCTTGTTACTGTATACTATATGGAGCAATGAGTTGCCATCTCAAACATCTTTGTATGTACAAGCCATCGTACAGTTTCACCACTTCGACAGTTTTGACACGTACAGCAAATAATATGACAGTAAACCAAATACAATTTGGTCCAATATATAAAAGACGGATATGACAACGGCAAGCTATAACTATTATGCCAGCAAACTATACAAATGACGATATACCTGAGCATTTCTCCCATCAATCTCAAAATAAATGTTGATGTGTAAACTTTTCAATGTGATGCACAGCCTATGTTAGTGTACACGTTACCCATAGGTAAATCTATATTTACTCGCATAGAAGGTGAGTAGACACCAGGGACAATACACTCAGTTAACTGCTTACGTGTCGCTGGATTTAATAGCTAATAACAGAGTACAGTAGTGTGCATATCTGGTATGTGCTGTGTAGATTGCCAGTCAAAAGTGATACACTGTGCGATTTTCTGTGTATGAGACTATCTATGATGGTGGTTCATGTTGTTAAAAACACAGGCACAAACCTGTCTAGAAAACTGACATATTTTACAGTCTGGTGTAACATAATTGATAGGAGTCCGTTCTCCTGGCTTTTCTACATGTGATAAGCTACATTATATAATAGGTTCTATTTCACATTTTGAGTTCTTTGTCAAACGGCAGAACAGGTGAAACTGGCTGATGGCTGGAACACACGAAGATGGCCAACTTGGTCACTCCATGTGCGCATAGGATACAGTAACGAGGCAGTATCACACATATGTTATACATATCACATTTACAAAGCAATTATCTTTGAATCAAACGATGATTATGTATGGAACGGGTCCTTAAGTATTTTCTAGACACCATCACAAGGTACTACATGTACAATGGCCATTATACCACAGCCTGTGCTAATGCAAGGTGCATGATCACGTGGTTACAACAACGGCTGAAAGTGTTGAACGGGTGCCCAGTCCAAATTAAGTATTATTTGATATTTTCCCTAATATGCAACGGATGTTGATGAAATATGGCGCAGCAGTTGGTAGTCCCGGGAGTTCGGCACATAGTTATGTCGTTTTTGCGATGAATCGATTCTACGCAAAAACGACAGAAGTTTGGGCCAAAGTACATAGACCACCAAATGCAGCATGACAAGATGCGTTTGATGCGCCATACTTCATAACAATCCGTTACATAATAAGAATAGTGTGCGATACCATGATGACTATACTACGATGATAGTGTGCGATACCATGCTGACGATACTACAATGACGATACTCCGATGATAGTGTGCGATATCATGATGACGATACTACGATACTGGTGATCGATACCATGATGACGATACTACGATACTAGTGCGCGATACCATGATGACGATCCTACGATCATAGTGTGCTATACCATGATGACGATACTACGATGATAGTGTGCGATACCATGATGACGATGCTACGATGATGGTGTGCGATATCATGATGCCGATGCTACGATGATAGTGTGCGATACATGATGACGATGCTACGATGAGAGTGTGCAATACCATAATGACGATACTACGATGAATATGCTACGATGATAGTGTGCGATACCATGATGACGATACTACGATGATAGTATACTATACAATGATGACGATGTTACGATGATAGTGTGCGATACCATAATGACGACAATATGATGACGATGCTACGATGATAGTGTACGATACAACGCTGACGATACTCCGATGGCGATATTATGATGATAGTGTGCGATACATGATGACGATGCTACGATGAGAGTGTGCGATACCATAATGACGATACTACGATGACGATGCTACGATGATAGTGTGCGATACAACGATGAAACTACTACGATGGCGATGATGACGATACTACGATAACGATGTTACGATGATAGTGTGCTATACCATGATGACGATACCACGATGACGATGTTACGATGATAGTGTGCGATACCATGATGACGACACTAAAATGACGATGCTGCGACGATGATAGTGTGCGATACAACGATGACGATACTCCGATGGCGATATTATGATGATAGTGTGCGATACTATGATGACGATACTACGATGACGATGTTACGATGATAGCGTGCGATACCATGATGACGATACAACGATGTTAAGATGATAGTGTGTGATACCATGATGACGATATTACGATGACGACGATGATAGTGTGCGATACCATGATGACGATACTACGATGACGATGTTACGATGGATGTGTGCGATATCATGATGACGATACTAGGATAGTACATTGGTTTGAGATCCTGGTCTGTTCCTTTCAGCACACAAACCGGACAGCAAAGAGTGTCATACACACATAAATGTGGGCATAAATGGACGGCTAAGTTGACTCCCTCACTTCGATTGTCAACACCGGTTTTATTGGAATTCACACATTCGCAATTTTCTACCATTTGCCTTAGTATTTGGAGGGAACGTTTGTTTGTCGGTCACACCTATTCTTTAAAAGCGTAACATTATAAGTTGAACACAATTCCGCTTGTGGTTGATTTATAATATACTAGAAATGTGGCCTGTCGGCACACGAATGCCCCAGCTGACCGCATGCTAGAGAACCATGAAGAGGAACGCAAGTGTGAAATATAAAACAGCTACATAAAAGGAAACAGAAATTATAAGAAATTTACCTGAGCAGGACGTACGGGACGCACTGGACGGGACGTACGGGCGCCGGTAACACTGTATGTCCACCTACCACCCCGCCCTCACCATTCGGTGCCGGGGGCATACACATACGAATCACGTACATTCGGCACCAAGTATAACTCAGATTAGTTTAGTTATTGTGTGGACAATGATACAGAGTGCGAACAATAATAAAAATGGCCACAACGGGAGATGAGTCATCTGACAATTTTGAAAATGAATAGCCTAGTAAAGGCTTTTCACCGTGCTGTGATAAACATGTATATCGAAATTGGTTGAGATATGTCAAGTAGAACTTGCATTATTGCGTGGACAATGATACAGAATGCGAAAATTGAAAATAGTCGGCAATACGGGATAAAGCATCTGAAAATGTTGAAAATATTTACGGCTCATCGTCTTGCTGTGATCATGTAGAACGAATTTGGTTACGGATCGTCATGTAGAACTCTAGGTATTGCGTGGACAAGCTGTACCGGATGTACACAGTGAATACATGATTCGTCCCGTTCTTTTGAACGGGCGTATACACATAATAACTGTCTGTTTCGCGAAACCTGTCCAATTTTGCGGCCATATACAGTGGCGTAGGAGCCGGGGGGGGGGGGGGGGGGCCCCCCCCCCCCAATCAATATTTGGAGTGGAGGGGCCAGAATATGCTTTAGCCCCCCAATAATTGGTGGATGAAATTTCCTGTGTAGACCTTATTCTTTTTGTTCATCAATTATACGAGTTTTATCCCGGCTTCACCGCTTTCAATCATGTTCGTTAATACAGACAGAACTTATAAAATGTCAAGTCACCCTTCCTGTCTTGTGGCTTGAAGGGGTGCGCCGAAAAATAAGCGGCGGAACTTTGGAATACAACAACAACAACAATAAGTTTGGTGGCCGCGATTTGTTTCTACAAGAACAAGCAGTGGTGTAGGAGCCGGAGGGGCCAGGGGGGGGGGGGGGGGGGGGGCAAGGGGGGGTGGGGGGCCTGCCCCCCCCCAATATTGTTAAAAGTGGGGGGGCCTGGCCCCCCAATATTAAGATGAAGAACGTTTTTTTTTTTTTTTTTTTTTTTTTTGCTTGTCAATAATAAATTCGCTTTTACCAACTTGGCCTCCCCCAATAATTGAAACGCTCCTACGCCTATGATATATACGGTGAATGAATGTTTATTTTGCCAGAAAATGATACAATTCGTTTTGGGAAACCCCTATTTAATTGGGGTTTCCCAAAACAAATGGTGTCCAAATAAGTACGGTTAGCTTGGTTGTACTTGTTTATCACAATAACATTGTATTTGGATACAATTCGTTTTGGGAAACCCCTATTAACAAATGGTGTCCAAATAAGTATGGTTGGCTTGGTTGTACTTGTTTATCACAATAACATTGTATTTGGATACAAAACGGCTTCTAACTTTGGTCGGACACGACCTCGTATCATAACACATTCCGCTATTGTATTAACGTTAATGTGAATAGTTTGGCGGAAAGTGCACATGTTCATTTCAGAATTGCTGTTATCTTGCTAAAATAACATAGTTAGAACATATGTATGCAAATCATATAGAATTACAGCTCCTTTTCCTAGGTCGGACACAACCTCGTATCATAACTAATTACATAATGTGCTCTAACGTCAATATTGTAGTCGCACGTTCATATGATAATTTGAGAAGTATCGATATACTGCAGAAATACATAGAATGCATAGAAAAGTACACGTTTAAACATGTTATTTTGTTATGATACGAGGACGTGTCCGACCAAAGTTAGAAGCCTTGTTCATATATATGAAAGCCGAAACACGCCGAATGCCTGTGATACAGTCTATACTTATTTCCTCATAGTCCGGTGGACAGAGGAAAATATTTTGAGTTAATGAAAATTTGAGTTAACGAGGTGCATGATCACGTGGTTACAACAACAACAACAATGGCTGAAAGTGTTGAAAGCGAGCCCACTCCAAAGTAAGTATTATTTGATATTTTCCTTAATAGGCAACCGATTTTTATGAAATATGGCGCACCAAACGCGTCTTCATGAGCTGCATTTGGTGGTCCCTGGAATTCGGCACATACGTATGTCGTGTTTGCGAAGAAACGATTTCCGTGTCAGTAGACACGGAAATCGATTCTTCGCAAAAACAACATAAGTTTGGGCCAAAGTACCGAGACCACCAAATGTAGCTTAACAAGACGCGATTGATGAGCCATATTTCATCAAAATACGTTACATAATAATGACAATATAAACAAATACGTACTTTGAATCGGAGGGCTTCTGGACGTTTCAGTACCTGTTGCTGTTGTTGTAACCACGTGATCATACACATTGGAGAGGTAATATATAGGAAAACATGTACATGGGACCAAGAATTTGACTTTGAGTTATCAGTAGTTTGATGTAAGAGACTTTGAGTAAATGAGTGTTAACTGTATGTGTTTTTTCTCTTCATACACACTACATTACATGTATATAAATCAATAGCACCATTGTATTTGATCACATTCCCAAACACGTTATATTCAAGCAAAGCTATTAGAAACTGTGATAATCAAGGAAGATTATTTGGCGTTTTCGATATACATGTACTAGTAAGGAAAAACTAAAATTACTTTATTGTTCGCTGTGAAATGATAATACAGTGGAACCTCTCTAAGTCGGACACCCGGGGAGGTCCCCCGGGTGTCCGGTTTAGAGAGATTTCACTGTAAAACGGACAGGCATCTACTCCAAGATACACGTGGACGCTTTGCGATCACGAACAAACATACGCAGCTGAGATAAATGACAATGAACCCGATTACAATTAAGTCTATTACAATTAACGTTTATGTGTGTCCGGTTTAGAGGGGTTCGACTGTACGATATCAAATTTAGAAAGAAGCGTCCACTGTAGACGCTAGTGTAATTCATTTAAATACAATAATTTACTCACCATCGAGTGAAACACACGTTTATATTCCTGAACAAGAGTGCCGATGGTCACAATATACACCCGTCGAGGCAAGGCAATCAACAAGGGCAGATAACTCAATGAAAACCAATAGGGTTCTTCATATTGACGTGATAAATATGTATACCGAATTTGGTCACGCTCCGTCAAGTAGAACTTGAGTTTTTGTGTGGACAAGAGTAGAGTTCGAAAATTAAAAATTGCCACCAATGGAAGATAAGTAATGGGAAATGTTTTAATATAATCAATACAGTTCTTCGTCTTGCCGTGATAAACATGTACATGTATACTGAATTTGGTTACGATCCGTCAAGTAGAACTTGAGTTATTGCGTGGACAAGGACACAGAGTCCAAACATTAAAAATGGCCGCCAAGGGGAGATAAGTTATCGGAAATTAACAAAATCAATAGGCTTCTTCATCTTGACGTGATAAACAAATATACCGAATTTGGCTACGATCCGTCAAGTAGAACTCTAGTTATTGCGTGGCAAGCTATGCCGGCCCGCCAGCCCGTACAAGGTGAATACATAATACGTCCCGTTTTTTCAAACGGGCGTATACAAACTAGATTGGTCAGTAAGCGAGGCTTACGGAATACCCCCCACGTGGGCCCAGGTACCCCTAAAATATGTACAAATTTCCAAGTGTGTGGGCTTGTGACCTTGACTCTGGGATTAGCGCGAGCGGCATGAACGTGAGTGGTGGTAGAGGTCCATTGGAGCAATGAGTGTGTGAAATGTGAAGCAGATCCGAGCAAGGAAATAGAAGTTATAACCGATTTCTCTGATGTTAAGTTTTGTAAAGAGACTACCGTATAACCTCGAATTAACGCCCAAAAAAAAAGAAAAAAAGAAAAAAAAAAGAAAAAAAGAAAAAAAAAAAAAAAGAAAAAAAAAAAAAAAAAAAATTTATTTTTTTTACCAAGGACCGTCAATTTCAAACACAAATAAGGATTTAAGGATTATTTGTGTTTGAAATTGGCGGTCATTGGTAAAAAAAAAAAAAAATTATTTTGGGGGGGGGGGGGGGGCGTTTATTAGCTTTTAAAAAAAAACAAAAAAAAAACAAATATTGTTTTTTACCAAGGACCGCCAACTTGAAACACAAATAAGGATTTAAGGATTATTTGTGTTTGAAATTGGCGGTCACTGGTAAAAAAATTATTATTTTTTTATTATTTGGGGGGGGGGGGGGGGGGCGTTTATTAGGAGGGGGGCGTTAAGCCAAGGTTATACGGTATGTATGTGACGTTGACCTCGAGATCAGCGGGGATTTGTCACAGCATATGAAATATTAAGTATTTTCCATGAAAGAAATAGAAGTTATAACATATTTCTCTG
Source organism: Conchocele bisecta (assembly GCA_029237695.1). NCBI lineage: Eukaryota > Metazoa > Mollusca > Bivalvia > Lucinida > Thyasiridae > Conchocele > Conchocele bisecta. The sequence goes on along the minus strand of CM055278.1, from coordinate 61,753,104 downwards.
ATGTTAAGTTTTGTAAAGAGACTAAGTATGTGACCTTGACCTTGGGATCAGCGGGGGTTGCACACTCGTAGATTTGTGACAGCATGATAGTACAACCTTAGAGGAATGCACAAGTGAAATAATAAGAATTTTCAATGAAGGAAATAGAAGTTATAACTTATTTCTCTGATGTTAAGTTTTGTAAAGAGTATTTGACCTTGACATTGGGATCAGCGGGGGTTGGACGGTCATGGATTTTGCACAGCATGGTAGTAGAGCCTTACAGGAATGCATGTGTGAAATATTAAGCATTATAGATGAAGGAAATAGAAGTTATAACAATATTTCTCTGATGTTAAGTTTTGTAAAGAGACTAAGTATTTGACCTTGACCTTGGGATCTGCGGGGGTTGGACGGTCGTGGATTTGGCACAGCATGGTAGTAGAGCCTTACAGGAATGCATGTGTGAAATATTAAGCATTTTAGATGAAGGAAATAGAAGTTATAACAATATTTCTCTGATGTTAAGTTTTGTAAAGAGACTAAGTATTTGACCTTGACGTTGGGATCTGCGGGGTTGGACGGTCGTGGATTTGGCAACAGCATGGTAGTAGAGCCTTAGGAATGCATTTTTGTGAAATATAAGCATAGTGAAGGAAATAGGAAGTTTTTTTAGATTATTTCTCTGATGTTTAGTTTACGGACAAAGTAATTGACTTGACTGGGATCTGCGGGGGTTGGACGGTCGTGGATTTGGCTATGGTGTAAAGAGCCTTAAGGATGCTTGTTGTGATATTAAGATTTTAGATGAAGGAAAAATAGAAGTTATAACAATATTTCTGTTGTTAAGTTTTGTTAAAGAGTACGGGACTAAAGTAATGACCTTTGACTTGGGATCGGCGGGGGTTTGGACGTCGTGGATTTGGGCAACCAGCATGGTAGTAGAGCCTTTACAGGAATGCTGTGTGAAATATTAAGCATAAAGGAAATTGAAGATAAGAAGTTCAACCATTATGTTCTCTGGATGTTAAGTGTTAGGAAGACTTTTTGTATTTTGGACTGAACTTGAATTGACCTGACCTTGGGATCTGCGTTGGACGGTCGTGGATGGCACAGCATGGTAGAGCCTTACAGGAATGCATGGGTGTGAAATATAGCATTTTAGATGAGGGAAATAGAAGTTATAACAATATTTCTTCTGATGTAAAGTTTTGTAAAGAGACCAATATTTGACCTTGACCTTGGGATCTGCGGGGGGTTGGACGTCGTGATTTGGCACAACATGGTAGTAGAGCCTTACAGGAATGCATGTGTGAAATATAAGCATTTTAGATGAAGGAAATAGAAGTTAAAATAACAATATTTCTCTGATGTTAAGTTTTGTAAAGAGATAAGTATTTGACCTTGACCTTGGGATCTGCGGGGGTTGGACGGTCGTGGATTTGGCACAGCATGGTAGTAGAGCCTTACAGGAATGCATGTGTGAAATATTAAGCATTTTAGATGAAGGAAATAGAAGTTATAAGAATATTTCTCTGATGTTAAGTTTACGGACTAAGTAATTGACCTTGACCTTGGGATCTGCGGGGGTTGGACGGTCGTGGATTTGGCACAGCATGGTAGTAGAGCCTTACAGGAATGCATGTGTGAAATATTAAGCATTTTAGATGAAGGAAATAGAAGTTATAACAATATTTCTCTGATGTTAAGTTTTGTAAAGAGACTAAGTATTTGACCTTGACCTTGGGATCTGCGGGGGTTGGACGGTCGTGGATTTGGAACAGCATGGTAGTAGAGCCTTACAGGAATGCATGTGTGAAATATTAAGCATTTTAGATGAAGGAAATAGAATAAGTTATAACAATATTTCTCTGATGTTAAGTTTTGTAAAGAGACTAAGTATTTGACCTTGACCTTGGGATCTGCGGGGGTTGGACGGTCGTGGATTTGGTCACAGCATGGTAGTAGAGCTTACAGGAATGCATGTGTGAAATATTAAGCATTTTAGATGAAGGAAATAGAAGTTATAAGAATATTTCTCTGATGTTAAGTTTACGGACTAAGTAATTGACCTTGACCTTGGGATCTGCGGGGGTTGGACGGTCGTGGATTTGGCACAGCATGGTAGTAGAGCCTTACAGGAATGCATGTGTGAAAATATCAAGCATTTTAGATGAAGGAAATAGAAGTTATAACAATATTTCTCTGATGTTAAGTTTTGTAAAGAGACTAAGTATTTGACCTTGACCTTGGGATCTGCGGGGGTTGGACGGTCGTGGATTTGGCACAGCATGGTAGTAGAGCCTTACAGGAATGCATGTGTGAAATATTAAGCATTTTAGATGAAGGAAATAGAAGTTATAAGAATATTTCTCTGATGTTAAGTTTACGGACTAAGTAATTGACCTTGACCTTGGGATCTGCGGGGGTTGGACGGTCGTGGATTTGGCACAGCATGGGTAGTAGAGCCTTACAGGAATGCATGTGTGAAATATTAAGCATTTTAGATGAAGGAAATAGAAGTTATAACAATATTTCTCTGATGTTAAGTTTTGTAAAGAGACTAAGTATTTGACCTGACCTTGGGATCTGCGGGGTTGACGGTCGTGGATTTGGCACAACATGGTAGTGAGCCTTACAGGAATGCATGTGTGAAATATTAAGCATTTTAGATGAAGGAAATAGAAGTTATAACAATATTTCTCTGATGTTAAGTTTTGTAAAGAGACTAAGTATTTGACCTTGACCTTGGGATCTGCGGGGTTGGACGGTCGTGGATTTGGCACAGCATGGTAGTAGAGCCTTACAGGAATGCATGTGTGAAATATTAAGCATTTTAGATGAAGGAAATAGAAGTTATAAGAATATTTCTCTGATGTTAAGTTTACGGACTAAGTAATTGACCTTGACCTTGGGATCTGCGGGGGTTGGACGGTCGTGGGATTGGCACAGCATGGTAGTAGAGCCTTACAGGAATGCATGTGTGAAATATTAAGCATTTTAGATGAAGGAAATAGAAGTTATAACAATATTTCTCTGATGTTAAGTTTTGTAAAGAGACTAAGTATTTGACCTTGACCTTGGGATCTGCGGGGGTTGGACGGTCGTGGATTTGGAACAGCATGGTAGTAGAGCCTTACAGGAATGCATGTGTGAAATATTAAGCATTTTAGATGAAGGAAATAGAAGTTATAACAATATTTCTCTGATGTTAAGTTTTGTAAAGAGACTAAGTATTTGACCTTGACGTTGGGATCTGCGGGGGTTGGACGGTCGTGGATTTGGCACAGCATGGTAGTAGAGCCTTACAGGAATGCATGTGTGAAATATTAAGCATTTTAGATGAAGGAAATAGAAGTCATAAGAATATTTCTCTGATGTTAAGTTTACGGACTAAGTAATTGACCTTGACCTTGGGATCTGCGGGGGTTGGACGGTCGTGGATTTGGCACAGCATGGTAGTAGAGCCTTACAGGAATGCATGTGTGAAATATCAAGCATTTTAGATGAAGGAAATAGAAGTTATAACAATATTTCTCTGATGTTAAGTTTATCCGGACACGGACGGACGGACGGACGGACGGACAACCTGACTCCAGTATACCCCCCTCAACTCGTTGCGGGGGGTATAATAACTAACGCTAGCGATTTTTCAGTAACATTTTTTTACCAAATCTTCAATGTTTTTTACAGGCGACTGATATGCAGAATTAGGCTCTGAAATACGATACGAACCTTCAATTAAGTAATTTTCCTATTCGGTTTCATCACATGTGCATGTATATCTGTAGCAGATTTCATCAAAATTGCAAAGTATACTTATCTAGCAAAGTATACTTTGATGGAGTAATCATTTGTTTTCCCCAAAAAGCATTATTTCACATAGAATTAACCACTGCATATATTTGATGATTAAAAGTATGTAGAATTATTATACTGAATTTATTACATTATCACAGCCAAAATGGCTGTGATAATGTAATAAATTCAGTATATGAAAATTAATAAATTTATCCTTAAATTGAAAATTTCTCCCTCAAAGTATACTTTGCTAGATAAGTATACTTTGCAATGTTGGTGAAATAGGCTACTGAGAGCCAATGCCTTTAAGCTAGGTTAGAAAAATCTGCGTACGAATTTAGTAAAATATATGGAAGCCCTGGAGGGACTTCTGACTTCAATACTTCTAGGTTCCTTACTTCTAACTTCCAACTTCATTACTTCTTGCTTCTAACTACTTTACTTTTTACTTCGAACTTCATCACTTCTTCCGTCTAACTTCCTTACTTCTAACGTCCTTGCTTCTAACTTCATTACTTCTTAGAAGTAATGCCGTTAGACATGTTAGAAGTAAGGAAGTTAGAAGTTGGAAGTATTGAAGTCAGAAGTCCCTGCAGGGCTTCCATAGAAATGGGTAAGTAGTAGATACGGCAATATTTGTATATCTGCATGTCTACACCGCCGCCTGCGCTAATATTGCGAATATTTGAATTTATTTTCCTCCAAATAATTTAACATTGTGCTTGATGTCAGGCAGCTTGATTGACTGAGTCTGAGTTGTTCTACAGGTCAGGCTCAGTCAATGAAACTGTATGCTTGTCAGTTGAGACTGTCAATCGATGATCTGAAACGATGTGGTGAGATAAACGCGGGCTGCCGTGTACCACGATGTGTACAAGTTTTGAAATGAACCACGTGATATAACACGTGTCCAACATTGACGGCGGAGTCTACCGAAACCTGTTGGCGCAGTAGCCATCTCGATTTACCACATTTACAATGAGTCACGTGATACATGAAAACAATTATGTAACTGGTCACGTGGTATTAATGGGAGTTCAGTATTGTAGAATTTTACGGAAATCCGTTTTGAATATGGCACGTTTACACATACAGTGGACTCCAGGTAGGTCGGTTACATCAGCAAAACAATGTTTGCAGTATGCTAACGTAGTCAGGCAGCAATAAGTTATTGGATTAGTACAATAAATAGTCCATTCGCCAGGGTGTTCGGTATAGCGAGATTTCCACTGTAAGCAATCAATCACCAGCTGTCAGAGCCACAGCATGGACCTGTTGGAAGAGCTGTGCTTTGAGATACATTAGTTGTACATTTTAACCTCTCTATACCGACCACGCCGATGGTACCCGTGGTGTTCGGTATAGAGAGATTCAACTGTATTAAAATAATTGAACTAAAGTGGACTCGTACCCTGTTGGCATGTACAATCCAGTGATATATGCATATATTTCCTGTTATGTAACAGGTATGTTTGTGACTAAAAAGAAAATATATATAAAAAAGAGTCAATTCTGAAGTACATCAAGGAGTTGCCCCCTCCCCCTTCAATTATGCGTCCCGGATCTGGAACTGACACTGGAACTTCGTTACCTCGAACAATGGATAGCTTGAACAAATCGTGCCCCCCTACCCTATTCGACCTACCGGGAGTCAACTGTATTAGACATCACCAAATACTACTTTGAAAATCAGACCAACGTAGAATGTTATGGGAACTCTTTGCTATCTGGCATGGTCAAAATACCACTTTGAAAAATCAGACCAACGTAACATTTTACGGAAATCCGTTGCTATGTGATACATACACAGCCGCCTGCGTTAATCTTATCAAGATGTCATCGTTTCTGAACATGTATTGACAAACTCAACTCGCAATCAAGCAGTTTCATTGGCTGAGCCTGAGCTGTAGCACAGCTCAAGCTCAGCCAATCAAGCTGATTGATTTCAAACACTATATTCAAGTATTTTGAAATAAGAATACATTTTGCAAGATTAACGCCGGCGGTGGTGTATATATACACACATTTTAGTGGTCGCCAAATACCACTTTGACAATTATTAGATCAGCGTTGAATGGTATGGAAACTCATTGGTATCCGTAGCCGTTTCACTAACTATCTGGCAGAATACACTTTGAGGGAGAAATTTTCAACTTAAGGATAAATTTATTATTTTTTATTATACTGAATTTATTACATTATCACAGCCATTTTGGCTATGATAATGTAATACATTCAGTATAATAATCTGCATACTTTTAATCATCAAATATATGCAGTCGTTAGGTCTATATGCAAAATAAATGATTACTCCCTCAAAGTACACTTTGATAGAGAAGTATGCTTTGAACTTTTGGTGAAATAGGCTACTGGCACGTGTACACATATTAGAAGTAGCCAAATACCACTTTCACAACGAGATGAGCGGTGAATTTTATGGAAACCCGTTGGTATCTGGCACGTGCACAAATGTTAAAAGTAGCCAAATAACACTTTGACAACCAGATGAGCGGTGATTATTTATGGAAACCCGTTGGTATCTGGCACGTGCACAAATATTAGAAGTGGCCAAATACTACTTTGACAACCAGATGAGCGGTGATTATTTATGGAAACCCGTTGGTATCTGGCACGTGCACAAATATTAGAAGTTGCCAAATACCACTTTGACAACCAGATGAGCGGTGACTATTTATAGAAACACGTTGGTATCTGGTACGTGTACAAATATTAGAAGTGGCCAAAAAATAGCACGTTGACAACCAGATCAGTGTTGTGTATCCTCCAGCAATTACATTGGAACCTCACCAAACCGGACACCATAGGATACCCCATGGTGTCCGGTTTGGAGATGTTCCACTGTAAAGCAGACGTGTTAGCACTGCATGACACATTCAAGTGTTTTGCTATCACGAAACATCATTTTATTATATACCTACCCCTGAAATACATAGTTATACGATGTAAATAAAAGTAATATGTTCTCATCGATGAAATAAACAACTTCCGGTGAAAATACGACTGCTCCCACTATCTATATTCATAACGCGTATCTGCAGTGCCGGACTACAAATAGGCTGCAAATACACATTAATTACCGTATACAGTCTAAAACAAGAAACGAGGCAAAGCCACGAAGGCCAGGTTTTTTCCAAGCATAGGCACTTGGATAACATAATTATACCCACTTTGTGTAGACTAGATGGCCGTGGCCTGCATGTCGCGCCTTGGGGCGAGGCATGGACACTAACAAAATAGATATAGTAGATGGAAAAACTTTAACCAAAAAACTTTAACCGGACACGGACGTACGGACGGAAGGACGGACGTATGCCAAAATGCCGACGATATCGCGCTTTCCGCAAGCGGGTGCGACAATGATGATAAACACCCATGTGAAGTACCAAGGTAATGGGTGAAGCAGTTGCAGAGATATAGTACACGAAAAAACTTTAACAAAAAAATTCAAAGTAATTTGACCTTGACATTGGGCACAGAGACCGCACGGTTGGGGTGTTAAAATGAAAATATGGATGATGATAAACACCCATGTGAAGTTTCAAGGTAATGGGCGTACGTTAAAAAGTTAACGTTGAAAATGGCTAAGTCAATTACGTAGAAATAATAGGTGAAGGTAAAAAAATGGTCACATGTTGGATAGTTGTATGTGGTAGGCACCCCTTGGTTATGAAGCTGTGAAAGTGTGGTGGTCCTAGGTGGTACAGTACCAAAGAAATGGACTTAAACACGAAAACTTAACATTGTAAACGCGAAAACTTAACATTGAAATGGCTAAGTCGACTGCGCGGAAAAAATGGGTCAAGTTAAAAAAAAAGTAACATGTTGGATAGTGATATGTGGTGGGCACCCCTTGATTATGAAGCTGTGAAGGTTTTGTGGTCCTAGGTGGTACAGTACCAAAGAAATGGACTTAAACACGAAAACTTAACATTGTAAACGCGAAAACTTAACATTGAAAATGGCTAAGTCGACTGCGCGGAAAAAATGGGTCAAGTTAAAAAAAAAGTAACATGTTGGATAGTGATATGTGGTGGGCACCCCTTGATTATGAAGCTGTGAAGGTTTTGTGGTCCTAGGTGGTACAGTACCAAAGAAATGGACTTAAACACGAAAACTTAACATTGTAAACGCGAAAAATTAACATTGAAAATGGCTAAGTCGACTACGCGGAAAAAATGGGTCAAGTTAAAAAAAAAGTAACATGTTGGATAGTGATATGTGGTGGGCACCCCTTGATTATGAAGCTGTGAAAGTTTGGTGGTACTAGGTGGTACAGTAACAAAGAAATGGACTCAAACACGAAAACTTAACATTGATTGTGGACGCCGCCCGCCGCCCGCCGCCCGCCGCCCGCCCGGCTTTCGCTAATCCAATAGCCTGGATTTTTTAAAAAAAAAACCTGGCTAAAAACTGCTAATTTCCATGGAGCGGTATATAATAAATAGAATATTCATATTTTTGCAACGAATATGATATAACGGCACTCGTATGTCATATTCGTTGCAAACATATGAATATCCTCTATATATTCAGAGATACATAAGTGCGATACACATCTATGGTGAACATATTTATCCCGTTAATACAGTGCGTACAATGTATGTGCCGTGAAACACGGTGTCGTGAAACATTTTTGATATCCTGTCAATACGACCTAATCACTGCGTATGACTATGTGCGGTTGTCATACAAGTCGATTCTCCGATTTTGACGATGCGGCTGGGGTTATATCTTTGCATTTTAAAGCTATTTCTAGGTGTTGACCGGGATAAATAGAATAGTAGGTTAGTGCCGTGAATGGGAAACAAATATCTGGCACGGCATAGAAACGGGATGGACTCGGCAGAGCCTCGCCCATCCCGTTTGCTAAGCCTTTCCAGATATTTGTTTCCAATTCACGGCACTAACCTACTATTCTCTATATATTTCCCCGAGTGTCAGGTTTAGAGGCGTACCACTGTACGTCTAAAGATTCGTAGACAATGTCGGATAACCACCATTCTCGTCAATCGTATTTTGAAGCATATCTGAAATGAAGAAATTATTCACGGCTGAAATACGATACCTCAATTTATATAAAAATACATCTTTACGTAAGTTAATCGGGTACCTAATTATGTAACTACAGTCGAACCTCCCCGAACGGCCACCTCTCCACAACAACACCCTCTCTATAGCAGCCAATATTGTATATCTCAAATGGATGATTTCCTCTGTATCTACCTCTTCGACTGCTGAGCACGAACATTGTCGTTTGCTGTTGTTTTTGCCTTCTTTCTCAATAAAAACATGTTTTGGCAGCATTTTAGAATCATTTCCATTGAAAATGATTCTAAAATGCTGCCAAAACATGTTTTGATGAGAATTATCGAAGACAATAAATAAACAGTGGATGACACAATCGAATTCAGTATTAACCACCCTACAACAGCCACCTCTCTACAACAGCCAGTTTTGCGTCTTCCCATGGGTGGCTGTTGTAGAGAGGTTGCACTGTATTCCACACGTTTTTAATATCGAAAGTATCCGTTTTTAAACAGTATTAACTAATATTTCAATTTCGTGTCGGTAGTGGTGATCAGTATGTACATGTGAAAAAATGGTGATTAGTTTTAATTATTTAAATATTTAAATAAGTATACTTATTGTGACTTATTATCACTTATTTTACACAGGAAGAGAAAATATACACCCGACCCAAGACTCGAACCCGGCACCTCCCGCTTACATGGTGGTCGCTCTACCGACTGAGCTAACCGGACACAGATACATATATTATCTCCTGAGTTACTAGATCCGTACCGTGACATTATTATACACCGGAAAATGCATTGAACGAATAAATTTGATTTCCGTTTAATAAATATTGATTTGTATTAATATTTTGGGAAAACGCGGTTGTCTCCCCTCACCTCAACTTTATTAAAATCCGTCATTCAAATAAGGAAAACAATAGTGCCAATACCAGGAAATAAACATTAATTGCTATTTGTGTACACAGCAAAATGTGCCACATATGCAATTCATATGAAATATACATTTGTTTTTCATTTGAAAAATTCATATGAAATTAATATATTTTTCATATGAAATTCATATGAAAATTTTAAAAGCATTGTACATGGGTTTTCATATGTAATTCTTATGATTTGCATATGAAGTTCATATAATTTGCATATGAAATACATATGAAGATTTTGCATATACATTTCGGCTCATTTTATATCATTTGCATATGAATTTTTCATATGAATTTCATATGAAAAACATATGAAATTCATATGCCACACATTTTGTAGTGTATATCAAAATGGTTGAACTAAAAGATAACCCCTACCATACATCCTGATGTGCGGGACGCCATCTTTATCCCTCACTACGCCGGAGACGAAAACATGTAATTTTTCATTTTTGCCTTAATTCTTAACAAAAAACCTTTTTGGACAGCACATGCGAATCGTCTCCAGTAGAGACAATTCTCATGTGCTGCCAAAACAGATTTTTATCGAGTTTTATTGAAAATAAAACATTTCAAGCGAACATTTTACGACTATATAAACACTACAAAAACAATATTTGTTTCGATAATAAAAAAAGTTTTTGTTCTGTTTTTTTTCTTCATTTATCAAGGCTGCCAGTACAATCCACGTTCGACCGCCCAAGGTCAAGGTCACTGAGGACTTGTGTTTTGTTTGTTTATTATTATTATTATTATTATTATCAAAGCTGCCAGCGAGTGGATAAGCTTCGTTTAACGATGCCATTTTTGTTTAGCTTAGATCCAACGTAGACACGTTGCAGCTTATGTAAATTTAGAGTCGTATAAGTTCTGCCATATCCGTATACAATGCAAATAGTAAAGACTATTGCGCATGTATGGGTATTTGTGGGCGGGTGCATGGTTGGGAGCATGTGAAGAGTAAATTTAACGATGGGTTTCATCCTTAATGGAATCCCGATGTCCCTGATATGGCCCTCAGGTACATTTGTATTGTGACTACCTGATTACTTGAGAGTTGAATCCGGTTATACCCATTTTAAGAGTAGTAAGATTAGTACTAATCATCTTGAGTTTAGGGGACGGGGCTAAGTGACCCTGGTATGGCGAGGACGTGACACCTGTAGCCTATTTCACCAACATTGCAAAGTATCATTTTCTAGCAAAGTATACTTTGAGGGAGTAATCATTTATTTTTCCCGAAAAGCATTATTTCATACAGACCTAACGACTGCATATATTTGATAATTAAAAGTATGCAGACTGATTAGACTGAATTTATTACATTATCACAGCTAAAATGGCTGTGATAATATAATAAATTCAGTATAATAAAAATTAATAAATTTATCCTAAAATTGAAAATTTCTCCCTCAAAGTATACTTTGCTAGAAAAGTATACTCTGCAATTTTTATCGGCTACAGGTAGGATTATTTTAATTTCAGGTCTGAATATGTATCAGGTACCTGCGCGTTCACTAGCCTGGTCTGATTCACTTGATATTAAAAGACACTAGCGTGTTATACTTCTGTTTCTCCTGATTCTGCCCACCACCCCCCCCCCCCCCTCGTCACAACAGGTGGAATACGGGATTCGGTCCCGTTAACCCGGCCTAAAAGCCTTATTTCTTAATAAAAACATGGTTTGACAGCACTTCAGAATCATTTCCAATGAAAATGATTCTTTAGCGCTGTCAAAGCATATTGTAAATTATTATAAAGTGATCTCAAATCATGTTTTTTGGGTGATAAAAACGGAAAATAGAAAATAAACAGTAGACGACAAACAAAAATATAGTGGTGTACGGTTAAACAGACATACATGTATGGGTGTTCGGCTGAGGTAAATGGCGGCAAATCGTTTGTGGATGTGTTCACATTTAAGGATGTGTACACATAGACAGAACATGGTAACATTTGTGACTGACATATAATTGAGAAACCAATTCATAAAAATCTTCGAAAGAACATTTTTATCGTACGACGTTTAGTAAACCGGGCCCCAGATCAGTCACACCGTCTTATCAGCATCGGCACTGTTCACCATTCCATCAATTTGAAAGCAACACTCGTCATGCAAACTAACAAGCAAACTATATCGCTACGAAGCTACAGGAATGTGTTATTTGATTAGGAACACTACACTGGTCACAAATTCCACAAGCGGGCAGAACGGGTTACCGTATTAAGCGGGTGGGCAGAGCGGCTTACCGGAATGAGCGTGCGCGCAGAGCAGGTTACTGTATTGAGCGGGTGGGCAGAGCGGCTTACCGGGATGAGTGGGCGGGCAGAGTGGCTTACCGAAATGAGCGCGCGGGGCAAAGTGGCTTACTGGAATGAGCGGGCGGGACAGAGCCGCTTACTCTACTGAGCGGCGGGCAGAGCGACTTACCGGGATGAGCGAGCGGGCAGAGCGACTTACCGGAATGAGCGCGCGGGCAGAGCGACTTACCGGGATGAGCGATCGGGCAGAGTGGCTTATTGGAATGAGCGGGCGGGACAGAGCCGCTTACTCTACTGAGCGGCGGGCAGAGCGAATTACTGGGATGAGTGAGCGGGCAGATCGACTTACCGGAATGAGCGCGCGGGCAGAGCGACTTACTGGAATGAGTGCGCAGGCAGAGCGACTTACCGGGATGAGCGAGCGGGCGGAGTGGCTTACTGGAATGAGCGGGAGGGACAGACCTGCTTACTATACTGAGCGGCGGGCAGAGCGACTTACCGGGATGAGCGAGCGGGCAGAGTGGCTTACTGGAAAGAGCGGGCGGTACAGAGCCGCTTACCGGAATGAGTGGGTGGAGCAGAGCGGCTTACCGGAATGAGCGGGCGGGGGACAGAGCGGCTTACCGGAATGAGCGGGCGGGGGGACAGAGCGGCTTACCGGAATTAGCGGGCGGGGGGACAGAGCGTCTTACCAGAATGAGCGGGCGGACAGATCGGCTTACTGGTATGAGCGGGTGGGGCGAGCGGCTTACCGGAATGAGCGGGCGGACAGAGAGACTTGCCGGAATGAGTGGGTGGAGCAGAGCGGCTTACCGGCATGAGCGAGCGGGGGGGGGGGGGTGGGGGGGGGGGACAGAGGGGCTTACCGGAATGAGCGGGCGGGGGGACGGAGCGGCTTACCGGAATGAGCGGGCGGGGGGACAGAGCGTCTTACCGGAATGAGCGGGTGGGGGACAGAGCGACTTACCGGAATGAGCGTGCGGGACAGAGCGGCTTACTGGTATGAGCGGGTGGGGCGACCGGCTTACCGGAATGAGCGCGCGGGCAGAGTGGCTTACTGAGATTAGCGGGCAGGACAGAGCGCCTTACCGGGTTGAACGGGCGGGACAGAGCGTCTTACCGGGTTGAGCGGGCGGGGAGTGCGATTTACTGGGATGAGCGGGCGAGTAGAGCGACTTACCGGAATGAACGTGTGAAGCAGATCGACTTACCGGAATGAGCGGGCAGAGCGGACGGGATGAGCTTGAGGATCTGGCGAGGCTTGAGGGTCGGGCCGGGTTTTCCGCTGGCCGCATGATCCATGTATGTGAAGCTCACGTTGGCGTCGTCGGTCATTTCATAATCTGGGGACGCATCCCTCGTTGGCGGCTGGGAGGATGCACCGACCGCGGAATCTAGGGCCGAGAACGTGACTTGACAAATAGGGCTTATAGGGCATCCGCACAGTCTGATCAGGATCTGCTCTTGTCGCGATTTCATCAGTAATACACCTGCCAGGCTTCGAACAAGATATATAGATTGTTATCAGGCTACAGGAGTGTGTTATTTTATCAGGAGCTACACTGGCTACAAAATCCCATAAGTTCAATTTCTCAAGTCACAGCGTGATAAACACACACCAGGCATTGTGTCATTTATTGGATTTTTAAGGAATTAAATGCGAGGGAGCGCTAGCTACTGCAGCATTTAGTTCCAAAAAAATCCAATATGTGAACATTAACTGACTTATAGTTCAGCCAAGTATACAATGCAATATCCCATCCGAGTATTGATTTACAATTTCCTGTCGAACAGTTAGTCATTGAACGGGTAATAGATAACTCAATGTTAAGCGTTGCAATATGTGAAATAAGTGAGCACAATGCTACCCAGCGATTGGCTTAGAAAGTAGGGCGAACTATATACTTAATTAAAAATACAATATTATACTCGTGCGATAACCTCTATTCACTAAACTCGTTGATTGATACCCAATTATCGGGGGTCGAATCAAAAGTCGAAATTCACTTTGCGCATCTACACACAATAAGGAAGGCACATACCAAGTTTCAAGTACCTACAGTTAAAATGTTATACTTCTTACAAGAAACCTGGACAGACAGACGGACACCCGGGACGAAAACAAAAAGCGGCTATAATGATTGAAACAGTTACGTATTCTTAATGCATTTATACACCTTGGTCCGTTGCTTCAACCTGCGATAACATTTACCAAACCGAATTTATTTTTAGAATAAATGAAATTGATTTTGTGTGATATTTAAGAGCTTTTTAGCTTTTTAAGTATATCAGTCATATAAGAAAAGCTAGCTAGCACCAGAATAGTCGGACATTTGGTTAGGCGACTTCCGCTTTACTGTCGGACCGGTGGCAATTTTAATGGACATGTCCGACGGACCGACGACTTTCACGGAGCCTGCGATAAGATCCTCTACCTAATACAGTCGAACCTCTCTAAACCAGACACAGAGAACGGTTAGTTGTGCTTAATTCTGTTAGGTTTCATTGCTATTTACCTTAAATGATAATATATGTTGATAACTGCAAACAAACACGCGTGTCTTGGAGTAGTCATCCTTCTGTTTTACAGTGGAGCCTCTTTAAACCGGACACCATAAGGACATCCCAGGGTGTCCGGCTTAGAGAGGATTCACTGTACAATCGTACCTATAAATCCTTCACCAATGAACTCAATATAACCCTGGTTATATTCGCCGTCATTTGGACTGTGGACGTTGTAAACCACGGACCGGGCATGCAAGTAGTCGTCCCCCGACGTCGGCCAGGGGCCATATCGCCCACTTTTCGACGAAGTATTGCTAGGGTTAGCACGTAACGGTGGATGCGTGGGTTTGCTATTGCGGGCTGTGTCGTCGATACGCGTGTATTCTGTAGGTATAACCACACGAAATTATGTAAATATTCATGTTCGAAAGTAGTCCGTAAATGGTAATCCATTAATTGTTTTAGACCATGCAGTGGCGGATTCAGGGAGGGGGTTCCACCCTACCACCCGCACACCACCATCACCCCCTAGCCAATTCCCCGCCACGTGCCGTCGTTTGAACTTCAATTGCCTCCCCCTTTTGGTCAAATCCTGGATCCGTCACTACAATATACACTCTTAGCTTGCGGAAACCGGTGGTAAATTCTTGTACGAATCGAGTGTACACCAGCACCTGTGTTAATCTTGACCAGATTTCAACGTTTCAGAACATCTATTGGCAATATCAACTCGCAATCAAGCAGTTTGATTGGCTGTACCTGAGATATAGCCTGTGTTAATCTTGCCAAGATGTCAGCGATTCTGAACATCTATTTGCAATATCAACTCGCAATCAAGAAGTGTAATCTGCTGTGCCTGAGCTATAGTCTGCGTTAATCTTGCCAAGATGTCAACGTTTCTGAACATCTATTGGCAATATCAACTCGCAATCAAGCAGTTTGATTGGCTGTACCTGAGCTATAGCCTGCGGTAATCTTGCCAAGATGTCAACGTTTCTGAACATCTATTGGCAATATCAACTCGCAAGCAAACCGCTTGATTGGCTGTGCCTGAGCTGTAGCCTGTGCTAATCTTGCCAAGATGGAAACGTTTCTGAACATCTATTGGAAATATCAACTCGCAAGCAAGCAGTTTGATTGGCTGTACCTAAGCTATAGCCTGTGCTAATCTTGCCAAGATGACAACGTTTCTGAACATCTATTGGCAATATCAACTCGCAAGAAAACCGTTTGATTGTCTGTGCCTGAGCTGTAGCCTGTGCTTATCTTGCCAAGATGGAAACGTTTCTGAGCATCTATTGGAAATATCAACTCGCAAGCAAGCAGTTTGATTGGCTGTGCCCGAGCTATAGCCTGTGTTAATCTTGCCAAGATGACAACGTTTCTAAACATCTATTGGCAATATTAACTTGCTAGCAAGCCGCTTGATTGGCTGTGCCTGAGCTGTATCAGAGCTCAGGCTCAGCCAATCTAGCTGCTTACTGTCAAACACAATGTTCTAGTATTTTGTAATAAACACATCTACACATATTGGCAAGATTAGCGCAGGCGGTGGTGTACACTGCTTGCAAGTACCGGCTCATACGTGGATATGCTCTCACGGTCCTAACGGCACGTCGTTTCCACATCAGTAAACGTTACTTATTTGTTGGATAAAACTAAACACTGTCCGCCATTTTGTGAGGCAATATTTTATTCGTCCCTATCGACAAATAGTGGAAATAATCCCATTTTCGGAATTATTAAACTTTTCACGCAACAAAAAACAAAAAATTCATATCGGAGTATTTATGTTTAATCGATATCGACATTTCTCCTATTGGTAGGCTTGTTAAGTGACTATTGACTTCAAGTCATGATGCAAAGGTCCTTTTTGGTATGAAAGTACCTAAGGACCATAGAAACGTTTTTATCCAAAGACACACGCTATATCTCATTTTCAAGATGGCCGCCGGCGGCCATATTGTAATAAAATAGCCGATCATATGTAAGTTTAGCTAAATTCCATTTAAAGTTAAGATTCAAATTTATCTGTTGTATGCAAGCTTCTAAGAGTCATGGCGAAGTCATATAGAAGTCGTATCTCAAATCCAAGATGGCCGCCGACGACAATATTGGAAAATGTGGCCGAAAGTAAATAGTCGTTTAGCTAAACTTCAATTAAAGATTGATTAATTTAATTTTTGCTGTAGGCAAGTTTCTAATGGTAATGGAAGAAAGGTTGTCAAAATATGGAAGTTGTATCTCATATTCAAGATGGCCGCCATCGGCTATATTGGAAAACATGGCCAACGATGTATAAGTTTAGCTAAATTTCGATGGAAGCTAAATTTTTTCTATGACATTGTTCTATCTATTGTATGTACACTTCTAAGGTCATGGAAGAAAGAATAGTAAAATACTGTTGTATCCCAAATTTAATATTAGAAAATGTGGCGGATAATATATAAGTTTACACAATTTCATTTAAAAGTTATAATTCAAATTTCTTTCAAGGATCATAGAAGAATAAATGTCAAAATATGGAAGTTTTTAGTACAAATCCAAGATGGCTATGTTGAATGTCATAAATTGATTTCTTGAATCATTTTTACAACTGAAATCCCGGAATGTATGCTGAATATAATGTTAACTAAATATTATAAGAAAGAGAACAGATTGAGAACAGATATGGAACAGAATAACCGAATTAACAAAACCTAGTGGATGACATTCCATTATGCATACATTGCTTGAAAATATATTCCATGTGCATATTCTGTTTCATTTATACGTACAATGCTTTGTATTTCAGATACATGATGCATTATTTTCAAATGAGTGACATTAAAATAACTGGGCGAATGAACGATGTGCATCAATCATTAAAAATCTGTTATTTTAGAATGATCATTATAATTATATGTCTTGCACGCATGAGATACAGACACAGTGTATGTTGGTTTTGTAAAGGTCGTGGATTAATTTTTGCATACAAGTGACCAGGCTAACGGAATTAATACACTTTTGTAAAAGGATATTGTGTGAATTACGGATGTAAAAGAGTCGAGCATATTCGAATACTAGTATGTAATTTATGGGGGTATGTGTGATAGTTGGGTTGAGATCATGTGCAGAGACAAATAAAACTTATGGACAGATAACTATTGACAGGAAATGCGAGCAGGAGCTACATATGTCTTGAAGTGCATATTGTATGCACATGCTCCACATTATATAGTGTAGCACATAGCAAAATCACTCTTGTGTATGTCAATGTATTATGAGAGTGGCTAATTTTATTGCAACACGTGTTTTATGTTATGAGCAAGACGAACAGTACAAACATGTAGTGCACAGTTTTGTCACAATCACTAAATAACCAGATTTATACCATATGGTGTTTGAGTGACTTATACATGTATGCATATCGCAATATAATGTGATCTCGGAAGCTAAATGGTCACTCGCGTGAATTGTATAGATAATATATATTATGGAAACAGGAATAATGTATGTAAATGTATATATTGCACACACTACATACGGGGCGCCATGCAGGACAGGTTAATTATGTGTACAAAATTGAGTTTTGTAACACTAAAAATCACAAAATTCAATTCTGTGTCACAAAATTCAATTCTGTCAATTCTGTGTCACAAAATTCAATTCTGTGTCACAAAATTCAATTCTGCATACGTTTCGTATACAAAATTCATTTTTGTTATAAAGGATTCAATTTTGTAAGACAGAATTGAGTTTTGTGAAGAAAATTCAGTTTTGTAGGACAGAATTCATTTTTGTCCACAATAATTAGTTTCCTTAGGATAGTCTATGTCATCTCTACGTTGATTGGTTGAGATCGGTCTTAGTCCATTTTACTAGATGGTGGAGTACACTTGCAGGTTTAAATATTTCAATGCGAAAATATAACCCAATATATCAATATTATACTTCTTTATGGACAGTTATTTTGGTTATATTATGATTACAAATGAGTGGTCACACCATATAAGCATATATACTTTGAAGGAGAAATAAGAAAAATATTCAGAATTTTCCCTCAATTATGTAAACAGGGTCAAACATAAAGTAGCCGGGACATAGCTAGACCTGAGGGCATGCCCATATATAGAGAATACCAGGCTAGTGTATTTTGATATCAAGTTTATCAGGCAAGGCTAGGAAACGCGTAGGAATTTCGAGGCTTGCCGAGGAATTCCTACCGTTTCCGAGCCGAGCCTGATAAACTTGATATTAAAATACACTAGCCTGGTATTCTATTTATCAGGTAACGTTTTATATATGCTCGAAAATGACATTAGATGACGTCGTATTCTAACAGTAGATCTAACCTTGTGAAACAAATGGTATTGGATCTGTGTCTACTAGTTGCGAAGTTACGTGTTCGCAACTATGTGTCTACATGCATTATTTACAGTATACACCATCTTAGTACATGTATCCATGGTATCTACACAAATACTACAAATGGTTTCCTCAAATGGCCCAATACACACATTCTGTTTATAAACACAGACAGCAGCCAGAACACAGGCCACAGCGCGTGTATTATTGATTTAACTGGGGCAAATGTACCTTGCGATACACACTAAATGACGTCAGTACTCGCGGGAGATCTACATGTACATGAATTATGTGTACAATTATAACGCAAATGAGTTTAAATACGAATGGGTTTGTCAATGTTTGACTGTTTGGAGATAGTTGAAGCAAAATGGCAGAATGAGAAATAAATCATCGACATTGAATGTGTAGATCGGCGACCGTCACCCATTTCTCCAGTGCAGTTTCTGACCAATGGTAGTCCTTCTTACATGCGTGTGCAGAATTGACAGAATTGCATTTTGTGGCACAGAATTGAATTCTGTGGCACAGAATTGAATTTTGTGACACCGAATTGAATTTTGTGGCACAAAAGTGAATTTTGTGACACAGAATTGAATTTTGTGGCACAAAAATGAATTTTGTTGACAAAATTGAGCCATGGTCCCACTTGGCGCCCCGTACTACATGATATAATAAAATTAATACGAGACAAGACGAGATTCAGTGCACAAATACATAATGGTTGGCATACATCACACTATAATGGTCAACTTTACAATCTTTTATAATTAGTCTAGCTGCAGCGAGATATTATTCATCCGCTAATATGTATAATGGTGACTATACCACTATCCCCTGCTAATAGAAGCATTGCTACATATCGTGGACTGAGTTTAAACGTCGATACAATGACGCCAATACTATGCAATGGCAATGTAAATTGACGAATATAGCTATGTGGGTTCATGTCGGCGATTGGTATTATTAAGTGAGTCTATGTTTCTCTGAATTAATATTGCCTCTGCGAGACAGATACTGTATAGATAGAACATTACACGAATATTGCTTGCATTATGACAAAATGCCATGCATAAGATAATATGCATTCTAACTACTACACCATTACATTATGTGTTTATAAATTATTATTATGTGATGATTTATATTACCATAGAACGCATACATTGCATCTTCGCATACATTATAATATTATATGTGATTAGTATATGCATATTTTATTATTATACGGTATAAATATATTGCTGAACGGTGCAGTGTACATTTTTTCGTCATTCATTCCGGTCTGTACTGTTGAGTGCTGACAGTAGCAACTTTGTTAAAGTTAGCATTCACAGTGTCAGTGCCCAATGCTTTAAGCTGTATGTGTATGTGCAGGCGGCAGCCCCTTTTCATTTCCCCAAAGGCCTTTTTCATTACAAGTGCCTATATTTCTGTGGCTTGCAATTGTTTTCATCGTGCCATCTAATTTTGTTTTCATAACTTTTACTAAGTTGTAAATTTTGTGTGCTACTTTCGAATGGTACTAAAATACATTATAACAGTGAAAACTCCCTGAAAATGGTAAATATATTTTTTTATGTATTTCTACATATACATGTCTAATCTGTTTCCGAATGATTTATGGCAGCCATCTTGGATTTGAGATTCAGTTTTGTTTACATATGTTATTATATACCTCAGTTCATTTATTTCAAGTGAAAATTGTCTACAGATGGAATAGATGTTTACAATAGCATCTACGACAAACAGTTAGCGAACTCGGATTTAATTGAATATTGGCTGATGGCGATCATCTTGGATTCGATATACAACTTATTAATTATGTTATTCAGTGTTCTATGACACATATGTAGTTCTATATAAAAGAGGAGAGTCACATTACAACATTAAGTTATAAAATACATATATTGTCAGCAATATTTTAACCAATATTGCAACCGGCGGCCATCTTAAATTTTAGATAAAGCTTCTGTATTAGATATTCATTCCTCCATGACTCTTAGAATCTTGAATATAACAGGAGAAATTTAAATCATTACTTTTATTGCTATTTAACCACACTTATATATTGTCGGCCACTTTTTCCAATATAGCTGTCCGCAATATGGCCACCGGCGGCCATCTTGAATTTGACTTACAACTTCTATGTTAGATATTCATTCCTCCATGACCCTTAGAACCTTGTATATAACAGAAGAAATGTAAATCATTACTTTTATTGAAATTTAGCTGAACTTGTATTCTGTGGGTAAATGTTTTCCAAAATGGCCGCCGGCGGCCATCTTGGAATTGAGATACAATTACTATATTTGATGTTAATTCCTCCATGCTTGTTAAAACCTAGCATACACCACTAGAAATGAGAATCATAAGTTTAATTGAAATATAACTCAATTTATATATTGTCAGCCATAATTTCAATATGGCCGCCGTCAGCCATCTTGAATATGAGATAGAGCGTGTGTCTTCGGATACTTCCATACCAATGGGGACCTTTGCATCATGATGTGAAGTCAAACCCCTATTGTTTGCACTTAACAAGCCTACTATATGTGTTACATTTAGTTTTGCCCACAATAATGGCGGACAATGGAGACTACTTCATGTCTCATTAGCTCATC
The DNA here is from genome assembly GCA_029237695.1 of Conchocele bisecta. NCBI lineage: Eukaryota > Metazoa > Mollusca > Bivalvia > Lucinida > Thyasiridae > Conchocele > Conchocele bisecta. The sequence goes on along the minus strand of CM055278.1, from coordinate 61,731,606 downwards.
TGGGAACTATGTATAGGTTAGAACACACCAAATAGTTTTACTATATAATTTAACCGAATCCCATCCTATAAGGCCAGTCTCTTCTACTTTCACTATTCGTATGGATGCTGTGTGACCTACTTGTACATGACCTGCAGCCAGTATGTACTGTGGTTCTACATAACTTAAACAAAAGGTTCACTTACTCATAAGAAAAAAATAAAAAAAATTATACATTCAACCCTGAAATCAGAACAATCCTGAACTGATGCCAGGTCCTCGCCACACCAGAATCACTCACCCCTCCCAAAAACAGTAGGATCAGTAATAATCTTACTATTTTCATATGGGCAATAACCCAATTCAACAAAAGAGCCAAAGATAAAAACGTACCTCATGGCCAAACCAGGCAAATCGTGGTTGGTCGGTAGAACGTGACGGCGTAAATTAACGATAATCGTTAATTTACGCAGTCACGTTCTACCGACCAACCACCAACTCGATGGGTTTGTACGAATCCCCTCTTTTGGAGCCAGAGGATTTTTGTTATACAAATGAGGTCCGCATGAATGGTTCGAAAATATAACATTACAATGTCATATTACCAAAACACGTACGAAATTTAGTGAAACTGGCCTCTGGTGAGGCCCATGTAATCACACGAGATCACGCAGTTATACATGCATATTGAGCGGGGAATGGAAAATGTGGTATAAATGGTTAGTTTATACGGCAAAAACCAATAGTAGACTCCAACCTAGCGGGGAATGGCAAATGTGGTGTAAATGGTTGGTTTATATGGCAACAACCAATAGTAGACTACAACCTAGCGGGGAATGGCAAATGTGGTGTAAATGGTTGGTTTATATGGCAACAACCAATAGTAGACTACAACCTAGCGGGGAATGGCAAATGTGGTGTAAATGGTTGGTTTATATGGCAACAACCAATAGTAGACTACAACCTAGCGGGGAATGGCAAATGTGGCGTAAATTGTTAGCTGAAATCGCAAACAAACAATGTCCTACCTGCTTGTTCATTAAGTTCCTGTATGTCTCGTTGCACAAAGGACGATTCGTTGCTGGAGTTGCGACTTTCCGCCACTTGTACTTGTAACCGACCAGGCAAGGTCGATGGACGTCGCTGGGAATCGCCGAACCTCCTGTGATAGTCAAAGGAGACAAGCCATCTGATTTGTACCTAAGAAGAAGTTTTGTTTTCCGTGAAAATTATTTGCAGAATCTGTGATATTTTCTGGTAAAACACGCGACGAAAGTCGAACTTTTCAGAGCAAATGTGGAATACGTTTATCGACTTTCGACGGAATTACTACGGAGCCCCGCAGGGGACGTAGAATTCTCTTTTTTATTTTGTTTAATTCGTTCCCTCAATTTAAGAAGTCGTTCTTACGAATTAACGATTAAATCCCTCAATTTAACAATTCGTTCCTACGAATTGTTATATCGTGGTAACGAATTGTTAACTCAAGGGAACGAATTGTTATATTGAGGGAACGAATTGTCATTTCGTGGGAACGAATTGTTAATTCGAGGGAACGAATTGTTATATCGTGGGAATGAATTGTTAATTCGAGGGAACGAATTGTTAAATTGAGGGAACAATTTTTTATTTCGTGGGAACGAATTAATAAAAATACTCCATGTCTCCGTATATTACAGACACTACTGTCTGTTCCACGTTTTGCTGCCGATGAACCTTTGGCTATTAAACACATTAAATAACAACAATATTTAAAAGTAAGTACATGTACTTTTTTATCAAAAAAGTCACCCTCCCCAAAAAAAATTATTTGATGAAAGTCCATCAAATATTGATTTTATTGCGAAGAAACGATTTTCCTATGGGAATTTAACATGGGGGTTAAAAATAGATTTTTTTGAATTTTTTTTTTATTTGTGGACATCATTTTCAAGCTATCTCGCCAGGTTTCGGAGTCAATTTCCCAAAACATTCGGACTCAGTCGGCACAAACTGTAGTTTATATCAGAGGCATCATCTGAGACATTTTCTTGCAAAATAAACATTCATTCACCATTACCCCACGTACTGATTGGCATTATTATACACTTTATATCAGAGGTAAGTTTCCACTCTGATATCAGGAGCGATAACCGTGTTTTCTTAAATATTAACGGACGCTACTATTTATTCTCTGTATTTATTTTTTGATATGCAATGATCATACTTTATAATCTGTCGAAAATATTATTTTTTTGGGCGACGCATTTAATTAGTATAAATAATTAAAAATATACAGTTGCGTTCAGATATGTACGGAAGTCCATTAGGGCCAATTCACGTTTTTTTACTTCCGTTTATTCAAGATCTTTTCTTGAATTTTCAAGATCTTTTCTTGAAATTTCAAGATCTTGAAAATTCAAGAAAAGATCTTGAAAATTCAAGAAAGTATCTTGAAATTCAAGAAAACATCTTGAAAATTCAAGAAAGTATCTTGAAAATTCAAGAAACGAACTTGAAAATCATGAAAGTATCTTGAACATTCAAGAAAAGATCTTGAATAAATGGAAATAAAAAAAAGTAAAGTGGCCCTAATGGGCTACAATCCACTATTTAACTAGTTTTTCGTATTCCGTTTCGTCACACAATTGGTTTTAAAAATGCAATGCAAATCTAAAATTAAATATTTTCTCATATATTTTCATCATTTTCTAGGCATACACATACACATGCATTCGGCGTGTTTCAGCTTTCATCGGTATAACTGAACCTGGCGACCCCGTTGTGTTTAAATTAGATGGGTTGCACTGTAATTTATTTCATTACCATATCTGTTTATGAATGAAAATGACAAAATGGAGTTCATGGAGTGATTAATTACAGTGGACCTCCCAGGGTGTCCGGGTTAGAGAGGTTCCACTGTATATGCTTACTTCCCGTGTCTTCGTCGACACAGTACAACAACACCCACAATGCACAGCAACAGTAAGACCGCGCCGCCGATTGCGCCTGCATACATAATCCATTGCTTGACTTCGACGACGTCTAGAAATGAAGAACGATACAGTGAGAGGTGCACGTGCGGGGATCGGGGTGGGGGTGTGTGGGTGGGGCTCGTGCGATGTGCGAGGTGCGAGTACAACAGAAAAGAAAAGTTGCAAATAACAATAAAGAATAGTGATCATCAAAATGAGCCATTAAGAGTTGGGAGTAAATACAAGCCTCGAAATACGTACGCGTTTCCCAGCATTGCCTGATAAACGTAATATATTTATTTATATTCATTGATTTATTTACGTCTCATCAACTGTACAACGTAACACACATACCAACTATACAATATACGTGCACAGTTGACATTCCATATACAATTAAAAGAGACGACACGCTTCCACTTCCAAGCCAGGTATGGAAGGTGTTCGAGCCAATTCCCACCCTTAAAATTAAGCCGAATACGAATACTTCCACTTCTCACAATACCGTCACATTCTCCACACGTGTACAGTGAGACCTCTCCAAACCGGACACCCTGGGAGGTCCCCAGGGTGTCCGGTTTGGAGATGCTCCACTGTAAATCAGACATGGGCGCTTCATGACACAGTAAATGTAATCAGAGATACATAACAGCGAAACACATCTAACTTAAACACCCACATGTTTCCGAGTGTCCGGTTCAGAAGGGTTCAACGGAACCTCTCTAAACCCGACACCTGGGGGACTACCAGGATATCCGGTTTATACAGGTTACACTTCCTGGGGACTCATAGAGTGTCCGGTTTAGAAAGGTTTCACTGCCTGGGGGACTCCCAGGGTGTCCGGTATAGACAGGTTCCAGTGTATTTCTAGAATACGATCGCCCTAAGAGATTTTGACATGCTTTTTAATCATGAACATACATTAACATCTAACATGAATGACAGTAACATCAATCCAATTAGACAAGCATATGCAATATGGGGGTTCCACTGTGTATATACCTGCCGTACAAATATCATCGGCCGTTACATTCCAGTCGCCGCTTTTGTCGCAGAGTAGGGGATATGAACTGGCGGCAAACCAGGCGTTGCACGTGTAGTTACAGATGGATCCTGTCACTTCCAGGCAACAGCTGTGCCATGAGTGGAATCCTTTGACCGATTCTAGCGCACTACACCGGTTCACTGAAACACATGAGTGTAGGTTACATTCCACTAATTCGAGCGTGGTCCTTAGTGTTTCAGTTCGAAAGTAGTACATAATGAAGTGCATAATGAAGAAATGGTGCGAAACATTGTGCTTGCTTTGAGCTGACATTTTGTGGTTACTGGCGAATTCCGGATTGGAATTATTAGAAATGCATATACATGTAGTCCTGCAACAAAAATACTGAAATAATTTTCATTTTACTGCCTGTCACATATTCACACGTCACATGACCATATCATTCGTTAATCCATTTCCGGGCGTCTGCTTGTTTAATCAAGCATGCCTTCTGAGTCATGGGAATTTCTTACGTGGTAGTTAAAGTTGAAATCCCAGTCGCAAACACCGATTACGCACGACTGGAACGCGTGATGCGTAGACCGATCTGGGATTAAGCCATATAAGAATAATTCCAGCACAAAAATATGTACACAATTCCCTAACATTTGATTGGCCCGTAGCAAGTCTCTGTCCAAAATGTATATCCCAGTAAACTCCCACGCCGAACTACTTTCCGTAACCGTGAGGCGCAGTTAAAATAATTCTTAAGAAAACGGAAAATAAACACATTTTCTTGATGAATTTATTTCAAATGCTGGAATTATAAGGAATGAATGGCTTTTTTGTTGAATTTATCGGGGATATAAACTTGGAAAAGTCGTGGGAATACTGGACGAGGCCTTCCGGCCTTCGTCCAGTATTCCCGCGATTTTTCCAAGTTTATACCCCGATAAATTCCACAAAAAGGCCATTCATTCCTATAATGTCTCTTTAACACATTTCTTTCTTATTACACTTGTTTTTACTTGTTTTTGTTGTTTTTTTGCAATCATTATTCTTGAAATGTACGAATGAACAGTGCCCTCCCATTAGAAAGCGCTCTGTGGTTTCTAATTCTCTTCCAGTACTCCTTAATAAACAATTGTAATGAATTATTTTGTAAAAAATAATCTATAATTATATTAAGAAATTGTACATGTACATGTAAGGTATATAATGCATTTTGATTGTTACATGTATCGCCATTGTGTCATCCTACTTTATGTTGTATAACTCATGTTGTCATGTCATGTGACCTGAGTGAATAAACGATTATAATAAAAAAAACACATTGCTTGCTCCTCATATGTTACTGTCCACAAGGTAATTCATTATGAAAATCCTAGTCTGGCAGAAAGTACTCCATTCCATATGTATTTTAAATAAATCCAGGTGACACAGGTTTCTATTAAATTATTTAGTGACAATCAATGGTGGAATGTAACCTATAGTAGTCAGATAGAGCTAGCATTAACTATTTAGAGCTCGCATTTATTTGTGAGTTTATGTAGATTTGGCGTTCCAGGAACGCCAAATCTACATAAACTCAAATAAGTATTGCTAGCTCTAAATAATTCTAGCGAGCATTAACTATTGAGAGCTAGCTCCAAATCATTGTGAAGAGCTATATCCAAGTAAAGTACTGAACGTACTGAAATATGTTATCTCGACAAAACTGATCGGTGTGTGGGGTAAGCTAACTTTGTAAAACGTATTGGTGTAACTTGCAGGGTCTGTACTGAAATATATAGAAAATCGTCCACCCCCTTTTACTGCTAGCTCCGTACGTACTGTCCCGTGAGACCTAAAGATAACAGCTGGTGTATTCATACGCACGAAATATCTTGATTAGTATATTAGCACGATCAATAGCTGCCCCCACAAAAAGTTGCATGACACAATACGCGGGATGTTCCAATAATAATGACATTGATTGATTATTTTGCTCAGATCGTGCAATCCAATGGAAATGATTCTAAAATACTGTCAAAACATGTTTGTATTGAGAAAGAAGGCAAAAGCAACAGCAGACGACACTTTTTGTGCTCAGCAGTCTAAGGGTTAGATACAGAGGAATATCCATTTGTGATATAAAATAGCGGCTATTATAGAGAAGTGGCCGTTAGGGGAGGTTCGACTGTATTCTATTTAATTTCTATTTGATAAAATCGCACCATTCGTCAGACTATTCCTTTAATGATTCACACATAGTGAGATTACCATTAGTGCACGTTTTGCCATCACTTCCGGTTGTCGTTCCGTCTGAACATGCGCATTTCCCTCTGCTGCTCTGTGGTAGACAAATTGTGCTGCATCCGCCATTACAGTTGCCACAGTAATCGTTTCCTGGAACAGGAAATACTGGGTACATGTATTTATACATGTAGTTCATCCTACTTTCTAAGCAAATCGCTGGGCAGCATCGTGCCCCACTTATGTCACATATTGCAACGTTTCTAAAGCCCCAATACATGTAAGTTATATATTTCCAGATGCAATGATTAACTGTTCGAAAGGAAATCGAAAATCAATATTCAGATATGACATTGCATTGTACACTTGGCTGAACTATAAGTATGTTATTGTTCACATATTGGGGTTTTCAGTAACTAAATGCTGCGGACGCTACGCTTAAACATTCAATATGTGAACAATAACATAGTTACGAATTGTTTGCCCAAGTTTCTTCTTGCCCAAAAAATGCATATCATTTCGTCGCAATTGATCGGATATTTCGACCCTTTCGCCAGTATCTATTGGTTTTATCCTTAAATGTTGCATTTGTATAATGCTATATTTAAAACTGATGACACGCCTTGTTGTCGGCACTTGACAAGACGCAAACCATGTTATCGCCCATACATGCGCTCACGTCGGTGTCACATGGCTAAACATGTAGTACAAGGTGCATGATCACGTGGTTACAACAACAACAACAATGGCTGAAAGTGTTGAAAGCCCGCCCGCTCCAAAGTAAGTATTATTTGATATTTTCTTCAACGTATTTTGATGAAATGTGGCGCAGCAAACGTGTCGTCATGAGCTGCATTTGGTGGTCCCGATAGTTCGGCACATACTTATTTCGTTTTTACGAACAATCGATTTCCTTGTCAGTAGACACAGAAATCGATTCTTCGCAAAAGTCAAAAGTTGGTGCCAACTTACTGAGACCACCAAATGCATTTAATAACAATCTGTTACATAATAAGGACACAATAAAAGATTACGTACTTTGAATCGGATGTTTTGGAAGTTTCAGTACTTGTTGTTGTCATACGTGATTATACACCTTGTAGTAGTATACTAGAGGGATTAAATCACATTTAGGGGCGGAGCTTCACAACGGGCCAGGCATTAGGCTGGCATTCTATTGATCAGCTAACGTTTTATGTAAGCTAATGATGAAAGTTTTCGTTGACAATAACGCGGACTTGTTCGCGTTGCGTCATTACACTGGCGTCATTCGGTAACATCACGTGACGTTGTTCAACCAAAGAAACGTCTGTTTTCAAATCGTTGTAACCCGTATATTCATTATGTTAACAGTCAGTACGTATTCAGTCAATACAGAGTTCGTTACCTGATAAAACTATATTAATGCAGTCTGCCTGGAAAACATGATAAACTGTCTTACAATTCGTCCGTTCGTCTGATATTTAAGGGTGGGAAGTGGTTAGAACACCTCCATTAATGCAGTTGAAAGCCCGCCCGCTCCAAAGTAAGTATTATTTGATATTTTCTTCAACGTATTTTGATGAAATGTGGCGCAGCAAACGTGTCGTCATGAGCTGCATTTGGTGGTCCCGATAGTTCGGCACATACTTATGTCGTTTGTACGTACAATCGATTTGCTTGTCAGTAGACACATAAATCGATTCTTCGCAAAAGTCAAAGGTTTGGGCCAACGTACTGACACCACCAAATGCATTTCATAACAATCCGTTACATAATAAGGACAAAATAAAAGATTACGTACTTTGAATCGGAGGTTTGGGAAGTTTCAGTACTTGTTGTTGTCATACGTGATCATACACCTTGTAGTAGTATACTAGAGGGATTAAATCACATTTAGGGGCGGAGCTTCACAACGGGCCAGGCTGAACCAATTTATTAAAATGCCGTATATGAACTATAACTATTACATACTGTCAGGTCAGTAGTCCGGTAAATAAAGAACACCAGTCTAGAGAAGTTTGATATCAAGTTTATCAGGCAAGACTTGGAAGCCAGCCTCGGAATTCCTGCCGTTTCCTAGACGAGCCTGATAAACTTGATATCAACAGGCATTAGGCTGGCATTCTATTGATCAGCTAACATTTTATGTAAGCTAATGATCAAACGTAAACTAGTTTTCGTTGATAATAACCCGGACTTGTTCGCGTTGCGTCATTACACTGGCGTCATTCGGTAACATCACGTGACGTTGTTAAGCCAATGAAACGTCTGTTTTCAAATCGTTGTAACCCGTATATTCATTATGCTATCAGTCAGTACGTATCCAGTCAATACAGAGTTCGTTACCTGATAAAACTATATTAACGCAGTCTGCCTGGAAAACATGATAAACTGTCTCACAATTCGTTCGTTCGTCTGATATTTAAGGGTGGGGAGTGGTTAGAACACCTCCATACCCGGTTGTGTTACAAATCTGCTTGAGCAGCTTTAACTCCATTTATTGTTTGCCCTAGTTGCTAGACCAATGAAAGCATAGCATTTCGTCTCAATTGATCACATAGTGCGACTATTTCAAACGGCCTACAACGTAGTCGTATCGCAAGTCGAAGGCGCGTATGGGCGGGACTTGCATTGAGACAGACATGTGCACGCGAAGAAGGCGAGGCAACCAATAAGTACATGTAAGTTGTAGTTAAATTATGCAATGTTTAATAAACTAATTTATTAACAATTCAACATGTGAACTATAATTATTACTAACAAATCTGCTTCAGCATTTTAACTCTATTTTCAAGCACATTTATAGGATATTTACAAATTACTCTATGCTGACTTAGAGTAAACAGTGTAGATCCAGCACAGACACATTGCCGGTCACGTGGAAGTAGGTTCTACAACGAACACGTGCATATGAAAAACAGCAGTAGCAGAGAATAGCTATACATGTATATGGAGTGTTAAGTGAACCCTTTCAACACCACTGGCCTGTATAGTGGTATTGGCAAAAAGTGTAGATCCAGATGAGCCGACTCGTTACGAGCCACCTCATCAGGATCTACACTTTTTGCAATTAATTTTAATATTTTATTACAACAAAAACACCCCAAGTTCATAAATAGACTGGTCTGAAAATCATTTTGTGACGATTGGATTGGTTGCAAAATTAACATATTAAAATCCATTGCAGTTACATAGGGGTGAAAGGGTTAAAGGGCCTCTGGGATCCAGTTGTGTTTAATATGCAAAGTATAGTACTTGGCAATATAACAAGACTGGCGAAAACCGCAGGCAAATATTCCACCTCTGTCAGAAGTTATGTAGGTTTTAATTTTAAATTAACTTAGATTATGCAGCACTTACCGTGACGTCATAGACGGCACATAACTACGTATTATACCTGTTTTATGTATTTTAATTTAGTTTTTAACATTCTGTCTTATTTCATTTCATGTATCATGTACATAAATACACATAAAGCAAGAATAACATCCCATTTTATGCTAATGGCTAATTATGTTACATGTTAGGGAGAGGATTTATATAAGCTTGCTTTCAATCCAATCCCATTTGTATAATTATGTATATACTACGATTGATGCCTTACTTGTATATAATATACAAATACAATATGTTTGAACTAAATACACATTAAAAAAATCACAATAATATTGATTTTAATGGAAAAATAAATATCGTTATTTGCATTATTTAAATGAACTTCCTGTGATGTCAGATCTCATTTGCATAAAATATCCAGACATTAAGACCTGTATAACTTGTGCCAGACATAGGATATTTGCATGCGGTTTTCGCCAGTCTTTTTAGGTTGCCAAGTACTATAATTTGCATATGAAACACAGCTGCAATCCATAGGTACTTTAAGTCATATCGATGGTCTAGTAACATAAGGTCGTAACTGCTATGCTTTAGCATAGCAGTTACGACCTTATGTTACTATTCCATCGATATAGTGAAACTGTATAGGGTTTTCGAGCCTAAATGTTTATAGGGACGGTTTCAGTACATCAACACCGGTATTACATATGTCGCACAAGGATATATTTGGCTTCAATGATAATTGCTACGCAAGAGTGATGCGATATGTCACAGTTAGATCACGGTTCGTCCGCATGTACAGGAGATAATCGATTATCGATCATACATGTGGACGAACGTGATATAACTGTGTATTCCATCATGTTGTCCATACGTTGCCCATGTGCTGTGTACATGCAGAAACAAAACTGGAATGTATCAGTAGCCTATTTCATCAACATTGCAAAGTATACTTTACTAGCAAAGTATACTTTGAGGGAGAAATTTTCAATTTTATGATAAATTTATTAATTTTTATTATACTGAATTTATTACATTATCACAGCCAATTTGGCTGTGATAATGTAATAAATTCAGTATAATAATTCTGCATACTTTTAATCATGAAATATATGCATTTGTTAGTTCTATATGAAATAATGCATTTCTGGAAAAATAAATGATTACTCCCTCAAAGTATACTTTGCTAGTAAAGTATACTTTGCAATGTTGATGAAATAGGCTACAGATGTACAGTGATTAGTCTCTTATAACTATATATTATAGTATACAAGAAAGTGGCCATCTCCAAAATATTTCTATGTACAAGCCATCGTCCAGTTTCACCACTTCAAGCATTTATAGCACGCTGTTGTGATATCTGTCTATGATGTATTGCTCCACATTTCATTATATGTTCTGTCATATTATTTACGGTATGTGTCAAACAAGACATACAGCAAATAATAGGACAGACAATAAAATGAGATACGGTGCAACACATCAGAGATAGATATAACAACAACGGGCTATAAATATTATGCCAGCAAACTATACAATATGCAAGATATCTGAGTACTTCTAGCATCAATCTGAATATAAATGTCAATGTGTAAACTTTTAAATTTGAGACTTTGCATACATGTATATGGGTGATGAAAACAACCCATAGAACGTTGTTCTTTAATGCTGTTGGCACATATTCACCGCAGTGTATTTCAGTGTATATTTATATTTTTGTGGTATGTGTCAAACGCCACAATATGTAAAACTGAATGATGGCTTGTACGTACTAAGAATGCCGACATAGCAACTCGATGCGCCGTATAATATACAGAAAGAAGTTATTGTTCACATATACATGTATGTTATACACATATCCATTCACATTTACGAACCAATTATGTTTGAATCGAATGATGATCTGGGGGCCGTTTCACTAAACTTTGTACGACTACAATGTTCGTGAGTGCAAAATTATGATAGTCTGTAAACTTCACATTAACAATGTTTTCCTGTAAACAATTATTGGATTTACATTTATTGAGCATAGGCTGCATAAGCAGCCTATGCTCAATAAATGTAAATCCATCTATTGAAATTTCCAGACGATCTTAAATTTGCAGTTACGAACATTTTAGTCGTACGAAGTTTAGTGAAACGGTCCCCAGGGGTCACATGTGTCCTTAAATTCGTTTGACCAATTCCATAAGGAAATTCGAATCATATTAAATTATCACTCATGTAAGAGCCTCTGTATACTATATGCTGCTGATCCGAGAGAAATGGGGATTACCGGTTTTGTGACCAGTGTTGATCCTCACTGAGGATCTGCACTGTTCGCCGTTCCATCAATGAAACACCCGGCATGTTTCTAACAAGCAATAGGAGTGTGTGTGCTATGTGATCAGGAGCTACAGTGGTAAAAAATCCCTTAAACCCCATTTCTCCAGTCGCAGCCACATGTGAGGCACACCATGCGAATTTGTACCTTCGGACATCTGCATAATTTCCTTAAAAAATACAATGTATTTTCGTAAATAAAATCAAAAGTGAAAGAATTGTTTTTAACTTTTGACGCCATTTACGGAAAATATTGTAAATTTTGTAAACGTATTTAATGAAATTACGCAGACGTCGAAGGTACAACAATCACATGGCGTGTATCATATTACCTGGAGGTGGGGGTTTCCACACATAGAGACTGGAAAGGGAACCGAAGGCGGCCAACTCCATCACAACAGAAAAATCCCCGCCATCCGCCTTGTTGATTCTCGATATATGTCTGTATTTAAAGTGATCGTCTCAGATGATGCCTCAGATATACAATAAATATGTGTTTGTTCACACAGTAAATGACATATATCAAGCAATCGCACCATTGTATTTGATAACATTTCCATAAACATGCGTTATATTCAATTGTTACATGGCTGTCGTTGTTTGACACCGCTCACAGTCGTTTTCAAACGTACAGTGCGTGCTGTTTGACCATGGCTGTAGACAATGCTCATTCCGGGGCCAAGCCAACACATACGTAATGCATGTGTCGTCTCGTGACGTTACCAGAAAGCACCAGACCAGTTCATAACGGTCCCATTGGAATTTCATGCGACGTGTACTGCGGCCCCGGAATATGTATATGTGTAAATCAGTTGTTTGTATGGAGCAGACTATCGATGTACCGAACGTATTGCATACATGCTCAACTTCAATGATATTTCCAACGGCAATGTAACAATAACGTCCGACCATGTCCAGCCGTGGGTAAACGTTTGATGTGTCCCTCGGGAACTGTTTGAACCCGAGGCCTGCGGCATTGGAGTTCAAACATTTCCCTCGTGCCACGGCAAACGTTTACACACGGCTGGACATTATCGAACCTTATATTCATTTCATTTCAATGTATTACACTCGATCTACTGTACATGGCACCATGAGGTGTAAGACAAAATATAGAGAATAGTAGGTTAGTGCCGTGAATGGGAAAACTAGCTGGCAAGGCATAGGAAACGGGATGTATCCCGTTTCCGTGCCGCGCCAAATATCCCCCCCCCCCCCCCCTATTCACGGCACTAACATACTATTCTATTTATTTCGTCAACACTACAAATAACTTTCAAATGCAAACAATAACGCCAGCCGCATCCTCAAAATCCGAGAATCGAACCGCACTTATTGATACGCGGTGATTAGGTCGTATTGACACGATATCAAACATATTTCATGGCACAGCGTTTCACGGCACACACGCACTGTTTTGACGGGATAAAGTGTAATATTAAACGAGGCTTAATCATTCTCGTAAACGAGTACATGTACATGTAAAACAAGAGTGCCGAAGGTCACAATATACGCCCATCCAGGTGTAGCTGGTATACAAGGGGGATAACTCCGTGGAAAAAGAAATCAGTAACACTGATGGGTATACCCCTCAGAAACTAAAATTTTACATAAAATGAATGTAAACTGAACAAGAGTGTCGAAGGTTATACTATCGAGGCACGCCGATGCATCGCCATTCAACAAGGGGAGATAACTCACTGCAAACAAATAAAGTTCAATTTCTTGCCGTGACAAATATGCGAACCACATTTGGTTATGATCCGTCAAGTATAACTTTAGTTATTGTGCGGACAAGGATACAGGGTGCTAACATTAATGCAAAGGGTCACCAACGGGTGATAAGTCATCAACAATGTTTAAGAACAATATGGTTCGACATCGTTCCGTGATAAATATAAATATATATACCTAATTTGGTTGCGATCCGTCAAGTAGAACAAGTTATTGTGTGCACAAGGATACAGAGTGCAACAAATAAAATACGTCTTCGGAAAGTTTTGAAAATAAATACGAATTTGGATACGATCCGTCAAGTAGGACTAGTTATTGCGTGAACAAACTGTGCCCGTTACATAATACGTCTCGTTTTTTTTGCAAACGGGTGTATGTAAACAGTATGCGTGAGTCATCATGGGACATGGGACACGTCAACTATCGTCTTGGTTACCATGCAGTTACCGGGGGGGGGGGGGGGGGAGGGGTGGGGGTGTTTTATGCATGCATAATTTGAAAATAGGCACTGGCTATCAACGGGAAAATATGTGATAAATGTTCATGGGATTACTTATGTGACTGTAGGTTTCAAACTTACTACATTTTACTCGGTATTGATTGGTTGCATTTGGTTCTTTCAACAAACACAGCACATGGCTCCAGATAAGGAATCGGAAATTGGTACGTACTGCTACGCTATACTTGTGAATAAATCAATTAAGTATTTTAAATGTCAATTTTTATTTTTTAAAATACCCCATATTTTAGTTAGTACAAATAGCTCAAGTGAATGATCATACGTTGTTTGTATACATATGTAGAAACGAATGACGTGTAACGTGGTCCATATTCAAGTACAAGCTACATTTTTCATAAACTGTGATAAGAGGGGGATTTCATACTGGGATATTAACTCACAGTGGATACAAATACAATTTTATACATTTTTGTTCATATTTCTCGTCTCGTCGATACGGTTCAAATGAGTTGTAACAGCAGTCTCTTCGAACGTCGTCGGTCCGTCGGACATGTCGGTTCATATTGTTGCCGGTCCGACGGTAAACCGGAAGTCGCCGGACCGAATGTCCGACTATAACAAATATTTGTTTTACTTTTTTATTCTAACCTTCAATGTAATCACCTTCGTTGAGTATGCGCTTCTGGTGCTAGCTAGCTTTTCTTATATGACTGATATACTTAAACTAAAAAACTCTTAAATATTTAAATATCACACAAAATAAATTTTATTTATTATAAAACTTTTTCGGTCTGGTAAATTTTTGCCCGGTCTGGTAAAGATTTCAAGTTTACAAGACCGAATGTCCTGTAAATATTTTGCATTTTCGAGGAGACTGTATGTAACAGCATGTACTTTTGTTGAGAAATAAAGCATATTGTGAAAGAAATAGGTAAATGTTGGTACTTGCTAATACAGCTGGCTTGAAAGTGGCTAAGTAATCAACCTAGGTCCGAAGAATATTCTTATGACCCAGTGTTCACGAACCTGTGTCCTTCGCCGATGAAATATACATAGTCTCCACTAACATCGATTGCGATTGGTCGGCTGTCGTGGACAGAGTGAATCGTCTCGGTAGAAAAAGTATCGATATTCACTCTATCGATTTTATCCAGCTCGCTATCGCACCAGTATAGGCTGTAACCTGGATATAAAGATAAGAGCTTTGTCTATTCCACGTTTTGCTGCCCACGAACTTTCGGCTATTAAACGCATTAAATCTTAAAAATATTTAAATGTAAGTACATTTTCATCAATAACAAAAAAGTCACACTCCCTAAATAAAAATAGCTGATGAATTTCCACCAAATATTGATTTTATTGCGAAAATAAATAGAGGATATTCATATTATTGCAACGAATATGACATACATTGTATATGCCATATTCGTTGCAAAAATATGAATTTTATATTTATTAAGTACCGCTCCATGGAAATTAGCAGTTGTTTACACTGTATACGGTAATGAATGTGTATTTGTAGCTTATTTGCGCTGTTTTCCCGAACATAGATTTTATGAATATAGATAGCGGAAGTAGTCGTATTTTCACCGGAAGTTGTTTATTTCATTGATGAGAACATATGACTTTTATTTACATCGTATAACTATGTATTTCATGGGTAGGTATATAATAAAAACAATTTTCCTATGGGAATTTAACATTCATTCATTCAATCTTTATTTCCTCCTTTAAGGAGATTTAGCAGAAGCTACATACAATGCTACATGTATATACAGTACATGTAGAAAACATACATAGAGAATAGTAGGTTAGTGCCGTGAATGGGAAAAAATATCCGGCAAGGCTCAAGAATTTCTTTATTTCTCATCAGAAGTATATGTTGTGACCACTCATTTGAACCGTCTCGCCGAGACGGTTCAAATGAGTGGTCACAACATATACTTTGGTTCAGAAATAAGGAAAATAGATAGAGAATAGTAGGTTAGTGCCGTGAATGGGAAACAATATCTGGCAAGGCTCAGGAAACGGGATGGGCGAGGCTCTGCCGAGCACATCCCGTTTCCGTGCCGCGCCAGATATTTTTTTCCCATTCACGGCACTAACCTACTATTCTATTTATCCCGTCAACACCTACAAATTGCTGTAAAATGCAAAAATATAGTATTGACTGGATATCAAAAATGTTTCACGGCACCGTGTTTCACGGCACATACGCACTGTGTTGACGGGATAATAAACATACATCTGCGTGCTACATATGAGTATGTCAGTATGTGGTGCGCCTCGACTGACCAACTGATCTCGGGTAATTTGTGGTATTTCTAATAATAGTGATTCTGATTGTACTTTATAGCATATGCGTATTCTTTGTGTACACATAGTTTGGTATGCCCCGGTTACAGGGCCATTCCGTCGCATCACGTACTACACGTGTCATTGTCACAATCACAATGACTTAATTCTCCGTATGTTTTTGGAATATTGACTGTTTTAGAATGATCGCGAATATTCGCGATCATTCTAAAACAGTCAATTCGGAATGACAACAAAACATCATCCAATAATGTGGTGTGCGGTTGCTTTAATACACATATAACATGTTCAGTCGAGCTAGAGCATAGTTCTTCAAACACATCGATACCATACGTTCGATGTGTGTAGTGTTTGAATGAGGTTATAATCCGCGATGTTAGATCGCAATCTGCTATAATGTGCTTTGCTAATTCTACATTCATTTTATCACAATGCGAGCATGTTTTTCAATGTCTACTGGCTTTGTTATCCAAAGTTGTGCGATAAGTTGCATTGTCTGCATGTTGTATGTGTCGTGTGCACACTTATACGACAATGCATGTGTATTTCCGTTGTCGTGTAGGTTCACAAGTCGCATGAAGTCGGTATCTGCGGCCATGCGTGTTTGGCGTAATTGTTCTTGTTTTATGTTAACAGTGTTGTTTACTATAGTTTTCCACGTGTGCTTGCTAGGGAACAGTATTGTGTTTCTGTAAGCATTCAAGTGATCGATCAAGTTGTATTTGTGTAATAATGTGTATATGTCTGGAATAATCCCGTCATGTTGGGGCTGTTGCGGTTGATATACATGTTTAGTTTGTAATGGAATATGTTACTCGATATTGTGGACGCCTGGGAAACGCCGAGCTTTTGTAAAAATAACAGTTTTCTGCGATCGATTTCTGTCGTAATGTTCTGAATACACAGCATCGCTTCACACATGTCTGATCGCGTTAACGTTTTAAAGTTTTGAATGCGTTTTATGCACATGTGCTGTAGTGTGTTCAGTTCCAGATGGTCCTGTTGGCAGAGATTGTTCCATACTTCACAGCCATATGTTAGCGTCGGAATTACTACCGATATGTACAATTTCGTGGACACTATGGGATTGAGACCATTGAAACGGGGAATTGGCCAATAGGGTAACGTCATCCGCTTGTGTAGGACATCAGCAATTTATTTCGCCCATTCTACAGCCTATATTCGATTCTGTTATATCATTCAGAAGCTGGTCGATATAGACGAGATAGAAAAATGCTGAACAGACCCCGCCTTGTCTCACGCCTTGTCTTACCGGAAACCAGTGAGATAGTTTTCGGTTCATCATAACAGATGCTTCAATGTTGTCATACGTATTCACTAACAGTCGCCAGAACCGTCCACGGAAACACAGGTCATGCAAATTAACTAGCAGGCCGTGGTGACACACTGTGTCGAAAGCTTTGCGTGTATCAGTGAATGCCGCGTACGTATTACTGTGTTTGTCAATGTTATATTGTATGGTTTCTTGCACATTAGACGCCGCAGTTATACAGCTTAGGCCCTTTTGCAAACCTTGTTGGTTTGGTGATGGGAATGTAGTTTGACGTTCAATAATATATGTATTCATTCTTTCTTGCATTATCTTTTCAAATAGTTTGTATAAGCAAGGAAGTAGTGTTATAGGCCGATAGTTGTATGGGTTGGAAGTGCTTTTTCCCGCGCCTTTGTGTAGGGAAATAATTAAACCTCGTTTCCAGGCTGCTGGAATGTTTTCTATTTTTAGCACTGCATTGAACATATGTGTTATGTATGTTACGAGCGTTTCACCTCCATACCGGATATGCTCATTGTGTATCATGTCCCAACCCGGTGCTTCCTTCTATTTCAGAGAAATCGTTATTCGCATTAGCTCGGCAGGGGTTATTTCGGCGTTCATAATTGCACATGGTGTTCTAACGATCTCGTGTAATATACGTTGAAATTTATGTTCTATTTCGTATTTAAAGTGCTCATCATATTGGTCGTTTGGTTTTGGAGAGTACACGTTTTCGAAGTATGATGCGAATACCGATACTATATCATTTGATGACGTCAGTACGCTTCCATTGTGCACTATTTCGGCGATCGTGGATTTCACTGGGGTATTTAGTTTCTTTTTAACAAGGAACCAGAACAGTCGTAAGTCGCACTCGGCTATTTTGTTAAGTTCCAAAATTGATTTTTTTATTTTTGTTTTTATTTGTTAATATATTCTTGGTTCGCTTTAAGTTGGCTGTTTCGAAAGTCGTTTTTCATCAATTTGTAGTGTTTAAATGTTTCATAGTTTTGGTCAGCATAAGTTCGAGGGCGGCCGGCTGTTACCCATTTATTCCTGGAATTTCTTTCAAGACGATGCTTCTCTTTTACATCAGCTGTCCAATACGATTTTGTACCTGTGTTAAATATTTTGGTGGGTAGTGTGTGTTGAGCACTGGAAATAAGGCAGTTAGTAATTGCCGAGTTGGCGCAATTAAGCTGTTCTATAGTGGTTATCTCCCTTTGGCACGTATTGTCAAGTGAATGCATACCAGCGTCCTGTAGCCGATTTCATCAACATTGCAAAGTATACTTTACTAGCAAAGTATACTTTGAGGGAGTAATCATTTATTTTTCCTGAAATGCATTATTTCATATAGAACTAACAAATGCATATATTTCATGACTAAAAGTATGCAGAATTATTATACTGAATTTATTACATTATCACAGCCATTAAATGGCTGTGATAATGTAATAAATTCAGTACAATAAAAATTAATAAATTTAAAAAAAAAATAAAAAATTTCTCCCTCAAAGTATACTTTGCTACTAAAGTATACTTTGCAATGTTGATGAAATAGGCTACTGGTCCTGATTGATCAAGTGTTAATAGGTTGATGAAATGGGCTACTGGTCCTGATTGATCAAGTGTTAATAGGTTGATGAAATGGGCTACTGGTCCTGATTGATCAAGTGTTAATAGGTCCTGGTATCCCCGCAGATGTACGTCTGTTGATTTATGCCATGCTGTCCAGATGTACGTCTGTTGATTTATGCCATGCTGTCCAGATGTACGTCTGTTGATTTAATGCCATTGCTGTCCAGATGTACGTCTGTTGATTTTGCCATGCTGGTCCAGAGTGTACGGTCTGTTGATTTATGCCCATGGCTGTCCAGATGTACGTCTGGTTGATTTTATGCATTGCTGTTCAGATTTGTACGTCTGTTGATTTATGCCATGCTGTCCAGATGTACGTCTGTTGATTTATGCCATGCTGTCCAGATGTACGTCTGTTGATTTATGCCATGCTGTCCAGATGTACGTCTGTTGATTTATGCCATGCTGTCCAGATGACATGGAATTTAACATGGGGGCTAAACAATAGATATTAATTAAATAATTTTGGAATTTGTTGACCGATTTTTGTTTTTTTAGTTACATCATTTCTAAGCTATCTAGCCAGGTTTTAGAGCCAGTTTGTTCGCAATAAAATCAATATTTTATGGAATTTCATCAAATATTTATTTTTGGGAAGGTGACGTTTTTGCAATTGACGAAAAAGTACTTACATTTAAATATTTTATAGATTTAATGTGTTTAATAGCCAAAATTTCGTCGGCACAAAAACGTGGAACTGACAGTAGTGTCTTTTGATATCAGTAACTCGAATTTTAAAGCTGTCAAGTATGTCGGCTTGCGCGACAGCCCGAACATTCGGATTAGATTAACATGTGAAGCTAGCAGACGCGTAGGAACGCGACAGCCCGAACATTCGGATTAGATTAACATGTGAAGCTAGCAGACGCGTAGGAATATTGAGGCTCGCACCGCAATTCCTACCGTTTTCAAGAGGAGCCTCTGGATTCTTACGCGTTTCTGTATGATACTTATCACTAAAACGCGTAGTTTTAGTTTATAATTCGTTCCAACGTTATATCTGCTGCTGTAGGGCAAGTCGATACCATGTCTGACTTCTCAGGATAAATGTGCTTATATTCTTAAAAACACAGGTATCTCGATGTGCATGTGTCATTGGCTACATAGAGTGCACAGTCATACACTATTGCCTGTACACAGAGGACATAGTATGCATAGTGTATTGAATGCGAAAAGGAATATTGATTTTTTATGGACTTGCGCTGTGACCATAAAATGTGTTACTAGTATAATATACGTACGTTGTTGTTACTTTTATCAACATCTCGATGATAGAATATGTTGTTACCACTCATTTGAACCGTCTCGATGAGACGGTTCAACTGATTGGTAACACCATATACATTTGGTGAATATTGAGACGGTTCAACTGAGTGGTAACAGCATATACTTTTGATAAAACAACAAGAAAATATGACATTTTTAGCCATCTTCAGTATGAAATGGGGAGATTTAACCGAACGTGACCAGATACTAGAAACAAGAATATTCGTGTATGTACGGTACCATCGTCCGTGTTACTGAAATCGACAGCTATATCACGTGGAGACTGTATCCCGCTCGAACCACTGACCACTCGCTTGACCAACGATCCATCCATATTCGCCTTCATTATTCTGGTAGCTGAACCTGTCTCGATCCAGACCATTATTCTGAAATACATGTATTTATGAAATACAAACATCTTTAGTTTTATTATATACATGTAACCTATAAATAAGCCCATTATCATTGGTTCAAACAAATGTTTCTACCGCGGTACCGGTGCATAAAACACATTATTAACAATCGAGAAATATCCGTGTCTGCGATAGGTCAGATACTGGTCACGTGATCTTCGATATTTTACAATGATTGTCTTTGGAGGAGGTGTACACGAGATTTACGGACCTGAGGAAAGTCATATTCACCGAGGCCGAAAGTCATATTCACCTCGGTGAATATGACTTTTCGAAGGTCCGTAAATGACGTGTACCCTGACTCGAAAGACAATACAAATGTAATTATTTTATTATATGACTTATTGTTTTGCTGAAACCCGACTGACATTTATATACAAGTTTGCTTCAGTTTGCATCCCCTGTTGCTGTTTTGCTGTCAAGTGCGAAGTACGTTTGTAAGCTTGTTGCTGATTGAATGTTACTATTTGCGTAGTTTTGTTCAATTGGCTCTTCGTTTAACCGAGTCATGTTTCCGTTGCGTGATCAGTGACTCGCGCATCCAGGCCAAATCTCGTGCACACCGACTCAAAAGACAATAATTATTTTATTATATGACTTATGGTTTCGCGTCCTCGTTCGATTTAACGTTTATCGGGTTGATAAAACAACAAGGCGATCATTGTACATGTATAATGTAGCTGTGAAGGAAGAAACTTTTGGCTATTGAACACATTCAATCTAACAAATATTTTAATGTTAGTACTTTTTCAACAAAAAAGTCACGCTCACCAAAAAATATTTATTTGAAGAAAGTCCATCAAATATTTAGTTTATTGCGAAAAACAAAACACTTTCACTATGGGAATTTAACATGGGGGCTAAAAATATATACGTTTTAATAATGTCTAATTTGTGAACCGATTTTCAAGATGTAACTTTTGATTTCTTAGTTACATGATTTCCAAGCTATCTAGCCATATTTCGGAGTCAATGTCATTTTTTTTTGACTCCTCCCACAGCTCATCCACCTCCCTTTACCCCATGTTTTTTTGCAATAAAATCAAGATTTTATGGGATTTCATGAAATAAATATTTTTATGGCGGGGTGACCTTTTAGTTATTGATGAAAAAGTACTTTCATTTAAATATATTTTAGATTGAATGTGTTTAATCGCCAAAGTTTCGACGGCAGACAATGTGGAACAGACAGTAGAGTCAGAAATACGATACCACATCTTCTATTTCATCACTTTCTAGCCATATCTGAGACGCAGTGCCTTTAATACATACTGAATTTGATAACATTTACCGAACCAAACCGAGGCAAGCCAAACATACGCGAAATAAGCTTACCCTGCCGCCGGAATAACCTCGATCTGTCCGGGAGTGCCGATAATATCAGATCCACTCAGTAACGTCACTACTTGCCGCCCAGATGACACAAACAGCTTGATACTTGTTGCCGTGGTAACGTAGATATTTCCGCTGGTTGTGTCGACGGCAACTCTGGAGGTATTCACCACGTCTGTTGGCGAAAATTTGGAACATTAACGCTGTCAATATTCAGTTAAATGTTATCTTTTGCTGTTTATTTTGTATTTTCATACTTTATTGATGAAAACTGTTTTTGTCATTCAATGTTTTATTTCTCAATACTGTACAGAACAAAACTAAAATGATACAATTACATATATGAGCATGGCATGACAAATGTTTAAAAGCACATCTACAACAAAAACAATATATTCAGCATGTGTGGCCACGATTGGAGGAAAATGGTTTATGTGAGTTTGGAAACAAAAGCATTTGAATTCGCTAACGCATCCCTGTAGTTTACTACTGTCTGTTCCACGTTTTCCTGCCGACGAACATTTGGCCATTAAACACATTAAATCTAAACAATATTTAAAAGTAAGTACTTTTTCATCAATAACAAAAAAGTCACCCTCCCCGAAAAAATGTGTTTGATGAAATTCAATCAAATATTGATTTTATTGCGAAAAAAACGATTTATGGGAATTTAACATGGGGATTCAATTTGGATATCGACTCCGAAACCTGGCGAGATAGCTTGAAAATGATGTAACTAAGAAAACAAAATTTAGATTTTGAAAATCGGTCCACAAATAAAAAAAATATTTAAAAAATATATTTTAGCCCCCATGTTAAATTCCCATAGGAAAATCGTTTTTTCGCAATAAAATCAATATATGATGGAATTTCGTCAAATAATTTTTTTTTGGGGAGGGTGACTTTTTTGTTATTGATAAAAAAGTCCTTACTTTTAAATATAGTTTAGATTGAATGTGTTTAATAGCCAAAACATGGAACAGACAGTAGTAATAATGGCATATATAGTACAGTACAACCTTTCTACAACGGCCACCCATGGGAAGACGCAAAACAGGCTGTTGTAGAGAGGTGGCTGCTCTAGGGAGGCTAATGCTGAATTAAATTTTGTCTTCTGCTGTTTATTTATTTTCTTCGATTATTCGCATAAAAACATACTTGACAGCATTTTGACATTCTAAAGTGCTGTCAACCCATGTTTTATTGAGAACGAAGTCAAAATATAAAGCAACAACAGGCGACAATGTTCGTGCTCAACAGTCTAGGGGTTAAATGTAGAGGAAATCATCAATTTGGGATATAAAATAGTGGCTGTTACAGAGAAGGTTTTGTTGTATAGAGATGGCCGTTCGTGAAGGTTCGACTGTATGTTGAGGACATGATGGATACAGCGTAGTCCCCAATCAGGCTTCGCGGATGCGCAGGCTGATCTGGAGCTACACTGGTTACATACCTCATAAGCGCTATTTCTCCAACCACATCCACACATATAGAATTATGCGAATTATGGGGTGGGGGGGGGAGATGAAAACAAACTAAGTGATAATAGAACAAAATACTAAGGTTACCTTGTTTTTCTTATACTTACATTTGAATATGTACTACATGTATTTGTCTAAGAGAATGTTAAATTGCGTTTGATGGACTTGTGCATCTATCTCAACTATTCCAAAATAATTCTTAAACAATTATATCTATTGGGATACTTTGTCTGTCAAAAACCTGTTAATTTGTGACAAAACATTTTGAATCACAGTACATTCCCAAAAGAGGTGATTGAATGTTTCTATTTGCATGTTACAGACATAACAGATACTTGATTCTACTGTATTACATCTGTAGCCTATTTCATCAACATTGCAAAATATACTTTAGTAGCAAAGTATACTTTGAGGGAGAAATTTTCAACTTTATGATACATTTAATAATTTTTATTATACTGAATTTATTGCATTATCACAGCCAATTTGGCTGTGATAATGTAATAAATTCAGTATAATAATTCTGCATACTTTTAATCATGAAATATATGCATTTTTTAGTTCTATATGAAATAATGCATTTCAGGAAAAATAAATGATTACTCCCTCAAAGTATACTTTGCTAGTAAAGTATACTTTGCAATGTTGATGAAATCGGCTACTGGCCGTAAATTTATTGGTTCTTATAATTATCCTTAAATATTTGTACTGGAAACTCCTAAGTGTTATATCGATTGTGCTTTGTATAGTATTTAAATACATTTGTTTCCAGTTTTGTCTGAACAATTACTGGCCCATTTTGGTTCTCATTTGATGGGTTCGGTCTTCATTTTGTTCCCGTTGAATGTTATATAATGTTTTATTTATATATTTACAACTTTTTATTTTATCGAGCAACATTAATTTTTGTTTATTTTCTGTATTAATATTTTCTGTTTTCGTTTGTTCAACCCATCGTGTCGGTATGCATCTTATTAATGTGCAGTATTTTAAAAGATCTTAATTTCTAACACAGTACATATCAGCAAAATCTGCGAATCTCTTGATGAAAACTTGCTTTGACAGCGCATGATAATTGTCTCCAATGGACACAATTCTCATGTGCTGCCAAAACATTTCCGTTACGTCAATAAGAATGAAAAACAGCAGACATAAATGTTCGTATTTTCTTGTAACTTTTTCTGTATCGTATTCGTCAGCATTAAAGTCCGAGTTTCATGAACTATGGTTTAGGTGGACCACCACCAACTATGTTTCCTATATAAACTAACCAATGACCACACATTTTGCTATTCTCTGCTACTTTATTTTTTTCGTATGGATGTTGTGTGACCTATTTTCCCATAACATGCACCCATTCTGCTCTGGATATTGACTAATTAAAATATACGTTTAGTTATTGTTAAGAAAGATAAATTCAATATCCTGTGACCACCCTGGTGGTGGCGTAAAAAGTCAGCGGCTGGAATTGAAACCACATCACTTGACAAACATGCTCCGACTTACAAAATAATCCCAAGAGTTATGCTTGAAACTGATGTAAATGATACATTAACAGGCATGTGAAGTGAAGTAGATTAATATATCAATTAACCGGTTTCTGCAAGCAAAGAGTGTCTATAGAATAAACCATCTGGCTTTATATTTACAGTACTACTTTTGACACCGCACATGAATATTTGATGATTTAGTGTCGTTAAACCTTTAGCGTCCGAAGTAAGTATTTAGTTAATATTTTAGATTACGATCTCAAATGGCAGTTATTTTTCTGGGCACAATCATTTCTGAAACTAAGGTTTGGGAGTCTAAATTAGTGTTTGGGCTCTCAAACCTTAGTTTAACGATTTATTGTGCACACCCAGAGCCCAAACTATGGTTAGAGTAGCATAAACTAGGGCTTAACCATTATAATCAGAAAGCCCGCTATAGCGGTTTATGCAAACAGTGCCGATCCAGATGGGCCGGCTCGTAACTAGCCGTCTCAACAGGATCTGAACTGTTTGAAAGTAATTTTCATATTTTTGAGAACAAAAAATACCCCCTTTTCATAAATGGACTTGTCTGAAAACCATTTTGTGGCGATTTAATTGGTTTCAAACTCCATTCCAGTTACTTAGGGGTGAAAGGGCTAACAAAGACAATAGGCGGTCAATGGAAGAAAACAGTGTACTCAACGGGATCCATTTTACAAGCTATTAATATATAAATATAGAAATTTCTACATAATAGATCATGTCCGACGGCTGTGTATTCATGAAACAATGCCTTGTAGACGTGCTGTTTCCAGTACATTTTCACCCCGTGAAGAATCGAATCTGTTTTCGTTCGCGTACTTGTTGTGTCAAGGGATGAACGTAAGATTGGTACCTAGGTACCTTATGTAAGTCAAAAAGGTGCACGAGTATCAAAGTGGCGGCGCCCAGAGGTAGCAGCCATGAGGTTGGTGCATTTTGTATTAATGTTCACACTTACATTACACTTTGAGCAAATATGTATAGGTGAGAGAGTGGCGGATATATGTGCCCGATAAACGGCTACTAACGTGATTGCTGTTGCTTTATTCAGTAAAAAGTTATTGAAGGTAAAATGGACGCCGGTAAGTAAATAAAGGCTTTTACCACTTTTCATAAACAAAATACGTGTTTCAGTACTTATTGTATGGCATATTGCCGACACATATGCATTACTGAACATTTTCCTTTTGGATAAACTATGTTCGCACACCTCGTATGCCCGGAAACTATTTGTATACAAACGAAAAAGTGTCTGGGTCGTAATGTATATCTTCAAAATGGAACGTGGGTCCTCGCATGCTAAATTAGCTAAATATGCAAATGGAGTCCGGTATCAAAAATTATTTGGATGGTTTGAGGCGACAGACACAGTTTGCTTGCACATCCTGATGCTTTATTCCCGAATTATGCGTGGGAAACATGTTGAGTGTTTATAGCACCAGTTTGCAGCATATATGTAGCAATTAAAAGAAAACACGTGGTGTAAACATAGTTTCAGTTAACAAATGATGTAAACAATATGGAGGACTTGACGAGGTGAAATTTTTCTTTCTTATGAGTAAATGAACATATTCTTTCCTTTTTACACATCCAGTGTCGACAAGCTACATGTCATCTAAAAGTAGGCTCCACAGTATATATACGAATAGTGATAGTAGGAGAGAATGACCATATACTTGGAGCATTCGGAAAAGTTATATAGTAAAACTATTTGGTGTTTTCTAACCTCAGTAAATGTCAACGGACGACCTTGGGTGATGCACTAGCTTATTAACCTCTTTTATCCCGTCAACACCAGAGGCTCGGTGCATAAATTTTGCGTGACTTGTTTCATAATTATCCCGTCAACACAGTGCGTATGTGCCGTGAAACACGGTGCCGTGAAACAATTTTGATATCCTGTCAATACAACATAATCACTGCGTATGAATATGTGCGGTGACTGGGGTTATTTTTTGCATTTTAAAGCCATTTGTAGGTGTTGACGGGAGAAATAGAATAGTAGGCTAAATTTGTGACATATGGTGAGGGAATGACGTCAAAACATGACGTCACGCACGTTCAAACAATTAAGTATAGTATGCGGTATAAATTAAATACATGATTAGTGCCGTCGCAGAACCTCGTACATCCCGTTTCCTAAGCATTGCCAGATATTTTCCCCATTCACGACACTAACCTACTATTCTCTATGTTTTGGCCAGTGCTACTGTCCAGAACGACATAATGGGTTCTAATATATGTTTTCGATAATGTTAAATTTTATCAATATTTAAGAGTGAGCCTTATTTTTTATTTCGTGTCCAATATCGATTTTATTGCGAACGAACAATGTCTTTAACATGGGGACATGTTTCTAATTTCAGCAACAGTGGTCTGATTTTCAAAATCTAACTTTCGTTTTCTTAGTTAGATAATTTCCAAGCTATCTAGCGAGGTCTCAGAGTCCAAACTGTTTCGTTTTTCGACTCCTCCTCCACCTCTTTTTCCCCCATGTTAAATTCCTAGAGAGAAATAATGGTTCGTAATAAATTCCATATTTGATAACTAAAAAGGAAGGTTCATGGATAATTTGGCTTTTTTACTCACATAAGGTACCTATTTACCAATATTATGTTCTTCCCCCTGTCGTATACACATCTTTCCACGAGCTACTTTACATAGCGGAAGAAAACACATGATTGTTTAATACAGGCAAGCATAATGAGGGTGTGGAAGCACGTCGTTTCTGAAAGGCGTGATGTCCTGTCTAGCAGTATATTTCTCTTTTATATCATTCCTGTAGAATGACATATGTTTACGAAACAGCACAAAACACGTGGAACTCGTTGTCTGTTATTAAATAGCTCGCTTTAATCTAATGAGTATGTCGTTTTGACGACGAGTCGGTTACTGTCAATTTCTAGAGGGCATGGGTGTAATACATAAACGTTACTGTTAATATATTTACACTGCCCTTCATAATGGAAACTCCCATTCAACGCATTGCGTTTATGTCCCAGTACATTACATTAGCACCACGTGACGTCACACGACGTTGTTGATTCGTTAAAGTGTGTTTGGTGTCATTAAAATGCATGACGTGCATCGTCGTTGTCAATAACGTCACGATATTGACCGGCAACGTTGCTGTTCCAGCAAAATGACGTACAACAAGATTATTCTTAATTTTACATATATTATTATATCAAAAAATGTGTAAGTATAAGTAATAAAGCCATGTGTGTTGTGTTTACTGGGGTGAACAATACAATTGGTCCGTTTAAGCGCGCGGAGTCCTTCTTCGGACCAGCAATGGTCCATTTGTTAGGAAGATTTTGCAGACAATTTACTGTAAAATTAATGCCACAAATGACGTCACTTTAGAAAATCTCGTTTGGAAACGTTCAGAAATCACATGATGTCATGCAAACATTTCTCGTACCTGATCCAATTACAACGTCAGAACTTTTTGGGAGACGTCTGACCTTCACTGAAAGACTGCCTTCGTCCACCCATACCATCAGATCTCTTGCGGCATCGTACGTTACGGCGATTGGCTTGTGATCGTGGGCGTGTTTGATTGCGTGAATTTCATTGGTTGCCGCGACTAGCTGATACACGTCGTTATTTAATGCGTCTATTACCATAATGAAATCGGATGTCTTGGCAGCTGTAACATGAATAATATCATGCTTAGCCTAGTGCCCTTTTCTCACACACACATCATTAACGAACAATGAAACTGCGTTTGTATTTCTTTACATAATACAATTTGATAACTTGCATGCTGAAAACAGCATGCTTGAATAACAAATACTTAAACAGTTACAAAGGTTCAATTTGTTTAATTAGTTGGAATATGCACAGTTCTCTATGTCATCATTTTTAATAATTGCATGTATGTATATTAATTCCATTGTTTTCTTCATATTATTACATATACTTGATAATGTTTGATGAAATAAAACGATAAAATAATGCAAACAAAAATATTTCCTTAACACTTTTCATTTCGATTTATAAAATTTGAATACAACTTGCATAGATATGCATAACATATGCAGGCAGGTATGATAACTTCAATAAGTTTTGATTGACTAATACTTTTAGGAAATAGTTCTATGTATATATATGGTTTGTATTGACATTATCTATCAGCTAACTAACATGTAATTTGAAGTTATTTCTTTTTTTATTTGCACTTGCTTAAGAATGTGCCTACTGTTTAGTTCGTAAAATTTGGTTCAATATTGATTTCATTGCGAAAACATAATTTACCCATGATAATCCCAGAGTGAAGATATCTCTGGGGATTTAACACGGGGAATGGTTTCTAATTTCAGCAATAGTGGACCGATCTTTTTCAAAATTTAAGTTTTGTTTTCTTAGTTAGATCATTTCCAAGCTATCTAACCAGATTTCAGAGTAAATGTTCCTTATTTAAGTTTTTCGAATCCTCCTCTAGTGGCTGATTTCATCAAAATTGCAAAGCATACTTATCTAGCAAAGTATACTTTGAGGGAGTAATCATTTATTTTTCCCGCAATGCATTATTTCATATAGAACTACCGACTGCATATATTTGAATTATTATACTGTGGCTGTGATAGTGTAATAAATTCAGTATAATAAAAATTAATAAATTCATCCTTAAATTTAAAAGTTCTCCCTCAAAGTATATTTTGCTAGATAAGTATACTTTGCAATGTTTGTGAAATATGCTACTGCTCATTTCACTGTGTTAAATTCTTAAATGTTGCTATAATTAATATTATCGACAAATAAAGTGTTTGCATCGTGGATATTTCCATAACACTTGGGCACGTTGCGTGAACCAGACAGTAGTCATAGAGTGCACTAGAATTGAGCCGAATGAAATCTTTGGTAGCATTTTTTTTTGTAAATAATGTACGTTAATATATCCGTTTATATTTCATTGTATTGTTTTGAAAGTGTAATATTTTATAAACTTAAGTGGTCTTTCCGTCTCTTACATAATATTATCTTGGATACTAACTATATGTGTGCATGGTCGTGGTATGGATTGAAATCAATAAAATAGTAGAGTACAGTCGATGGCATGCCATCGCAATATACCCACTTTTCCCAAATGCTAAGTCGAAAAGGGGGTGATAATCCATAATCGAATAAAAAATCACTTTTTGCATCTATACACCATAAAGAAGGCACACATCAAGTTTCAAGTACCTACCTATTATGGTTAAAATGTTTTACTTTTACAAGGCGAAATCGGGAAATTCTAAGTCGAAAGGGGGAGATAATCCATGACCGGAGGTCGAATCAAAAAGCGAAATTCATTGTGCGTATCTACACACTATAAGGAAGGCACACAAGTTTCAAGTCCCTATCAATTACGGCTAAAACGTTTTACTTCTTAAAGGCAAAGTTGGGAAATTCTAAGTCGAAACGGGGGAGGTAATTCATGACCGGGGGTCGAATAAAAAATCTAAATTCGCTTTGTGCATCTACACACCATAATGATGGCACACACCAAGTTTGAAGTTCCCTACCTATTACGGTTAAAAAGTAAGCTTCGTACAAGGCAAAATTTGGAAATTCCAAGTCGAAGAGGGGAAGATAATCCATGACCATGGGTCGATTCAAAAATCGAAATTCACTTTGCGCATCTACACACAGTTTTCCTTCTTATAAGAGACGTGACGGACGGACGTACGAACGTACGAGTGTATGGGTGTACGGACAGACAGACGGACACCCATACCGAAAACAATATACCCATTTGTTTTGTTTTCAAAACGTAGGTATAATAAAGCGATTGTATTCAATCAATCCTTAAATAAATATATATACAGTATATACCACGATATAACATATCACTGCAAAGAATGAAACAATTTACAAAATCTGACGTATTCCCCTAATAAGTCATGTGGCCCGTTAGGGATTTCTGATCGTAACGCACAATAATATACATACTAGTCTTGCAAGTTTTTCCGTCTGTGGCAAGGTCGTATCCGATGATGCAGGCACACATACTGTTATTTTGTGGTAAACACATGTGCTCACATCCGCCATTGTTGGTCTCACACGCCTCTACAATTATAAACAACGTCGCCAGTTATCTACTGTTTTTACCAGTTCACTCTTAAGTAACTGACAAGGACTAGTTCATGTTAAGTTTGAGACTGTGCCATTTTGCATAGAATGGGATGACTTTGTTAAAAAAGATCTGCAACTGGATCTACACCATTTGCAAAAATAGTATAGAGATCAAGCGAGGTTGATACGTTATTTGCATAATTGTCACGAGTATGATGCTTCTGTATTTCTTATATTTAGTATATAACCATGTACGCCGTATTGCATTGTACGTTTATTATAAAATGTATGTTCATGAGGCAATTGCCTCGATGTAATAAACTAGTAAATTCTATGAATACATGTACATATATTGTAAGGAAATGATTCTTAATTATTTGTTCGGCAGTGCTCGCAAAGTTTCGTGCCCATCATTACTTGACTGTCAACTCACGCGGCCTTTCTGTTTGGCGGTCACTCATTAAATGCATGTTTATCTTCACAACTTTACACTTTTCTGATGTATTTTGATATATAGAATCATCTGAACATCTGGCCGTCACGATATCTTAGCTATATACGCTGTATTTCTAGTTTAAAGCCTAAAAACGTAATTTTCAAATCCAAGATGGCGGAAATTTGACAGCCAACGCTCTGATTTCAACCAATGAAATGGTTGACTGTCAGATCCAGCGTCTATATAAGGAATGACGAAACACAGATTCTCACTTCGGTCACTCCGGTCACAAAGAGCAGACCAACGCTCAAATGCAGAACTTTCACTAAAACTTCGTTCGGTCATTAGTTGTTGTTGTTGTAGATTCTTCCAGCCGCTAACATTTCGGCTACTGCTAGTACTACAGTGTAATGCCATCCTGGCAAACAATCTTGATAGAAATAATAAAGAAACTGAAACTTGTACTGTATCTTGTTTAGTCTACTCTAAAGTGCCAACCAGGGTTTAGCTGCTAACCTAACAATTGGTGTCAAATAAGTGGATGAAGTAACTTCATCTAGTGATAGAACCCACCTGGAACTGCATTAAGAAAAAAACTCTACGGTATACATCGTAACAATGGACTTCGCAGAAGTAGATGAACAGTTGTATTGTTTTAATACACTTACTCTATTGCTACAGAAGCAGTTGACATCCAGAATCAAAACAGTGTCTAAACAAAACAAGACAAAAAACAGTCACACCAGCAACACATTGCAAGGAGAAGAATTCACATAAGCTCTGTGAGCTTGTTGCTAATCCTTATTCACCGTTACTTTATATGTATTTCGATGCATATATATACATGTATATTATTTGAAATAAATATTGTTTAAACTAACAAATTGCAACAGAAACTTTTATTAACAACCTAAATGTAATGATTATACTGGAAACACATTGCAACATAAAGTTTTAGTTACAAAGTGGCGATATTTGATGTTTACAACCGTATAATGATACATAATTAAATAAATCAGTGTTTTATTGTGAAAGTGGACATCAAGTGGAAACAAACAGACAACAAGTAACAGGTATGTCAAGTTCTATTCCCGAAGCCCAGCGTCATTGAAACAGTGCACAATCTGCACAACAGCAGATAATGGGATCCATAGGCCTACATTAGATGAAGATTACCTGTACCTTGGTGTACCATTTGATGATAGAGAAATGTCACACTCTGGAGCAAACCCACCTTTGTTCGACTATGACAACGCAGTCAATGATATTGACAATGGACCTACTATAAAACAGCAACCATTCGATGGGAACTCCGATTGGGAAGCTTTCTTTGCCCATTTTACCATCTGCGCCAAACTTGGGAAATGGAATAAACGGACCAGGACATTAATACTTCAGGCATGCATGCATGGAGAAGCATGTGTGTTTCTGCTCCCTCTCTCTCTCTCTCCAAAGAAGAAAGAAGTTGAACACCCACGTGAACACCCCAGTGTCCGGTTTAGAAGGGTTCAGCGGAACCTCTCTAAACCGGACACCTGGGGGACTCCCAGGGTGTCCGGTTTAGACATGTTACACTTCCTGGGGGACTCATAGGGTGTCCGGTTTAGACAGGCTCCAGTGCCTGGTGGACTCCCAGTGTGTCCGGTTTAGACAGGTTCCAGTGTATTTCTAGAATACGATCGCCCTAAGACATTGTGACATGCTTTTTAATCATGAACATACATTAACATCTGACATGAATGTCAGTAACATCAATCCAATTAAACAAGCATATGCAATATGGGGGATCCACTGTGTATATACCTGCCGTACAAATATCATCGGCCGTTACATTCCAGTCGCCGCTTTTGTCGCAGAGTAGGGGATATCGACTGGCGGCAAACCCGGCGTTGCACGTGTAGTCACAGATGGATCCTGTCACTTCCAGGCAACAGCTGTGC
Organism: Conchocele bisecta; assembly: GCA_029237695.1. Lineage (NCBI taxonomy): Eukaryota > Metazoa > Mollusca > Bivalvia > Lucinida > Thyasiridae > Conchocele > Conchocele bisecta. The sequence continues at coordinate 61,697,941 of CM055278.1, read as the reverse complement.
CATGAGTGGAATTCTTTGACCGAATCTAGCGCACTACACCGGTTCACTGAAACACATGAGTGTAGGTTACATTCCACTAATTTGAGCGTGGTCCTTGGTGTTTCAGTTCGAAAGTAGTACATAATGAAGTACATAATGAAGAAACAGTGCGAACAATTGTGCTTGCTTTGAGCTAACCTTTTGTGGTTACTGGCGAATTTAGGATTGGAATTATTTAAAAATACATATACATGTAGTCCTGCAATAAAAAATACTGAAAGCGTTTTCATTTTACTGCCTGTCACATATTCACACGTCACATGACCCTGTCATTCGTTGATCCATTTTCGGGCGTCTGCTTGTTTAATCAAGGATGCCATCTTAACTACTTGGTAGTTAACACATTGCTTGCTCCACATATGTTACTGTCCACAAGGTAATTCATTATGAAAATCCTAGTCTGGCAGAAAGTATTCCGTTCTATATGCATTTTAACTAAATCCAGGTGACAAAGGTTTCTATTAAGTTATTTAGTGACAATCAATGGTGGAATGTAACCTATAGTAGTCAGATAGAGTTAGCATTAACTATTTAGAGCTCGCATTAATCCTCGAGTTTAATGTAGATTTGGCGTTCCTGGAACGCCAAATCTACATGAACTCAAATAAGTATAATTATAGCGAGCATTAAATATTTAGAGCTAGCTCCATATTAATTTTGAAGAGCTCTATACAATTAAAGTACTGAAAGTACTGAACTATGTTATCTCCACAAATACTGATCGGTGTGTGGGGTAAGTTAACTTTGTAAAAACAGTGGTGTAACTTGCAGGGTCTGTACTGAAAAACAGAAAATCGTCCACCCCCTTTCACTGCTAGCTCCGTACGTACTGTCCCGTGAGACCTAAAGATAAAGCCGCTGTATTCATATGCACGGAACGTCTTGATTAGTATCTTCCAGACTTTAACTGATAAACTGAGCACAAAACTGTGAAAAATATAGAGAATAGTATATGTAGAGTTATAGATACAAAGCAAGACAGACCAAAACGCCATAGCATAAGTTGACACAGTGCACTATTTTCTTGGTCATACTCGCCGTTTATGCGTATCACGATCAATGGCTGCCCCGACACAAATTTGCGTGACACAATACGAGCGTATGCTATCTAAAGGGAGATAACATATAACAATACGTATACATACATTGTATATAGTTATGGTAGATGTATGCTAATAATATAATCTATTTATATTTGATAAACTCCCCACCATTCGTCAGACTATTCCTTTAATGATTCACACATAGTGAGATTACCATTAGTGCACGTTTTGCCATCACTTCCGGTTGTCGTTCCGTCTGAACATGCGCATTTCCGTCCGCTGCTCTGTGGTAGACAAATTGTGCTGCATCCGCCATTACAGTTGCCACTGTGACAGTAATCGTTTCCTGGAACAGGAAATACTGGGTACATGTATTTATACATGTAGTTCATCCTACTTTCTAAGCCAATCGCTGGGCAGCATCGTGCCCCACTTATGTCACATATTGCAACGTTTCTAAAGCCCCAATACATGTAAGTTATATATTTCCAGATGCAATGATTAACTGTTCGAAAGGAAATCGAAAGTCAATATTCAGATATGACATTGCATTGTACACTTGGCTGAATTATAAGTATGTTATTGTTCACATAGTGTATTTTTCAGGACCTAAATGCTGCGGACTCTACGCTCCTCGCATTTAATTCCTTAAGAATTCAACATGTGAACAATAACTTATAGTTACGAATTGTTGGCCCAATTTTCTTCTTGACCAAACAATGTATATCATTTCGTCGCAATTGATCGCATATTTCAACGCTTTCGCCAGTATCTATTATTGTTATCCTTAAATAATGATATATATAAAACTGATGACACGCCTTGTCGGCACTTCACAAGACGATAACCATGTTACCGCCAATACACGCGCTCACGTCGGTGTGACACCGCTAAACATGTAGTACAAGGTGCATGATCACGTGGTTACAACAACAACAACAATGGCTGAAATTGTTGAAAGCGCGCCCACTCGAAAGTAAGTATTATTTCATATTTTCTTTAATAGGCAACGTATTTTGATGAAATGTGGCGCAGTAAACGTGTCTTCGTGAGCTGCATTTGGTGGTCCAGAGAGTTCGGCACATACTTGTGTCGCTTTTCGAAAAATCGATTTCCTTGTCAGTACACATGGAAATCGATTCTTCGCAAAGGACAAACTTTGTGCGAACATACTAAGACCACCAAATGCAGCTTAACAAGCCGCGTTTGATGCTCCATATTTCATCAAAATCCGTTGCATAATAAGGACAAAATAAAAGAATAATGTACTTTGAATCGGAGGGCTATGGAAGTTTCAGTACTTGTTGTTGTCGTTGTAACCATGTGATCATACACCTTGTAGTAGTATACAAGAGAGCTTAACTCACGTTTAGGGGCGGAGCTTCACAATGGGTCTGGCTGAACTCATTTATTAAAATGCCGTATGTGAACTAAAACTATTACATACTATCAGGTCCGTAAATAAAGAACACCAGTCTATAGTGAAGTTTGATATCAAGTTTATCAGGCAAGACTAGGAAGCGCGTAGGAATTCCGAGGCTGGCCGAATTTATTAAAATGCCGTATGTGAACTATAACTTTTACATACTGTCAGGTCAGTAGTCCGGTAAATAAAGAACACCAGTCTAGAGAAGTTTGATATCAAGTTTATCAGGCAAGACTAGGAAGCCAGCCTCGGAATTCCTGCCGTTTCCTAGACGAGCCTGATAAACTTGATATCAACAGGCACCATGCTGGCATTTTCTATTGATCAGCTAACGTTTTATGAAAGCTAATGATCAAACATAAACGAGTTTTCGTTGAAAATAACGCGGACTTGTTTACGTTGCGTCATTACACTGGCGTCATTCGGTAATGTCACGTGACGTTGTTCAACCAATGAAACGTCTGTTTTCAAATGGTTGTAACCCGTATATTCATTATGTTATCAGTCAGTATGTTCAAAATATTTGCATGTCCCCACTGTGCCTCCGTAGATCTGACATCACCATAAGTTCATTTAAATAATGCAAATAACTATATTTGTTTTTCCATTAAAATCAACATTATTGTGATTTCAATTGAATTGTCAGGGGTCACATGTGTCCTTAAATTCATTTGACGAATTCCATAAGGAAATTCGACAAATCTATTAATAAATATCATATTAAATCATCACTCATGTAAGAGCCTCTGTATACTATATGTTGCTGATCCTAGAGAAATAGGGATTATGGGTTTTTTGTGACCAGTGTTGATCCAGATCAGATTGTGCAACCGCAACCGCAATCAAGATCTGCATTGTTCGCCGTTCCATCACTGAAACACACGGCATGTTTCTAACAAGAACAAGGAGTGTGTGTGCTGTGAGCTATGTGATCAGGAGCAACGGTGGTCACAAATCCCATAAACCCCATTTCTCCAGTCGCAGCCACATGTGAGGCACACCATGCGAATTTGTACCTTCGGACATCTGCATAATTTCTTTAAAACAATTACAATGTACTTTCATAAATAAAATCAAAAGTTAAAGAAACTTTTGACGCCATTTACGAAAAATATTGTAAGAAATTACGCAGACGTCGAAGGTACAACAATCACATGGCGTGTATCATATTACCTGGTGGTGGGGGTTTCCACACATAGAGACTGGAAAGGGTTCCGAAGGCGGCCAGCTCCATCACAACAGAAAAATCCCCGCCATCCGCCTTGTTGATTCTTGATATATGTCTGTATTTAAAGTGATCGTCTCAGATGATGTCTCAGATATATAATAAATATGTGTTTTTTTTTGCACTTGATGCACAGTAAATGACATATATCAATCAATCGCACCATTGTATTTTATTACATTCCCATAAACATGCGTTATATTCAATTGTTACATGGCTGTCGTTGTTTGACACCGCTCATAGACGATTTCAAACGTAAAGCGCGTGCTGTTTGACCATGGCTGTAGACAATGCTCATTCCGGGGCTAAGCCAACACCTACGTAATGCATTTGTCGTCTCATGACGTTACCAGAAAGCACCAGACCAGTTCATAACGGTCGCATTGGAATTTAGAAATTGATGCGTCTGCATCATGCGACGTGACTGCGGCCCCGGAATATGTATATGTGTACATCCGTTTGTATGGAGCAGACTATTAAAGTACCGAAAGTATTGCATAAATGCTCAACTTTAATGATATTTCGAACGGCAATGTAACAATAACGTGTCCAGCCGTGGGTAAGCGTTTGCTGTGTCCCTCGGGAATTGTTTGAACCCGAGGCCTACGGCCTTGGGGTTCAAACATTTCCCTCGTGCCACGGCAAACGTTTACCCACGGCTGGACATTGTCGAACCTTATATTCATCTCAATTCGATGTATTACACTCAATCTACTGTGCATGTCACCATGAGGTGTAAGAGAAAATATAGAGAATAGTAGGTTAGTGCCGTGAATGGGACAAATAGCTGACAATGCATAGGAAACGGGATTGGCGAGGCTCTGACGAGTCCATCCCGTTTCCGTGCCGAGCCAGATATTTTTCCCCATTCACGGCACTAACCTACTATTCTATTTATCCCGTCAACACTACAAATGCAAACAATAACGCCAGCCGCATCCTCAAAATCCGAGAATCGAACCGCATTTATTCATATGCAGTGATTAGGTCGTATTGACAGGATATCAAAAATATTTCATGGCACCGTCTTTCATGGCACACACGCACTGTGTTGACGGGATAAAGTGTAATATTAAACGAGTACATGTAAAACAAGAGTGCCGAAGGTCACATATATACGCCCATCGAGGTGTAGCCAGTATACAAGGGGTATAACTCGGTGGAAAAATAAATCAGTACCACTGATGGGTATACCCCTGAGAAACTAAAACTTGACATAAAAGAAATGGAAATTGAACAAGAGTGTGGAAGGTCATACTATCGAGGCACGTCGTGGCATGGCCAGTCAACGAGGGGAGATAACTAACTGCAAACGATTAGAGTTCATCTTCTTGACGTGACAAACATGTGTACCACATTTGGTTATAATTCTAGTTATTGTGCGGACAAGGATACAAATTAATACAAAGGGTCACCAACGGGTGATAAGTCATCAACAATTTTTTAAAAACAATATGGTTCGACATCGTTCCGTGATAAATATATATACCTAATGTGGTTGCGATCCGTCAAGTAGAACACGTTATTGTGTGTACAAGGATACCGAGTGCAACAAATAAAAATGGCCGCCAAGAGGAGATACGTCATCGGAAAGGTTTGAAAATAAATACGCTTCTTCGTCTTGCCGTGGTAACGTGATAAATATGTATACCGAATTTGGATACTATCCGTCATGTAGAACTAGTTATTGCGTGAACAAACTGTGCCCGCCCGCCAGCCTGCCCGTACAGGATGATTATATAATATGTCCCGCTTATTTTTGCAAACGGGTGTATGTAAAAAGTATGCGTGACTCATCATGAGACACGTCGACTATCGTGTTGGTTACCATGCAGTTACCGGAGGGCCGTTTCACTAAACTTCGTGCGACCAAAAAGTGCAAATTTAGGACAGTCTGGAAATTTCAATTGATGGGTTTACATTTATTGCATATGCAGCCTATGTTCAATAAATGTAAATCCAATAATTGTTTACAAGAAAACATTGTTAATGTGAAGTTTACAGACTACCATAATTTCGCACTTACGAACATTTTAGTCGTACGAAGTTTAGTGAATCTGGCCCCAGAATTCTCTGTTCACCAAACACCACGACGTCCAGTGAAGACACGTATCATTTCACGGACTTGCGCAATGTGATCAGGGTATTCAATGTACGCTGTTTAGACTCATGGGTTAGCATAACCACTATCGGATACGCAGTTTGGTTACATATGCATGCATAATTTGAAAATAGGCACGGGCTATCAAAGGGGAAAGATGTGATAAATGTTCATGGTATCAAACTTACTACATTGTACTCGGTATTGATTGGTTGCATTTGGTTCTTTCAACAAACACAGCACATGGCTCCAGATAAGGAATCGGAAATTGGTACTTACTGCTACGATATACTTGTGAATAAATCAATTTTGTATTTTAAATGTCAAATTGGGTATTTGTTGTTTTTTTTATAAACATACCCCATATTTTAGTTAGTACAAATAGCTCAAGTGAATGATCATACGTTCTTTGTATACATATGTATAAACGAATGACGTGTAACGTGGTCCATATTCAAGTAGAAGCTACATTTTTCATAAGAGGGGGAGATAACGTTAGCAAGACGTTCCTAGTGTAGACGCGCGTAATTAGTTTCAATATGTGTGTGTGATAAATTGCTTAGAGCGCGTTACGCATGTACGATCGATACTCATGATAATGCGCTCGCTGATTCGACTCGCTCGCTCGTGGAGTATCTACTCGTAGATGCTGACGAATCACGCTCTGAATATTTATAGCATTTCATACTGGGATATTAACTCACAGTGGATAAAAAATACACGTTTATACATTATTTTTATATTTTCTATATTTATGAATAAAACGTATGCTGTTACCACCCATTTGAACCGTCTCGTCGTTCAAATGAGTGGTAACAGCAGTCTCTGCGAACGTCGTCGGTCCGTCGGACATGTCCGTTAAAATTGCCGCCGGTCCGACGGTAAACCGGAAGTCGCCGGACCGAATGTCCGACTATAACAAATATTTGTTTTACTTTTTTATTCTAACCTTCAATGTAATCACCTTCGTTGAGTATGCGTTTCTGGTGCTAGCTAGCTTTTCTTATATGACTGATATACTTAAAATAAAAAACTCTTAAATATTTAAATATCTCACAAAATAAATTTTATTTATTATAAAACTTTTTCGGTCTGGTAAATTATTGCCCGGTCTGGTAACGATTTCAAGTTTACTAGACCGAATGTCCTGTATTTTTGTTTGCATTTTCGAGGAGACTGTAACAGTATATACTTTTGTTGAGAAATAAAGCATATTGTGAAAGAAATAGGTAAATGTTGGTACTTGCTAATACAGCTGGCTTGAAAGTGGTTAAGTATTCAACCTGGGTCCGAAGACCCAGCGTTCACTAACCTGTGTCCCTCGCCGATGAAATATACATAGTCTCCACTAACATCGATTGCGATTGGACTGTCGTGGACAGAGTGAATCGTCATGGTAGAAAAAGTATCGATATTCACTCTATCGATTTTATCCAGCTCGCTATCGCACCAGTATAGGCTGTAACCTGGATATAAAGATAAGAGCTTTGTCTATTCCACGTTTTGCTGCCCACGAACTTTTGGCTATTAAACGCATTAAATCTTAAAAATATTTAAATGTAAGTACATTTTCATCAATAACAAAAAAGTCACCCTCCCTAAATAAAAATAGTTGATGAAACTCCACCAAATATTGATTTTATTGCGAAAATAAAAACAATTTTCCTATGGGAATTTAACATGGGGGCTAAACAATAGATATTTATTAAATAATTTTGGAATTTGTTGACCGATTTACAGACTCTAACTTTTGTTTTCTTAGTTACATCATTTCTAAGCTATCTAGTCAAAATCTTTCGTTTTTGGACTCTTCATAATGCTCCTTCAGTTTCTTTTTCCCCATGTTAAATTCCCATAGTAAACGTGTTTTTTTTCGCAATAATATCAATATTTGATGGAATTTCATCAAATATTTTTTTGGGGGAGGGTGACGTTTTTGCTATTGACGAAAAGTACTTACATTTAAATATTGTATCGATTTAATGTGTTTAATAGCCAAAATTTCGTCGGCATAAAAACGTGGAACAGACAGTAATGTCTTTTGATATCAATAACTCGAATTTTAAAGCTGTCAAGTACATGTACAGTAGCGCTGTTCTGCTCCTTACCTATTTGTATATACTAATATCGTATACATATCGTAATCGTATAGTATTGGTATATTTAATGAGCATATCGTATGATCATATAATATTGGTATGTTTGTACCGTATCATCGTATAGTACAAGCGTACAATACGAATAGTATACAAACATACGATATCCGTTCGTATATACGATGTATCCGTACGGATATGGTATGAATATACCATACCCGAAGTGTGGCTTTTCATTCTACTGAAAACACCTCTCATTTTAAAGAAATTCTCGAATCCAAAGAGGACCAAATATTAAGGGCGGACCAAATATTAGGGCAAATAATACACGGCAACACAGTTAATATATCGTATACATTTACGGTATTCATGTACATTTATACCGTACACAAATCTGGTATGTTTGTACGATACAAACGTACCAGAATTATACACATGTATAAAGATGGTATAAACGTACGATTTGAATGGTATATCTATACGATATCGGTTGGTATGTATGGTACAAACGTTTATATTATATGCATATCGTATAGAAAACATATCGTATTGGTATAGTATACGTATAGCATTGGCATAGTATGGGCGACTCTTTGTCGCCCGCTTTATGTTACGCGTATATGAAAACTTACCATTCAGTGAAACTAGGTTGAACATATGATTGAAAGTGTAAACTTTATTATACCGTAAACCAATAAACCAAGCAGGAGGTTTTTTTTACGACACGTGGAATTACTAATACGGGCGACGAATAATTTGGCCCGAAGGGCCAACTGCTTCTAAAACAAAATGTAGATAACATCGGTAAGTATACTGAATATAGCTTACGAAGTTACTGTATTTCAAAATTGTGTTGTCGTTAGGAAGACTAAAGTTGCTTTTATCACAACGCTGAAGAGTCCCCCGAGAGACGCTTGAAAATATGCGTTTTAAATGATCGGAGTAGAAATGCCTTAAATGCGCATTGGAATATTTTATGGGAAAAAAAGAAAAACAATTTGCAACGAAATGGAGTTTCATTATTCCGTATTTATTTTAACACCTTTCTTTCTCCCATACCCATGTCTCCGTCCGTCCGTCCGTCCGTCCGTCCGTCCGTCCGTCCCGTCCGTCCGTCCGTCCGTCCGTCCGTCCGTCCGTCCCGCCGTCCGTCCGTCCGTCCCGTCCGTCCGTCCGTCCCTCCGTCTGTCTGTCTCTTTCACTCTCTCCCACATCCATCTCTCTCTCTCTCTCTCTCTCTCTCTCTCTCTCTCTCTCTCTCTCTCTCTCCCGCACCCCCACCCCCCTTCTCTCAACATCATTAGATATAAACCATAATATTTTTCTCTCTATCTTTCAACATCGTTAGATAGAAGCACACTATATCTCTCTCAATATCATTGGATAGAAAGCGCACATGTTGTGATTTTGTTTACAAGACAAAGTCGAGCGATCCATGATACTCTGTGGACATGACTAACAGAAACAAGTATGCATTGTAACTGCTCTTTTATTGCGCCTGTTCGGCTGTGTCACGGCCTGTGCTGTATTCACAGTTCATTACACAAGTACCTCTTACCAACAGCTGAAGTGAAGCTGTATGTAAAAAGGACAAAACTAATACGAAAAATAGTCAAAATGTGCTCAAAGACCACCAGGGATCGAGAAAATAATAGCACTTCGCTGATGTGAGTTTACAAATACAAGACATAGTCAAGCGATCCGGGATAATTGGGGAACACGACTACCAGAACAAAGTATGCATTGCAAGTGTGCGTCTAGTGCACCTGTTGCTGTAGTCCAGGATACAAACACATCTGACACAACACTGGCTTAATCAAAAAAAGTAAATGCAAAACACAATTCATACCAGAAATTGGCAAAATGTGTATAACTCTCGTAGTGACAGTCGTGCTCAATGACGATTGAGATTGCGAAAATTGGGAATAATATCACTGAAGATTCTTAGCCGTGTTATTTTTTCTTAAAATGATCGTAAATGTACTAATACAGTTTCTATAATGCTTTGCTTTTGCCAGTATACTGGTATACCCTGAATACTGAGGCTTATCACCAGTGGATCGTATTTTTATTTATAAGTACATGTACATACAATCAAATACAATCAAATACAATCGATGTTCCCGGTATTTAGCCGTACCCATATACAGCTGGGTGGGCTGAAGCAGTGTGGATAAAGTGTCTTGCTCAAGGACACAACGCACGCGAGGCTCGAACCCACGATCGTAAGATCAGCAGACCGACGCCTCAGACCGCTCGACCATGCGCTCCACTATGCCTAGGCTATTAATGTACTATATATGAAACGGAAATATCTAAAGTGTATCACTGGTTCAAATAAGAGAAGTGCGACAATGACACCATTTAATTATAATAGAGAAGTTGTAACACCGTGGTAGTTGCGGGAAGTAGTTCTGCAATACTACAATGTACTACGGTACCGTTTATAGCATACTAACATCATGGTAAATTTAGTTTCATATACTAACGTCGCCCGTCATAGATACTGCCTATTTCATATTACGTATAGCTGACCTGCAGAAAAGCGCTACTGTATGTCGGCTTGCGCGACAGCCCGAACATTCGGATCAGATTAATAGGTGAGGCTAGCAAAATCATAGGAATATGGAGGCTCGCACCGCAATTCCTACCGTTTTCAAGAGGAGCATCTGGATTCCTACGCATTTCTGTATGCTACTTATCACTAAAACGCGTAGTACTTGTGCTTTGTAATACATGTAGTTTATAATTCGTTGTAACGTTATATCTGCTGCTGTAGGGCAAGTCGATACCATGTCTGACTTCTGAGGATAAATGTGCCGATATTTTTAAAATCACAGAAATCTCGATGTGCATGTGTTATTGGCTACATAGAGTGCACAGTCATATACTATTGCCTGTACACAGAGGACATAGTATGCATAGTTTATTGAATGCGAAAAGGAATTTTTATTTTTTATGGACTTGCGCTGTGACCATAAAATGTGTTACTAGTAGAATATACGTACGTTGTAATTACTATTATAAATATCTCGATGATAGAATATGTTGTTACCACTCATTTGAACCGTCTTGATGAGAAGGTTCAACTGAGTGGTAACACCATTACATTTGGTGAATATTGACACGGTTCAACTGAGTGGTAACAGCATATACTTGATAAAACAATAATAAAACATGAGATTTTCCCCCATCTTCAGTATGAAATGGTAAGATTTAACCGAATGCGAACAGATACTAGAAAGAAGAATATGCGTGTATGTACGGTACCATCGTCCGTGTTACTGAAATCGACAGCTATATCACGTGGAGACTGTATCCTGCTCGAATCACTGACCACTCGCTTGACCACCGATCCATCCATATTCGCCTTCATTATCCTGGTAGCTGAACCTGTCTCGATCCAGACCATTATTCTGAAATACATGTAATTATGAAATACAAACATCTTTAGTTTTATTATATAACCTATAAATAATCCCATTCTCATTGGTTCAAATAAATATTTCTACGGAGATTTACGGACCTGAGGAACGTTGATGATTGAATGCTACTATTTGCGTAGTTTTGTTCTATTGGCTCGTCGTTGAACCGAGTCATGTTTCCGTTGCGTGATCAGTGAATCGCGCATCCAGGTCAAATCTCGTGCACACCGACTCAAAAGTGACCTTCGGCCTCGGTGAATATGACTTGTCGAAGGTCCGTAAATCTCGTGCACACCGACTCAAAAGACAATAATTATTTTATTATATGACTTGCGTCCTCGTTCGATTTCACGTTTATCGGGTTGATAAAACCACGTATGGAGCTCACAACAAGGCGATCATTGTATATATGTATAATGTAGCTGTGAAGGGAGAAACTTTTGGTTATTAAACACTTTCAATCGAAAAAATATTTAAATGTAAGTACTTTTTCAACAAAAAAGTCACCCTCCTCAAAAAATATTTATTTGAAGAAAGACCATCAAATATTTAGTTTATTACGAAAAACAAAACACTTTTCCTATGGGAATTTAACATGGGGACTAAAAAATATATGTTTTAATACTTTTTAACTTGTGGACCGATTTTCAAAATGTAACTTTTGATTTCTTAGTTACATTATTTCCAAGCTATCTAGCCATATTTCGGAGTCAATATCCTTTTTTTGCAATAAAATCATCAAATAATTTTTTTTTGGCGGGGTGACCTTTCAGGTATTGATGAAAAAGTACTTTCATTTAAATATAATTTAGATTGAATGTGTTTAATCGCCAAAATTTCGACGGCAGAAAATGTGGAACAGACAGTAGAGTCAGAAATACGGTACCACATCTTCTATTTCATAACTTTCTAGCCATATCTGAGACGCAGTGCCTTTAATACATACTGCATTTTATAACATTTGCCGAACCAAACCGAGGCAAGCCAAATATACGTGAAATAAACTTACCCTTTCGCCGGAATAACCTCGATCTGTCCGGGAGTGCCGCTAATATCAGATCCACTCAGTAACGTCACTACTTGCCCAGATGACGCAAACAGCTTGATACTTGCTGACGTGGTAACGTAGATATTTCCACTGGTTGTGTCGACGGCAACTCTAGAGGTATTCACCACATCTGTTGGCGAAAATTTGGAACATTAACGCTGACAATATTCAGTTAAATGTTATCTTTTGCTTTTTATTTTGTATTTTCATACTTTATTGATGAAAACTGTTTTTGTCATTCAATATTTTATTTCTCAATACTTTACAGAACAAAACTAAAATGATACAATTACATATATGAGCATGGCATGATAATTTTCATAGAACGCCTATATTCTCGTGAATAGTTACAGGCGTTCTATAATTACAATCGGTCGATGGGCCGAATGGGGTTCGCTGCGGGAAACTTCGTAAACTGAAAGTGTGCCAATACCAACAAGCTATATGTTAGTTCAATATTGAAACATGCTAACACCTGTAAACATTGATAGGTTATATTAAGATAATAATACGCATGTAATTTGCAAAAAATAGCTTCCCAATGAAATTTAGTTTAAATAGATTATCCGGTATGGAGCCTCATTTAGAACGTCTGGTACACATATAGTCAATATTTGAACCTTCTTACTAAACGCCATAGTGTCATGTGTCCAATTTATTGGACACAGGACACTTTTTTTTAATGTAATATACCAACCAATAACAAATTTACGTTTAAAGAATCAGCTATTTGTTGTTAAATGCGATTGTATTTTCATTATGACGTCATACTATATTTCGTGTCCCGCCAAACGCGTAGTAATACAATGATTGGTCATATTGCCATCACACGTACTGCGATCGTGAAATTATTGCTGTCTTCATTGTTGATAAGCTCTAAATACGGAAATACAGATACTCATTGTGTACTCGACGATTTGTGAATGCTACAGACGTACATTTCTGCAAATTTTCTAAAGTTGAGAGGACAATACGGCGACAGCCAAGACGCATCAATAATTGACCTACATTTTACATAAGTCTACTAGCTGCCAGACACGAAACATTCGTTTCAGGTAGGAATTATTTCTTTATTACTGTTGACCAATATTTGAATCGTGCTGACTTCGACAGCACTTTTAACCACAGGGCTACTAAAATAATGCCATTGTATTCAATCTAACATGAATTCAAGTGGGTGGGGGATATTCAACATTGCCTGTGCTTTTAACAATCATTAATGTGTCCAAAAAAACACACACATGTGCCGAGTCATTGGTTTTCGCGACCAATGTTGTTTCCACAATTGTTGTTTAAATAGCTAATTTCTAATGTATGGTGCATCTCGGACTCTGTGTGTTTGTGGCACCCCGATACTTGTAGATTCACTTTGAATATATGTTTTCAGTCCAACAAGTCAATTAATTATCCATTTAGGCTATTATCTGTTATCTATTGTCTATATAGGCTTTTAGCCACTTACAAAAGACACTACTTTCATCCCCCCCCCCCGAGAGTCAAATGTGTTTGTAAAAACTGTAACAACAGTGATGAAATAAGTAAAAAATTTAGGTGTGCGAATCCAAGTACACTGCATTTGCACAGCGGTGACTTTTCCCCGAAATATCATGAATATAGGCCGGTGCAGTATTTCTATTACGTAAGTGTACCCGGCTTCGCACCGTGTATGTGGCTTTGCACACACCAATATTTTACATGTCTGATTATTCATGTTGTTTTCTTAAGACAAGTGTTTTCAGAAAGTCACGTGCTTACACGATTTAGAAAACTATAACAACAGTGACCAAACAAGTAAAAAAATTGAAGTGCAGTATATGTATTAAGTATTTGTATTGCAGTGGGTGGGCTTCCTAAAATTTATTTGTACACAGGGTACCCATGTTTGATCTGGGGTGGTGATGAGGGACTTCTTTGCTTCATTGGGGTGACCTCACGAAATATGGGCGGGGGTGGAGACTGTATGTTTGTTGGGATTACAATCGTGTCTGTTAATTCTGCGCACCTAATAATAATCTTCGTGAAAATGTCCATATTCAGTCTAAATTCCCTGAACATTCAAGGCTGTTCTTAGCCGAGATAATCACGGCTAACAGATGGCTTTTACTATTTCATCTGTCGTCTATTATCTGTATCCGCCTAGCGGAGACCCAGCCAAATTTGATCAAAATATCAGTTCATTTTGTCCTTGAGTTTTGCGAATAATACGGGAATAAAATGATAACCAATGTCGGTATATTTGCATGTGTATTATTGGTTTATGAAGTTTTTTTTAACAGATCTATTGTTGATCTATTAATTTAGTAAGCAGGACCACTAATCATTTTGACCATGTTCTGAATAACGTTTTACCAAACTATCGGAATGGGATAAAATTGTGACTTAGTATACCGTTAATCAGCTGATTTATTCCAAAATCAACATAATTTATTCTGACGTAAGCTGGGCAAAACATTACGTGAATTGTGCATTAGCCGGTGCGCAGAATTAGCCGAAATGACATTTTTTATATGCAGATCAGAATGTCAGTTTTCATTGGTTTGATACATGTACAGATATGTATACATGTCTCATTATTATTGAACCATGTTATTGTAGTTGCGAACAATAACTCTTGCAATCTACTCCTGTACCGTCTGTAGGAGAGTTACTATTCCATTCATACATGTAGGCTTCCTCTACATAATAGCTAATCAGATCTGATTTACACTTTAGTTGTTAATTGTGACACAATTTGTATATTTTACATCTGAACAAAAATATTATAAAAGCAATACGTATGGATCACGATTTGCCTGGTTTGGCCCTCAGGTACGTTTTCATCTTTCGCTCTTTCTGTTACCTGGGAGTTTAATTGGGTTATTGCCCATTATAGAAGTAGTAAGATTATTACTGATCCTACTGCTTTTGGGAGGGGCCATGTGATTCTGGTGTGGCAAGGACCTGGCATCAGATCAGGATCATCCTGATTTCAGGACTGAGTATATAGTTATTTTATTGTAAATATTCAGTTCTGATTTTGGGATTTTCTCACCATTTGTACATGTACATGTACGTGAAAATATACATGTACTTTTTCTTTTTATATGAAACGTGAATTTCGTCACTGATATCAGGGGCGATAACCGTGTTTCCATTAAAGGTTAATGGAAACTATATTCTGTCTGCTTAGTTTTGTTACGTGCACTATGATCGTACTTTATAATGTATCAATACAAAAATTTGTTCGGGTGACACATTTAATTGGTATAAATAATTTAAAAATGTCATGTCTCATTTGCATATCAAAATAGCCTGATACCACCGCGAGTCACTATAAGTAAAATCAATATTACTAAATGATTATATGTGTATAGTGGGCCTGCACTCATAATTTTTAAAACTGGCGGAATACATGTACGGTAGTTACACAATTATACACTTATTTAATTCTTATAGGCAAACTGTTATGCCTACTCGATGGGACCACAGGTTGAAGTACATTGTAACGGACCGAGGTATATACATACATTAAATACGCCTAAAAGCATCCATAAACGAAAAGCTAAAAAAAGTTTTGTTACTCCCTCTATAACACACACACATATATATACCTCGGTCCGTTACTTCAACCTGTGGATGGGACCCCAACTTTAGCTGCTACATGTAATTTGCGAACCAGATCTCATATTCACTATTCTGCAGAGGAAGACTTAATAATGAATGGAAACGTAACTCTGCTACGGACAGTACGGTTGTAGATTTCAAGAGTTACTGTTCACAACTATGAACAATGTGGCTTACTCGCTTACCACATTTATCCAAGTGTTGTGAGTTTGATGCCCGGGTGGGATGTAGTTCTCTAAGCACTGTTTCATATTGGAAAGTTGCGGAGTCATTTGCTGAGTAATGGTTAATACTGGTAAGAAATTCAATAAAAGGCTAACCATGTACATAATAGTGTTTGATTGTTTGTTTCAGGGAAGCCGTCTACATATCTTAGCCATCTGGATTATTCGTCGAGCCTCTTCAACTTCACCCTGCAGTCGAGGCAGACACCAGCAGGGCTATTGAGATAGTATATGGGCGGTCCCAGAAGAAGCAGATAAGGCGGAAATTGTTTCTCATTCTGCTGTTGAAGGAAAAAGGCCACCAGAAGAATCGCTGCCCGAAGACACTTACTCCACCTGGGCAACAAGTTGCCAAACACTCGCGAAATGGGAACTGATCCAGTTCCTGACCTACACGAAGCAAAATATAGTGTCGCCATGACAGACTGTCATCATCTTAAGATCAGCGACATCTGAAAAAAAAACCTCGAGGAAGAGCTTGAGAAAGACAAGTTCAGTTACAAAAAAATAACCATTTAACCGGAGTACCATGCATGCCAGCGGCAGTGTTTGTGTGGTTCTTAACTCTGATTTCTGCTCTAATCATCTAATCAACCTGTTGAAAGGATGTGTCGTGAAGACTTGTTACTTCTTGTGTTGATGGAATCGAGACTGGATCTTATTCACACAAATCTGACTTGTGCAGTTTTAAGATTTGTCATTTTATGCCACCGGGTTTCGAAGAAACGGGTGGCATATAGTGTTTGGACCATCCGTCTGTCCGGGCCAACGTCCGGGGGTTTGAGAGCTTAGGGGCGTGGTTAAGAACAAAAGATTCCTTTGTAATATTCCGTAAGCTCATAAACTCTATTGTTGTTTAGGGGCTTTTTCTTTGTTCTTCAAACAATGGAAATACCCCATAAACCCAAAATGTTGGAACGTCCGTCCCGTCCCGTCCCGTCCCGTCCCGTCCGACGTTTCGGTTAACCAATTTGTCACAGTTTCTCAAATATGCTGCAGGTGGCATACTCTTTCGACAGACGCATTTCTTGTTTGAATCGGTGACTCATTCTTGTGGTGGACAGAATGACATATGTACATTTCTGATTATGTGACACTTGAAGGACTAGATATTGAAATGGTCAGAAATATATTTACTATGCTTTTACACATATGTGGCTGTGACCTCAGGTTGAAGTAACGGACCTTGGCCTATAAATACATTAAATATACCTAAGAGCATCAATAAGTGAGAGAAAAATAAGCTAAACAAAATATATTTACTCCATGTGTGATATATGGGAGTAAATAATTTGTTTAGCCTATTTTATTTCACTTATTGATGATTTTAGGTATATTTAATGTATTTATAGGTATTGGTCCGTTACTTTAACCGGTGCCTGTGACTGGAGAATGCGGTTTATGGGGTTTGCGACCAGTGTAGCTCCTGATCCAGTAGTACACTCCTGTAGCCTGATAATGATGTGGCTTGTTAGAAGCATGATGGAGGTTTCATTGATGCAATGGTGAACAGTGCAGATCCTGTGCGGATATGTGTATCTACACTGGTCGCAAATCCCGTAAGCCCCATTTCTCCAGTCACAGACACATATTTGAGCAAATTTAAAAATCCTACCGCCAACCTAGAGTGATTAGCATTTAAGGTATTGCATTCAATCTTTGATTCATAAATTTCTGTTTAACGTCCACAGTCTATAAAATCTATATTTGGTTGGTTTCACATGGTTTCAGTTATCTTCGCAATAAAGGATTTTACTTGAAACATCCAGAATAGACCAAAGACAAACTTTGTAGACTTTCGAAGGGAAACGAAAATTTACGAATTAATGATGTATTTTTGTGCTATTATCATGATTATAATTGAAATCAATGCCCAATGGTCAAACTTGTAACAAATTACATGTGTACAATAAATTTGGACTTCGAAATTTGACTTCGACTTCGAAATTTGACTTCGAATGAAATGGTGCAATTGGTTGATATTGGTCATTTGCAGTGCATGATGTGACAAACAACATATTGAGGCATCATCTGTAACACAGTGCCTTCAATCATGATTCATACCCAGGCATACAAAGTATGTCGAGGTGTATATAGTTTTTGTATTTTCGTCCATCCGTAAGATTTGCGTTAGAGGTTTTTGGGTACCCATTATATCTGCAACCGTAAATCGCATTGAGTTGAATCTTCATATACTTCTTTATCGTCATCCATATTTTTTATACTGTAGCACACCGATGTGGCTTTCCTGCACAAGGTCAAATTACTTAATGTTTTGAAATATTTGCATCAAACATGTCAAAGTTTTTAAGTACACAATGTCTCTGCAACCGCAAGTCGGGTTGACTTGAAACTTCATATATATACTTCTTTATGAAGTTAGAAGACCAATATTTTCATTCTATAGCCCTGGTGGGTGCATGTGATGGGTAATTTAACAATCGCGATTCATCCTTACCGGAAATCCGACTGGAGACTTGGTTTGGCCCTCACATACGTCTTTGGCATTTTGTATGTGACAGTTGAATCTGGTTATATCTCTTGTGTGAGTATTACGATTATTCGTAATCCTTTTTTAAGGAAAGGGGCCAAGTGATTTTGGTGTGGTATGGACCTGGCATCAGGTCAGGTTATTCTAATTTCAGGGCTGACTATATTTTTCTCGATGAAATTATTCCGTTCTGATTTTGGGATTTCCCCGCCAATGCAGCAGGTTAATACAGGATCGAACCCGTTTGCCCAGCCTTATATGACCTGAGCTGTTGATAGGCCGTTAAACACGAATAAACAAACAAACGACTTTGGCATTTGGTATCCGACAGTTATAACCTTTATGTGAGTATTAGACCATAGCTGTTGATAGGCCGTTAAACACCATTAAACAAACATTCTATAGCCCACTCATACGGCTTTCATGCACACGGTGAAGGTGAAATTACTTTGAAACTTGCGTTAAATGTTTTGAAATATATGCGTTAAAGTTTTAAGTAAACAATTTCTCTGCAACCGTAAGTCAGATTGAATTGAAACTTCATATATTTGTCTATCAACAATCAACATCCATATTTTCATTTTATAGCCCACGCATGTGACTTTCATGCCCAAGGTCAAGGTCAAATTTTGTTAAATGTTTTGAAATATTTGCATTAAAGTTTTAAGTACACAATTTATCTGAAACCGTATGTTAGATCAACTGGAAATGTCACATACTTCTTTATCAACAGCCATATTTTCATTCTATATCTCAACTAAGCGGCTTTCATGCCAAAGGTCAAGGCCAAATGACTTTGCTGCGGCCGAGGGTATGTGTGAGACCCCGCTCACTTGCTCTAGTCCTTAAAAGCAAGAATAACATAACTTACCATACTGATTTATTTTGTTTTTTTCGGATACATGTACTGATTTTGTGTCCAAGCATAACTGGGATTCCTTTTTGTATATTTATCACAACTCTTGCCTCACTAATATTCCAGTGTTCTCCCTTTGTTTTTTCACGCATTGATTTTGTATCTGGCACATGGCGATATTTCAAATTTGACCTAATATGGTCCTGATATATATCAAATCGAAGGTATCGTGGGTATTGTCAAAATCGGATGATACATCATACAAGATGGCCGCCGACAGGCCATCCTTTAATTATAGATTTCGTCTTCTTCTCATGTACCGTTTGGCCGACGCTGGTCAGACTTGTTGTGGTGCGTGGGTGAAGCATTTTCATATTTGTTCAAATGGAGGTTGTCGCATAATCCAAGATGGCCGTCGTAGAAAATTTGGTAAAATTCTTAAAAAAATCATATCAACTGCGTCAATTTTATCGAATTTAAGATTGCATATTTCATGACTTTCTTCAAAACGCCAGTTTTAGAAGTTGATGGTTTTATGATTTTTATATCATGCACTGCAGTGCCGATGATAAGTCGCTAGGTGGCGTTGCCAAGTCGGACTGTTGTACTGTGCGGACTCACCGAATCAAACCGCCAGTGGACGCGTTACACTATGTTTGCAATGTAATCTCCCTGGGTAAGTTTATAGATCGCGGCTCAGTCAGCGTGCGACTAGAAAATTTACTGTAAAAATGACGTCATAGAATACGTCACGTCGGAAAAGCAGGTTCGGAAACCACTGATCCCATACCCTGATATCTATAACTTTACATGCTACTTGCAAACATACACTCAAAGCGTTCTTTTATAACATGATCATTCATGTTATAATTGTTCTTGTTTATAGTATATCTACAAAAAAAACAATATATTCAGCATGTGTGGCCGCGATTGGAGGAAAAGGGTTTATGTGAGTTTGAAAACAAAAGCATCTTAATTCGCTAACGCATCCCTGTAGTTTACTAGTAATCATGGCAGATATAGTACAGTGTAACCTCTCTACAACTGGCTGTTGTAGAGATGTGGCTGCTGTAGGGAGGTTAATGCTGAATTACCTTTTGTCTTCTGCTGTTTATTTATTTTCTTCGATTATTCGCATAAAACAAATGCTTTGACAGCATTTTAGAATCATTTCCAATGGAAATGATTCTAAAATGTTGTCAACCCATCTTTTATTTAGAAAGAAGTCAGCACATATAGCAACAACAGGCGACAATGTAGAGTAAATCTTCAATTTGGGATATAAAATAGTGGTTGTTACAGAGAGGGTGTTGTTGTAGAGAAGTGGCCGTTCGTGGAGGTTCGACTGTATCTTGAGGACATGATGGATGTTTTAATCATCTGGATGGCTAAACAACGTAGTCCCTAATCAGGCTTCGTGGATGCGCAGGCTGATCTGGGGCTACACTGGTTATTTACCTCATAAGCGCAGTTCTCCAACCACATCCACACATATAGAATTATGAGAAAAATGGTGGGGGGGGGGAGGGGAGAAAACAATAAATGATAAGGGAAAAAACTACTAAAAGAACTGCTACATACATATAAATAAGAAGAAGACTGAGATGGATGTCTCAGCTGAAGTGAAATATGTATACTGGTAAGATAGATAAAATAGAAGGAATGAATAAATGTCCAGCCCGTGACAGTCAAGTTGTACATACATGTATGATCGGCCCTTACAATTGATGCAGCCCCATGTCACGCGATGCTACGATTTAACATAAGGCTAAACAATTTTTTAATTTAGATGGTCCTGCTTAAACACAGCCACATATGTATGTATATATACATACATGTACAAATGTATATAGAGATGCAGAGCCTCGCCCATCCCGTTTCTTAAGCCTTGCCAGATATATTTTCCCAATCACGGCACTAACCTACTATTCTATATGTTTTGGCCAGCGTTACTGGGCAGAACGACATAATGGGTTCTAATATATTTTTCGATACTATTAAATTTTATCAATATTTAAGAGTGAGCCTTCTTTTTATTTCGTGAAATTTGGCCCAATATCGAATTTATTGCGACAGAAAAATGTCTTTAACATGGGGACATGTTTCTAATGTCAGTAATAGTGGTCCGATTTTCTTAGTTGCATTGTTTCCAAGCTATCTACCGAGGTTTCAGAGTCAATTTCCAAACTGTTCCGTTTTTCGACTCCTCCTCCATGTTATGCACCTCTTTTCCCCCATGTTAAATTCAATTAGAGAAATAATGGTTCGTAATAAAATCAATATTTGATAACTAAAAAGAAAGGTTCATTATTAAATTTTAATGGAATGTAGTATTATGGAAAGACGTATTATTTTTGCATTGTTTTTATAGCCGTAAAATTTGTGCAGGTTTATGTAAATCGAGAGAACGATTAAATTATTATGGTTTCCATACATGCGTAGCCTTATCTCGGCCTTGAAAACTCGTATCAGACAAGCTATGCGAGTTTTAACTTAGAAGCTTGTTGCGAACAGTAGCACTTGCAATCTACTCCCGTGCCGTCCGTAGCCAATCTGGCTACGGACGGTACGGGAGTAGATTGCGAGAGTTACTGTTACTACGGACGGTACGGGAGAAGATTGCGAGAGTTACTGTTCGCAACTACTTAGAAGATTTTTCATGAACAATATTTACAGACAAGAAACGAGGCAAAGCCACGAAGGCCAGGTTTTTCCAAGCATGGACACTTGGATAACATAATTATACCCACTTTTTGTAGACTAGATGGCCGTGGCCTGCATGTCGCGCCTTGAGGCGAGGCATGGACACTAAAAAAATAGATATAGTAGATGGAAAAACTTTAACGAAAAACTTTAACCGGACACACGGACGTACGGACGGACGGACGGCGGACGGACGGACGTATGCGAAAATGCCGACGATATCGCGCTTTCCGCAAGCGGGTGCGACAATGATGATAAACACCCATGTGAAGTATGAAGGTAATGGGTGAAGCAGTTGCAGAGATATAGTACAGGAAAAAACTTTAACAAATAAATTCAAAGTAATTTGACCTTGACATTGCGCACAGGGGCCGCACGGTTGGGGGCTAGAATGAAAATATGGACGATGATAAACACCCATGTGAAGTTTCAAGGTAATGGGCGAAGCAGTTGCAGAGATATAGTATAACGAAAAAGTTTTAACCAAAACATTTAACCAGACGTACGTTAAAAAGTTAACGTTGAAAATGGCTAAGTCAATTACGTAGAAATAGTAGGTGAAGGTAAAAAAAATGGTCACATGTTAGATAGTTGTATGTGGTAGGCACCCCTTGGTTATGAAGCTGTGAAAGTTTGGTGGTCCTAGGTGGTACAGTACCAAAGAAATGGACTTAAACACGAAAACTTAACATTGTAAACGCGAAAACTTAACATTGAAAATGGCTAAGTCGACTGCGCGGAAAAAATTGGTCAAGTTAAAAAAAAGTAACATGTTGGATAGTGATATGTGGTGGGCACCCCTTGATTATGAAGCTGTGAAAGTTTGGTGGTCCTAGGTGGTACAGTACCAAAGAAATCGACATAAACACGAAAACTTAACATTGAAAACGCGAAAACTTAACATTGAAAATGGCTAAGTCGACTGCGCGGAAAAAATGGGTCAATTTAAAAAAAAAGTAACATGTTGGATAGTGATACGTGATGGGCACCCCTTGATTATGAAGCTGTGATAGTTTGGTGGTTCTAGGTGGTACAGTAACAAAGAAATGGACACAAACACGAAAACTTAACATTGATTGTTGGGGCTTTTGGGATTTGTGACCAGTGCAGTTATTGATCAAATAGCACGCTCCTGTAGCCTGATCGTATAGTAAATTGCTTCTTAGAAGCACGATGGGTGTTTAATTGATGTAATGGCAAACAATTAAGATCCTGATCAGACTGTGCCGATGCACAGGCTGATCTGGATATACACTGGTCGCAAAACCCACAAGCCAAATTTCTTCAGTCACAGCCACATATTATCTGGCAATCCTGGGAGCTTTCCGTCTATAAGATGGCAATACTAGTTATAGCAAGTAGGCCCATTACTTGGAATAGGCGATATGAAGCTATCGGTCGGGGATATGAAGCTATGTCATTTAATTTTAAGCAGACATGGTGGATAATTTGGCTTTTTTACTAACATAAGGTACCCATGTATCAATATTATGTTATTCCCCCTGTCGTATTACACATCATTACACGAGCTACTTTGCATAGCAGAAGTAAACACATTAATGTTTAATACAGGCAAGCCTAACGAGGGTGTGGAATCACGTCGTTTCTGAAAGGCGTGATGTCCTGTCTAGCAGTATATTTTCTTTTATATTATTCCTGTAGAATGACATGTGTTTACGAAACATCACAACAAACGTGAACTCGTTGCCCGTTATTAAATAGCTCGCTTTAATCTAATGAGTATGTCGTTTTGACGACGAGTCGGTTACTGTCAATTTCTAGAGGGCATGGGTGTAATACTTAAACGTTACTGTTATTATATTTACACTGTCCTTACACTCATAATGGAAACTCCCATTCAACGCATTGCGTTTATGTCCCAGTACATTACATTAGCGCCACCTGACGTCGCGCGACGTTGTTGATTCGTTAAAGTTTGTTTGACGTCATTAACATACATTACGTGCATCGTCGTTGTTATTAATGTCACGATATTGACCGACAACGTTGCTGTTCCAGTAAAACGACGCAAAACATGATTATCCGTAATATTAACGCCATCTTTGATTATTTACATTTTTGAATATATAAAAAAATGCAGTGTAAGTATAAGTAATAAAGCAATGGATGCTGTGTTTACTGGGGTGCACACTACAGTTGGTCTGTTTAAGTGAGCTCAGTCATTCTTCGGACACGTACTTCAAACATACCAAATGTATTATACACCCCAATAAAAACGCAACAGCCCATGGTTTTATTCCTTAAATAAATACATGTTAGAGCACCTATAAAACACACAAGTCGTCGTCTGAGGTGCGCTATATATCATCAGCAATATGTCCATTTGTTAGGAAGATTTTGAAGACAATTTACTGTAAAACTAACACCACAAATTACGTCACGTCAGAAAATCTCGTTTGGAAACGTTCAGAAATCACATGATAGTATACAAACATTTCTCGTACCTGATCCAATTACAACGTCGGAACTTTCTGGGAGAAGTCGGAACTTCACTGAAAGACTGTCTTCGTCCACCCATACCATCTGATTTCTTGCGGCATCGTACGTTACGGCGATTGGCTTGTAACCGTGGGCGAGTTTCAATGAGTGAATTTCATTGGTTGCCGCGACTAGCTGATACACGTCGTTATTTACTGCGTCTAATACCATAATGAAATCGGACGTCTTGACCGCTGTAACATGAATACTTCCACACTAGTGCCTTTTTCTCTCACACACATCATTAACGAACAATGAAACTGCGTTTGTATTTCTTTAAATAATACAATTTGATAACTTGAATGCTGAAAACAGCACGCTTGAATAACAAATACTGAAACAGTTACAAAGGTTTCATTTTTTTAATTAGTTGAAATATGCACATTTCTCTATTATGTCATCATTTTTAATAATTGCATGTATGTATATTAATTCCATTTTTTTCTTCATTTTATCACATATACTTGATAATGTTTGATGAAATAAAACGATAAAATAGTGCAAAGAAAAATATTTCCTTAACACTTTTCATTCCGATTCTTAAAATTAGAATACAACTTGCATTAATATGCATACCATATACAGGTATAACTTCAATAAGTTTTGATTGACTGATACTTTTAGGAAACAGTTCTCTGTATATAAATGGTTTGTATTGACATTATCTATCAGCTTACTAATATATAGTTTGGAGTTCTTTCTGTTCTATTTGCACTTGCTTAATAATGTGCCTACTGTTTAGTTCTTGAAATTTGGTTCAATATTGATTTTATTGCAAAAAAAAATTTCCCCATGATAATCCCAGAGTGAAGATGTCTATGGGGATTTAAACGGGGAATTGTTTCTAATTTCAGCAATAGTGGACCGATTTTTTTTCAAAATTTAAGTTTTGTTTTCTTAGTTAGATCATTTCCAAGCTTTCTAATCAAATTTCAGACTAAATTTTCCTTATTTAAGTTTTTCGAATCCTCCTCTAGTGGCTGAGTTCATTAAAATTGCATAGTATACTTATCTAGCAAAGTATACTTTGAGGGAGTAATCATTTATATTTCCCGAAATGCATTATTTCATATAGAACTACTGACTGCATATATTTGATGATTAAAAGTATGCATACTTATTATACTGAATGTATTACATTATCACCGCCAAAATGGCTGTGATAGTGTAATAAATTCAATACAATAATAATTAATAAATGTATCCTTAAATTGAAAAGTTCTCCCTCAAAGTATACTTTGCTAGATAAGTATACTTTGCAATGTTTGTGAAATAGGCTACTGCTCATTTCCCTGTGTTTTATTCTTAAATGTTGCTATAATTAATATTATCGACAAATAAAGTTTTTGCATCGTGGATATTCCCATAACACTTGGGCACGTTGCGTGAACCAGCCAGTAGTCATAGAGTGCACGAGAATTGAGCCGAATGAAATCTTTGGTAGCATTTTTATTGTAAAAATGTATGTTAATATATCCGTTTATATTTCATTGTATTGTTTTGAAAGTGTAGTGTTTTATAAACTTACGTGGTCTTTCCGTCTCCTACATAATGTTATCTTGGATACTAAATATATGTGTGCACGGTCGTGGTATGGATTGAAATCAATAAAATAGTACAGCATATCGATGGCACGCCATCGCAATATACCCACTTTTCCCAAATGCTAATTCGAAAAGGGGGTGATAATCCATGACCGGGGGTCGAATAAACATTTATAAATTCACTTTTTGCATCTATACAGCATAAAGAAGGCACACATCAAGTTTCAAGTACCTAGCTATTACGGTTAATATGTTTTACTTTTACAAGGCGAAATCGGGAAATTCTAAGTCGAAAAAGGGGAGATAATCCATGACCGGAGGTCGAATCAAAAAGCGAAATTCACTGTGCGTATCTACGCTCTATAAGGAAGGCACACAAGTTTCAAGTCCCTATCAATTACGGCTAAAAAGTTTTACTTTTTGCAAGGCAAACTTGGGAAATTCTAAGTCGAAATGGGGGAGGTAATTCATGACCGGGGGTCGAATAAAAAATATAAATTTGCTTTGTGCATCTACACACCATAGTGATGGCACACACCAAGTTTGAAGTTCCTATCTATTACGGTTAAAAAGTAAGCTGCTTGCAAGGCAAAATTGGGAATAAATTTATTAATTTTTATTATACTGAATTTATTAAACTATCACAGCCATTTTGGCGGTGATAATGTAATACATTCAGTATAATAATAATAATGATTATGTCGTTAAATTCAGTTTTCATTCTTATAAGAGACGTGACGGACGAACGTACGAACGTACGAGTGTATGGGTGTACGGACATACAGACGGACACCCATACCGAAAACAATATACCCCTTTGTTTGCAAAACGTAGGTATAATAAGCGTTTGTATTCAATCAATCTATAAATAAATATCTATACATTGTATACCGCGATATAACATGTCACTGTAAAGAATGAAACAACTTACACAATCTGACGTATTCCCCTAATAAGTCATGTGGCCCGTTAGGGATTTCTGATCGTAACGCACAATAATACATACTAGTCTTGCACGCTTTTCCGTCTGTGGCAAGGTCGTATCCGAGGATGCAGGCACACATGCCGTTATTTTGTGGTAAACACATGTGCTCACATCCGCCATTGTCGGTCTCGCACGCCTCTACAATTACCAAACAACGTCGCCAGTTATCTACTGTTTATACCAATTCACTCCTAAGTAACAGTAACTGACATGGCCTAGTTCATGTTAAGTTTGAGACTGTGCCATTTTGCAGAAAATGGGATGAATTTGTTAAAGGAAATAAAAATATTTGCAACTGGTGCGGATCCTGTAGATGCATGTGTCATCTGGATTACACCATTTGCAAAAATAGATTAGAGATCTAGCGAGGTTGATACGTTCTTTGTATAATTGACGATTATGATGCTTCTGAATTCCTTATATTTAGTATTACCATGTACGCCGTATTGCACTGTACGTGTATTAGAAAATGTATGTTCATGAGGCAGTTGCCTCGATGCAATAAACTAGTATATTCTATGAATACATATACATATATTTACACCATTCATGCATTCATAATGGAAACGCCCATTCAACGGACCGCGTTTATATACCAATGCATCACATTAGCCTCAGGTGACATCGCGCGACGTTGTTCGTTGGTCAATAACCCCCACAGCATTGTCAATGGCGACATTTCAAAGACCGACAAAGTCGCTGCTCCATGTACATGCCAATAAATGAAGCAAACCGGGACGGTGGTTAATTTTAACGACACATTTGATTATTAAGATTTTTGAAACTATCAGAAAATGCAATGTAAATATAAGTAATAACAATATGGACTGTTGCGTTTCATGTGGTCTTTAAAATAGTTGTTCTGTTCAAAGTTTGTGACTCCTCACACTTTAACATACCAGATGTTTTGTTACCGCAGTAAATGCAACATCCCATGAGTTTATTCCTGAAAAGTGAACGCTATTTGTACCTAGATCCGAGGGTTGCAATGTGATGTCAAACACATGGACATCGTTAATGTTAATGGACGAGATATTGTGCAGCTTAATGGTGGTTGGCGGCAAACTGTCTTCTTGGATAACTTCAAATAACACATCTTCGTTCCCCGTAGTTGTAATGATTATGTACTTCTGAAAGTGAAATATTCATGAATGATATTACCTTAGTGATGATTTGCTTATTAATTCAGTAAAGTACATATAATTTCCATGGCAGTCACACCCACACCGTATATACAAGATGATAATGATATATGCCTTGTGATTTTGAGTGCTAGTAATACCTTGCAACTGATCGATAAAAGATTAACGAGCCTAACGAGATTTGTTTCAAATTTTGCAATGGCTAAGGGAATTCAATATCGGTTAAATGTTGGAATGCTTTATTAAGGAGAGATGCTTATTTGAGCTAGTACACTGTTCTGAAAAATGTATAGTGTTCAAATGGGAATGAATTGTAACATGATGAAAGGTCGACGTTTCAAGTATCTCTTTACGACCCGATTGAGGATTTCCGCTCCATTATCTGTGATTGTTGCTAATGGACAACCGCATTTCGGAAATCTTTCTGCAGTTAACACCTGTGCAACTGTATCTGCGGTTTGAATTGGGACAGCTTTCCTGTAAACATAATGTATATCGACGAAGTTAACACAGTTGTTGTCCAGACAATGAAGTTGGATATGGCCCAGAAAGATCTAATCCACATTTAGCGTATGCATATGGTGACATATCAGTTTCCTGACGATGTGGTTTGATTGTTTGTAGGCTACGTGTTTGTCACAAATTAAACACATACGTGTATAACTCTTCGAAAAATTGTGGCCGATTACGCTTCAATTGAATTGTGTCATAAATTCTATCCACGCCCATATGTCCATTCAGTGATATTGCGAACTAATTTTGTGTCTGATGTGCTCGTGGATATAAAGCATCAAAAGTGAGTATTAGTCAACATGTAGTACAATACGTTGTCTGTTAACAGATGTTTTTTTGACAATGACCATTGTTGTCTTACCATTTGCGAGTCCAAGTTTCAGTTCAACGATTGATTCATCTTATCTTACTCATTTATATCCATATGTCGGTAAATGTTAGGTATTTCACGCGACCTTCTGACTAAACAGTGAACCTACAATATTGATTTAGTCGAATCTATTATCGTTTAATGAGTTAATCACATATCTCTTATCACTGATATCTGGGTTTTCCAAAAAATGTGTCACGTTGTGGATTAGCGTCAACGGACACACGTGATACTATATTCGCAACATAATTACCAATGCATGTTAAGTACTCAACTTGACGATTGTAGCCTCCTATACTCAATGCCCACAACTGGATCTTTCAATTTGGCATGGGGGTATCAACAATGTACATACATGGCGTATGGTCGGTGCTTTTGATTATGTAGAGAAAGGTCGAGTTTTTGTAAATTGTAATAAATTGCATAAGCCTCTTGTTCGATCGTAAATATCTGGTCTGTGTATCACTTAACCTGTTTGAGAGATGACATATTGCTTTTTCTATCAAACTTTCTGATGAGTCAGCTTCTTGAACTAGTTAATAAATGTCTGGGAAAATTACCTATACAAGTATCACTAGCATATAAAATAACCGCATATGTCCCACTATGGCTGCAGGCCAAGCCATTAGTTGATCCCCATGATAAAATAGCATAGTAGTGAAGTAAAAATTATTTCAAAATCTCTAACGTAATCTAAACTCGAACCTGCCATCCATGGTATATATATTGGCACCAGTATTATTCATTGTATTGATCATCGTGTATACCCATTCTTAGTCATACGGCATATTCTCCAATATGCCTTTCCAAGCTAAATAGCAGCGACAACAGCCAGGCTACCAGTCTATGCATCTGCTATTATGTAGGTATATGCTATCTAGTAATGTCCAAATAAGTTTGTGACCTTGTACATTTGACCACATAAATTATCTGATTCTTAGAAATAATATATATATATATATATACATATATATTGACAGACCTACCTGTCAGAAGTTGCATTTTATTATAGTTTCAAACACCAGCTCTGGGAGTTACATAAATGTACAGTACATGATACAAGTGTAGACCTATAAATCAGACATCTATATAAAATACATTCACGTACATCCTTCCTAGCTACAGCTGCATAATAGTAATCCTGTTGCACGGATGCACTGTGTAACAATAATATACCTTCATAATACAAAGATAATAATTGATACAATCATTGCCACTGTGATATATCCGATAAACATGGAGGAACATCCAAATGTATGTCATGTCAGTTAGTTAGTGTTAGTGAGGGCAAACATATAAGGAAATATAATTTAACACGTGAGCTTGGCCACTCGTGTTTCTATTTTCATTTTAATGAATTTGATCTGAATAACAGTAAATACAATTTGAATATGTATATCCAAAGGATTATATGCGATTTTTAGTGAGCGAATGTTAAATATTATTCTGCAAATCGATATCATTGCCAGCAGTGTAGCGCTCCACAAGAACCAATTACCTAGAAAGTGGAATATGTGCAGCTACCTTAATTTATATATTAATACCTTATATACTGTAACCGCCTCCATTTGTGCAGGGCATTTATACGTCCATTTAATTTCATCTGTGCCATCCGTATGGATCGTTGAAATATAGCCACCATCGTTAATCCAGATCAACCTGGTAAATATATAGAAGATCGTTCATGAGTGATGATTTAATATGATAAAAAGTTGTACATGTATATGGAATAAGCAAGGAGTTTAATAAATAATAGCTAGACGAGTGGTGATTTAACAAATAGAGGTTTATATATGCATAAAAACTATACATATGATCTTACTGATCTTGTTTGTTTGTTTGTTTATTGGCGTTTAACGGCCTATCAACAGCTATGGTCATGTAAGGCCGGGATTTTACTGATCATACTGAAATGCGTAGTGGTTTTATATCATATGTACTAAAAATGTTTACTGACAATAGACGAAACGAGACTGCTGAGTTTCTTATGAAATCAATCAACGAGTTTAATATATAGAAGAGCTTACATGAGTGGTGGTTTAATGTGCTATTTACTTTTTTCCTGATTCTAAAGAAAGCGAGGCTCTGTCGAGTTTCTTATGAAAGTAGTAAACGTGTTTAATAAACATAATAATCTTACATACGTTGTGATTTAATATGATGATTACTTTTACTGGATTAGTAAAGTAATTTAATAAATGGAAGATATTGCATAAATGACGAATTACTACGATAAGTATTTAACGAGGTTACTGATTAAGTACGAGTCTTTTGACAGTATAAAATGGGTTGGAAAGTTCAGAATGGTGAATGTGTAGATAATTGGCGATTTCTATCATTTGTAATGGTTGAGCAGTAGTAGTTGCACAAAGCTGTGTAAATTACCCAAAACCAACGAAATCCACACAAATATACCACAATCCACGAAAATACCCATTGACACCAACATACTGACCATCTGTCCAAATACATGTTTACATACCTGGTATATTCAGTCAGCGTATATTTATAAGTTATTGTTCACATATTGGATTGTTAAGGAATCAAATGCGAGGGAGAGCTAGTGACCGCAGAATTTAGTTCCTGAAAAAATAAATATGTTAACAATAGTCGACTTATAGTTCAGCCAAGTGTGCAATGCAATGTTCCATCCGAGTATTGATTTTCCATTTCCTGTCGAACAGTTAATCATTAAATCTGGTAATACACCTGTTATTGGGGTTAAACGTGGCAATATGTGAAATAAGTGGAGCACACTACTGTCCAGCGATTGACTTAGAAAGTAGGGTGAACTATACTCACGGACAACAGTATTGTCCCATTTACTCTATTGTTGAGTGTGGACGATGCATTTGAGATAGGTGCGTGATTTGTATTCGCATGCAAACATCACCTACTGTTGAACAATGTTATCAAGAAAGTCAAACGTCACGACGTATAACATGTCAGATTAACAAGTAAAAACATCACAGGGGTCAACATTGAAATCTTATTATCTAAAAAATAAATCTGATGCGACATTAGCTTTCTGATATGCATGCAACATGTGCTTCGTTTCTGACGTTTAGAATTGTAGCCAAAGACGCCAGAACCCGTTTGTACGAAGCACTAATGACTCATTAACGAATGTGTCATTACATTTAGTTGTACGAGAACTAAGTTATCATTAAGTCGTCATTAAATCATCATTAGGTAATGTAGGTGTACCTCTTGAATAATTCACGAAGGCTTAATTCGCACCAATGATGGTCCAGTAACAACAGTGGGGCGATTGGTAATTCCGATGCGGACTGAATTAGAAATTACTGCCCGATTAGCTTAATGCACGATGTCTTACAAATAAACACTTTTGATCTTGATTACAGTATAAAAAATAAAATCAATACATTTGTTTCTAAGAATAAAATATGTTGCAATACCTAGATCTAGTGATTAAGTTTAAATCTATTTTTTTCCTGTTGCATTTCCCATGATGAGATCATTTGGGTGTGTTTTTCTCAAATAACGGCCGATGGATATACTTGTGGTTATCTAATATCCACATCCCCAGTTTAGGTCCCTAATTCATGCCACCGCGAAATTTGTACCTGTCTAATTTCCCTAATAAAAATGCCTATCCACCACACCACGGGTGGGGAAAACGTTGATAGCTATGTACAAGTACAGTGTTTCAGTCAAAAATGAAATTAGAATGCATGTGCATTCTTGTATGTACGTGACATTGAAGTTATTGTTGTATGGAAATATAATTCAATTCAATCAATGAAGTTTGATTTGTATGTACCACTCTTTTTTCATTTCTGACTACGTATGACTAATTCTTTAAAGACGACCGAAACACAGCGCCTCATACTAATTATTTTGCAGGCTGCATTTAAGAGCGGGGATTGGCTAGAACATATTGCATACCATGGCATGGACCCGGACTAGTATGTGTAATTTAAAAGTCATACAATAATTTTGAAGTACATTTAATCAATTGAAGTTGCTAAAAAATATACTTGGATCACAGACACACTTTTTAAAAGTTGATCAAATCAAACGGTGAGAGTGGTTGTTCTATGTCATCTGCAGTGTATGAGGCGACTAACAGCATGAACATATGATACATCGTCTGAAATGTTTAGTTTAAACAATATTTATTTCATGCAATACATGGTACATCAATTACAAGTACATGCGAAATGTGCATGGGTTTGAAAACAAGCTAATAGCTTATGAATTCATATACATACCAGATAAATACAAGTTATTTACATACAAGGCAAAATAATGCGCGCAAACAAAATTACAAGTGCATAACATGACTATTTCAGAATGTTTGGACTTTTAATCAAAGATATTCCACCCTGTCACCCCTGTCTACTACAATTCGCGAGTCTAAAACACGTCCGGACCTGCCCGATATTACAAGACGAGCTGCGTTAATATTATAGTAAATGCAATGCTGTTTTGTTCGCCCACGTGTGTCTATCGAAGGGACGCTAATTTTCGTTTCTTCACAGACGCAGCGTAGAAATGAAGATTAAGGAAACATACTTCGGTTTCTGCTTGTCTACGGCTCCAAGACGAACATAAAAGGAAAGCGAAGATTGAGAGTCGTTCCTTTGGGACAAAGGGCGAACGTTAACACTTGAAGTCACTGTTTAAAACAGGTGTATAATACAGTATTATAATCACGTTTGGCAATCGATGGTTATTGATTTATTTTATGTAAATTAACTTTTTAGTTTAGAGTCGATACATTAACTAATGGAACGTTCGTACAACTGGGTCCTGGTTAGTAACATTAGTTTTTGACGCCAACGTCATTTTGGTCATTCTTTTGTTACGGTGTTTGTTGGTAATGTCCGAATCATCCGAATATTGCTTGCAACAATACGAGTAACCGTGGTAACCAAAATAACCAGGGGCATCTATTCGAACGAGACGTTTCGGAGCTTCTAACTTGGTGATGTCATTTTCTGACAAGTTCTCACAACTTTTACTTGCCGTGGTAGACATGGCTAACGTCATGTTTGAAATGGTGTGTTTTTATCCATTCGGGGAATGTGCTAAGAACGTTTACTGCACGAGTTTGTGCAAGTGAAAGCTTAGTATGGGTCACGTGATCTAATTGTCCATTTAAATTTTACGCATCATGTGACGTCATGCTTTACTGAAAAATACAACTACTGAACTGTCCAAAAATAATGCCATATATGACGCCAACCCATGTATAACGAAAGGTATTGTTTAAACTAGTTTCTCGACCAATGAAAGCACATAAGATTGTCTCAATTAATCGAATATTGCGACGCGTTCGCCAATATCTATTAAATTAATCATTAATTGTTTCAATACATGAAATCTGTATTTAGCACAAGAGGCTCCACCTCGTTGACGTAAAAACCTATGACACGAACCATGTCACTGCACATGCTCACTCGATTCAGTGCCATACCGCCAATAACGACGTAGTAACGCAATTCGAAAGCACGTTTATGGGCGGGGCTTCATTCCAACAGACATGTGCACACAAAGTGGCTGGGTAATAATAAGATAGTTGTATTTCACATATTGCATTAATAAATTAATTTCGTAATCAGCTAGCACTCGCTACAAAATTAATTTATTAAAAATTCAATATGTGAACTATAACTATTACTTAGTAAACTATATGTGACTACATTAACTAATAGGAAAACGGACGGGACTTTTTGTCTAAGTGAAATTCACATAGTAATAAGTGGAGCTCAATACTGACCAGCGATTGACTTGGTTTTGTCTCAATTAATCGCATATTGGGACGCTTTCGCTAATAGTTCACGAGATAAGTTACAAACCATACACGGGCTCACTTTTGTGTCAAACCGCCAATCACATAATAGTAAATCTATTTGAAATCACCTTTAGGGGCAGAGCTACTTGAGCTACGTGTTGACTTATCTGTCACCTAACCGATCGTATTTAAGGTACGCGGGTTTATCCATAGACCCCGTGTTGACCTACCTATCGCCTAACCGAACGCACTCTACGTCCGTGGGTTTTTCCATACAGCCCTTGTTGACCTACCTGTCGCTTAACCGATCATATTCAAGGTCCATGGGTTTATCCACAGATACCGTGTTGACCTACCTCTCGTCTAATCGATCGTATATATTCAAGGTCCGTCGGTTTGTCCATAGAGACCGTGTTGACCTACCTGTCGTCTGATCGATCGTACTGCAGGTCCGAGGGTGGTACATAGAGCCCGTGTTTCCCTACCTGTGTTGACCTCGTGTTGATCGTACACCAGGTCCGTTGGTTTAAGAATTGTCCATAGAGCCCCTGCTGACCTACGTGTCATCTAACCGATCGTATTCACGGCCTGCGGGTTTGTTCAGAAAGCCCGTGTTGGCCTACCAGTCGCCAAACCGATCGTATTAAACGTCCTGTGTGTTCGTAGAGCCCGTGTTGATCTACCTGTCGCCTAACCGATACTATTCAAGGTCAGTGGGTTTTCCATACAGCCCGTGTTAACGTACCTGTCGCGTAACCGATCGTACTCCAGGTCCGTATGTTAGTCCATATAGACTGTGTTGACCTAACTGTCACATAATCGAACGTACTACACGTCCGTGTGTTTTTCCATAGGGACCGTGTCTACTAACCGATCGTAATCCTGATCCGTGTGTCTGTTCATGGACACCGTGTTGACCTATCTGTCGCCTAACCGATCGTATTCCAGATCCGTGGGGTTTTCCATAGAGATCGTGTTGACCTGCCAGTCGCCAAACCGATCGTACTCCAGGTCCGTGTGTTTGTCCAAAGAGACTATCTTGACCTACATGTCGCCAAACCGATCGTATTCTATGTCCGTGGGTTTGTCCATGGATACCGTGTTGACTTACCTGTCGCCCAATGGATCGTAATCTAGGCCCGTGGTGTGTCCATCCTACAGGTCGCCTAACCGATCGTACTCTAGTTTTGTGGGTTTCTCCATAGAACCTGTGTTGACCTACCTGTCGCTTAACGGATCGTCATCCAGGTCCCTGTGTTTGTCCATGGAGACCGTGTTTACATACCTGTCGTCGCCTAACTGATCGTACTCCTGGTCCGTGGCTTTGCTCATCCTATGTGTCGCCTACAGGTCGTATATCTGTTCCGTGGGTTTGTCCATGGATACCGTATTGACGTATATGTCGCCTAACCGATCGTACTCCAGGTCCGTGGGTCTGTCCATGGAGTCCGTGTTGACCTACCTGTCGCCTAACCGATCGTACTACTGGTCCGTGGGTTTGGCCATAGATACCGTGTTGACCTACCTGACGCCCAACCGATTGTAATCCTGGCCCGTGTGTTTGTCCATGGATATCGTGTTGACCTACCTGGTCCCTAAACGATCATAATCCTGGTATGTGTGTCTCTCCATGGACACCGTGTTGACCTACATGTCCGATCGTACTCCTGGTCAGTGGGCTTCTCCATAGAGACTGTGTTTACCTACGCCAGGTCCTGTGTTTGTCCATACAGACTGAGTTGACCTACCTGTCGACTATCCGATCGTACTCAAGGTCGTGTGTCTGTCCAAAGAGACCGTGTTGACCTACCTATCGGCAAACCGATCGTACTCCTGGTCCGTGGGTCTGTCCATGGATACCGTGTTGACCTACCTGTCGCCTAACCGATCGTACTACTGGTCCGTGAGTTTGGCCATACAGACCGTGTTGACCTACCTGTCGACTAACTGATCGTACTCCAGGTCCGTGTGTCTGTCCAAAGAGACCGTGTTGACCTACCTATCGGCAAACCGATCGCAATCCTGGTCGGTGGGTTTCTCCATAGCGACTTTGTTGACGTACGCCAGGTCCTGTGTTTGTACATAGAGACCGTGTTGACCTACCTGTCGCATAACCGATCGTACTCCAGGTCCGTGAGTTTGTCCATAGAGACAGTGTTGAATTATCTGTCGCATAACCGAACGTACTACAGGTCCGTGTGTCTGCCTGTCGCCAACCGATCGTCCTCCAGATCTGCGTATTAGTACATGGATACCGTGTTGACATACATGTCCAATAGTGTTCCTGGTCCGTGTGTTTCTCCATAGAGACCGTAATGACAAACGCCAGATCCGTGTGTTTGTCCATGAAACCGTGTTGACTTACCTGTCGCATAACTGATCGTACTCCATGTCCGTGTGTTTGCCAATACAGACACTGTTGACCTACCTGTCGCGTAACCGATCGTACTCCAGGTCCGTATGTTAGTCATATAGACCGTGTTGACCTATCTGTTGCATAATCGAACGTACTACAAGTCCGTGTGTTTTTCCATAGGGACCGTGTTGACCTACCTGTCGACTAACCGATCGTAATCCTGGTCCGTCAGTTTGTCCATGGATACCGTACTGGCTTACCTGTCGCCTAAGTTGGTCCATAGAGCCCGTGATGACCTACATGTCGCCTAAGCGATCGTACTGCAGGTCCGTGGGTTTGTCCATAGAGCCCGAGTTGACATATCTGTCGCCTAGGCGATCGTACTGCAGGTCCGTGGGTTTGTCCATAGAGCCCGTGATGACATACCTGTGGCCTAGGCGATCGTATTGCAGGTCCGTGGGTTTGTCCATAGATCCCTTGATGACCTACCTGTCGCCTAGGCGATCGTACTGCAGGTCCGTGGGTTTGTCCATAGAGCCCGTGTTGACCTACCTATCATACGTGTCGCATAACCGATCGTACTTTATGCCCGAGGGTCTGTCCATCCTATGTATCACCTAAACGGTCATACTCCAGGTCCGTGGGCTTGTCCATTGAGCCGCTGTTGACTTACCTGTCGCTTAACTGATCGTACTCCTTCTCCGTTGGTTTGTCCATGGAGACCGTGTTAACATACCTGCCAGATAACCGATCGTACTCCGCGTCCGTGTGTTTGTCCATACAGCCCATGTTTCCCTACATGTCGCCTAACCGATCGTACTGCAGGTACGTGGGTTTGCCCATACTGCCCGTGTTGACCTACCTGTCGCCTAACCGATCGTACTCCTGGTCCATGAGTCTGCCCATGTAGACCGTGTTGATCTACCCGTCACCTAACCGATCGTGCTCCAGGCCCGAGGGTCGGTTCATCCTACCTGTCGCCTAAACGATCGTACTCCAGGTCGGTGGGTTTGTCCATAGAGCCCGCGTTGACTTACCTGTCGCCTAACCCCATGTTCGGGGTTTGTCCATACAGCCCGTGTTGACATACCTGTCGCCTAACCGATCGTACTACAGGTCCGTGTATCTGTCCATGGAGCCCGTGTTGACCTACCTGTCGCTTAATCGATCGTACTCCAGGTCCGTGGGTTTGTCCATGGAGCCCGTGTTGACTTACCTGTCGCCTAAGCGATCGTACTCCAGGTCCGTGGGTTTGTCCATGGAGCCCGTGTTGACCTACCTGTCGCCTAACCGATCGTACTCCAGGTCCGTGGGTTTGTTCATGTGGACCGTGTTGATAGCCGTCGATGTCCCGTTTTCATACCGCACATTCAATCCATTGTTGCTAGTCCAGTAGATACGACTGAAGCAGAAAACCGCGCTTACATGTAGCTGTGACTGGGGAAATGTGGCTTATGTAATTCCAGGCCAGTGTAGCTCCTGATCAAATATCACATTCTCCTGCAGTCTGATAACGATATGTATTGCTTGTTAAAAGCATGACGGTGTTTCACTGATGGAATGGTGAATGGTGTAGATCCAGATCAGACTGTGCAGATGCACAGGCTGACCTGGATCAACATTGGTCGCAAAATCCATAAGCCCCATTTCTACAGTCACAGCCACATATTATTGTGTGGCCGCCACTGTCTATGTTTATTTTTGCTTAGAATTGTTTTGATTAGTGCATTAGTGATACAGCATATCCAGACATTCTTATGATTCTAGTTTTAGAATCCTGATGATGAGATGTAAAGCTGGCATCCTTCAGCGTTTGGAGATATCTGCGCACATCCAATATGGCCGCCGAATAGTTACTTTCAGTCGCATATAGTAATAGCAATACCATACATTCAAAACATTAAAGATCGTATACAGAATTTAATTGACATAGTGAAACGGATAGGCAAATTTGAAATGCTGTTCTATTGATATACATGATACAATGTATATATCTGTTCTTAGACGGCCGATATAGCTGTGACTGGAGAAATGGGGCTTATGGGTTTTGCGACCATTGTATATCCAGATCAGGCTGTGCGTCTACACAGTCTGATCAGGATGTACACTGTTCGCTATTCCATCAATGAAACACCCGGCATGTAATGTAGCAATGTCGTTAACAAGCAATATAGATCGTTATCAGGCTTAAGATGTGTGGTATTTGATCAGGAGCTACACTGGTCACAAATCCCATAAGACCAATTTCTCCAGTTACAGCCAAATAAACGAACATTATTCAGTCTTACCTGTTATGCGGGTCGACAGCCACTGCATACAGACCGGCTATGTTGTCGACTAGCACGATAGCATCTTCCCCAATGCTGCTCCCCACCATGTTCATTATTCGCCCCTCGATTGGTTCGGCCCAAACAATGTGCTTCGTTTTCCAGTTATAGTCGACATCTGTAGCCGATTTCACCAAAATTACTAAGCATACTTATCTAGCCAAGTATCCTTAGAGGGAGTAGTCATTTATTTATTTCCGAATTGCATCATTTCATATAGAACTAACGACTGCAAAAATTTAACGATTAAAAATATGCATAATTATTATACATTATGACATTATCACAGTCAAAATGGCTGTGATAATGTAATAAACTCAGTATACCAAACACTAATAAATGTATCCTTAAATTTAAAATGTCTCCATTAAAGTGTACTTAGCAAGATAAGTATAGTTTGCAAGTTTGGTGAAATAGGTTACTGATACACAACGTGTTGAAGTGCAAATGAAAAGACGTACAAAGCTATTCAAATTTCATTAAACGAGGGAGGCACTCACTGGTGCTGCACTCCGCGCCGGCGTAGAACTTTTCACGTCGAAATAGACGTCGGATTCCCGACGAATTAAGATTCAGCTATATGCAGAAGATACCACATAACACATTTTCGGTTTTGCCGGTTACTAGACGAAAAATTAGCTTATGCGATAGCTTAAAATACAGCTGAGTGGCGTCCCGCCAAGACACCTGTGAATTTCTCGACGTGAAACACTTTACGTCGGTGAGGAGGGCAGCTATATTTTAGCCGAGATGCTGTATTGCAGTCAATGTGGGAACAATTACAAATACGAATTAAATACTGCAGCTGGGGTGTGGTGATGTGGGGGGGGGGGGGCATTTCACTAAACTGCTGTTTATCGCATTTTAATGTCAGCTTCCTATATCGTACACCGTAGACCAGTTGAGTCATATATCTATTATAACGGAAAGCCCCACTAGCAGTGACGTATTCCTTTCAGCGACCCATGGTGTAACCACTGCTTCAGATAAAACACAAAGACAAACTTGATTAAACAAGGTGCGATTCCGTCCGATTAACATTTCTCTGCAGAAAGTTCAGACTAACTACACACGTAATACTGCCAAATTTGGTATTGGCGGACTCGTAGTGTTAATGGCTGGAACATGGTCATCATTAAAAGGAAGAAACCACAGTCGTATTTATGAAAAATAAGATTTACCTGAGACCTCTTGAGCGCCGCCATTACTGCAGTGTAAACAATAAACCACGTGATCCCACACTCAGTGCAAGTAGCTTCATATTGTTTAAAAAATACCCACTTCTTATAAATGGACTTTTTATTTTTTAGCTGATCACAGTATATTCCAGTAGCCGATTTCACAAAAATTGCAATGCATATTTATCTAGCTAAGTACATTTATTATTTTTTATTTTTTATTAAGCTGAATTTATTACATTATCACTGCCATTTTGGCTGTGATAATGTAATAAATTCAGTATAATAATTATACATACTTTTAATCATCAAATATATGAAGTCATTAGTTCTATGTGAAATGTATTTCGGGAAAAATAAATGATTACCCCTCAATGCACACTTTGCACGATAAGTATGCTCAGCAATTTTGGTGAAATTGGCTAGTTACTTATTATTTACCTTAGTTTATCGACAAATGAAAGAATGGCATTTCGTCTCAATTAATCGCATATTGAGACGCTTTCGCCAATATGTATTAAGTTAATCATTAAATGTTCAGCGATATATTTAGAACTGATTGTATGCCTTGTTGGAATCAGTTCAGGAGACACAGAACATATTACCGCCCACACACGCGCTGAGTTCGTGTCACACCGCCAATTACATACTAGTAAAGCGATTCAAAACACGCTTATGGGCGGAGCTCGCTCGCTACGAAATTAATTTATTAACAATTCAATATATGAACTATAACTAATACTTATGGTTGAAAGGATTAATATACCTGATATCGTCCCTTTGGTTGCATAGAACTGTTGCCGTTGATTGGAATATGCTAGCTGTTTGTAGATACTGTGTCCATCGGTGTAAAACATGGAATTGTCCACAATATCCATTGCGAACCTGTACCGACAATGCAAATAAATTAATAAATAGAGGTTCTCGCATGAGTGATATTATAATATTATATATTTTAACAAGTCTACTGATTTCATAGGAAATGAAGCTATGTCAAGTCTAATAAAACTGTTTTATTACATACGTACTTTCGTTTCCTATTAATACACATATTTTCCATATTGACGTCTCGCGAGTTCATATTGGTCAATGCCGGAACTATATTTCAACTCGCAAATAAGTTCCTTCGAAATCATCACTAAGTTGTTTACTTGTTTTTATATTTGGTATGGTTTTTGAGGAGCATATAGATTATGAGTATGGTCCAGTGATTGACGAAGCAATTAAATA
This sequence comes from Conchocele bisecta, assembly GCA_029237695.1. Classification (NCBI taxonomy): domain Eukaryota; kingdom Metazoa; phylum Mollusca; class Bivalvia; order Lucinida; family Thyasiridae; genus Conchocele; species Conchocele bisecta. The sequence goes on along the minus strand of CM055278.1, from coordinate 61,655,756 downwards.
TTGCCATAAAATAATATAAGACATAAACGGCGCCATATCATTTACGACTACGGTGTTATTGAAGATGAATTTCACTTCTTTATTTGTGTGCCTTAATGTTAAAATATATATCAGAGAAACATATCAATATTTGTGGAGTTTATATACGAAATGTGATCTACTAAAATCCCAGAACGAGAACCATATACACGGTTTAGCGATGTATATGTATGTAAATCGATATTATGAGTATATAATCATATCAGACGAGGTATCAACACATTGGTATATATAGATTATGTATTAGTGTGTGTATGCATTGCGTTCGACTACATTAATTGTGAGACATCAATAGTCTGGTATGACGGGAACAAAATATTGGTTTAAGCCAAATAAAAAATCTTTTTCATAAATATGCGTTGAACATCCGGAGAAAACTCTCTCAGAACCGTACGTGATCGGGATAACGTGAAGACAGACTCTGATATTCCGTTTCTATCACAATTACTTTGAAGGAAAACACTTTATTTAAAACAAGTTTGTATCTGCTGTAATTCATTAACATGTTCCCGTTGTAATAGCATCGTTATTATGACTGGATTTTACTTCGTGTATTGGTATTTTAGCCATGTGTCTTTTGTGATTAAAATCAGTCTGATTTCATTCACTAACGCACACATGGATAAACTACCAATTTGCTTGTTGGAATTTGAATGTGTACCTTTTAATGATAGTGTTGACACTGACGACATTGCAGTCAATTTTCTGTTCCACGTTGATGTATTGAAAAGTGTTCAGCAGGTTGATGCTCACCGCACAAATGTGACTATCATTCGTATACACTAGGTAGCGCTGTAATACATCCGTATCGGCTGAAAACAGAACGTTTGCTTATGTAAATTGTTGTGAGAGGTTGGAACAATTGCATTTAACATATGCAGACAATAATTTAAAAACACAGAGGCCATCGTATGCTGTGTCGTTAGTAAAACTAAAACACGTACGAACGCACAGTTCTCCGCAAGCTGGCTAGACAATTGTGTGGATATTATGGCAAATGACAAGACACAATCAAGATATATATGACGATCGTCAAACATGACAACCAGACATAATATATGGCAATACCTGCTGTGGTATTACCATACATATCAGACAGCATTGAGGATTAACGTCATACAAATATGGACGTTTAAACTGGTGTATGCGATGTGATATGCATTGATTCTTCTGGTGCATATCACACCATATATACCAGCTAAAAGTTCATATTTGTTTTTGTATATGGCAACATTAATTATTCACATGATTAATGTGAGACTAGAACTGAATGACACATAAGCGGTTGGATTTTGCATGTAGATTAAGATTCATTGTCTATTAATATATGTAAACCACCAGATCCACCACTTCGGCAATCTCCGGTGACGCGTTTCCACGTATCTATTTGTATTATTTAGGAATTCGCAAAAAGCCAGTGTTTATTGCCGTCCTACTGGTGTATATGTAATAGTTATAGTTCAAATAGTAAATTTATAATAAATTATATATATATAACACGGTGTAATACATATCGCAATACACTACTGTAATAAATATGTGTAACGTAACGAAAGACGCATAGAAGCAAGTCTTTATTGCCGTCCTACTGTTGTATATGTAATAGTTATAGTTCAAATATTAAATTTATAATAAATTATATACATTTTTACTTGCTTCCATGCATCTTTTGTTAAGTTACCCATGTTTATTACAGTAGTGTATTGCGATATGTATTACACCGTGTTAATCCAACGCCCATTTTATGCATGTTACATAATATTTCACCTTCGCATGTTTTCCTGTTGATGTTCAGCCTATATCCGTCATTGCACAGACAGGAATATCCACTGTCCTTCTCCGTAATAATCGACGTATGTAGGCAAATGTGATCGCATTCAGCAGAATCGCATACCTCTGAAATGTTGAAATAAAACAATAACAGGAAACAGTGTATTCAACCAGGCCAGGTGATTACCAGGAACTAATGCGCAAACAAACGAGTACGTAAACGTAGCGAACCACGTTTGCTGAGCGGTGCGACCCAATCACAGAAATGTTATGTCATTGTAGCCAGCTTAGTTAGTATACACGGTAAAATATACATTTTGGTACATTCACACATACTAGCTTAAACTATTGCTAACAGTCGTCGTGTGAATTAATTTCCAGAGGCGGACCGTATTGAATGCGACCGTCTCTCGATTCAGAGGAGGTATCCGAGAAAACATTTTGATTAGTCGAAGGAAGCACGTCTTTGCGACGTTGCTAACGCCATTTCTCATGCTATGGGAAACACGAGATTGGTGTAAACTATTGCCGGCCTACATGACCGAAATCTACAATTCACCATTATGTACTAGTCTAACGTACTAACCTACATATTATTGCATTATTTATGTTGGTGAGTCATTATTTTCAAAATTATATATTTTTAAATAGTTGAATTTATTTGAATAGTTGAAGTCCGTGACACTGACTGTGGGATTACTGGTGGTTGGAGGATCATAAATATGTCACAGCATGATCAGAGGAATCAGAGGAATGCATGTGTGAACTATCAATGAGTTATGTTAAACAAACGAAACAGACGTGATGATACATTTACCTGAAATTATAGGAAAGTACAATTAAATCGCCAATAAAATACCGTGTGCACTGAACTGGCAAAATACACCACCGCCTAATCAGGGTCGCGTGCTAACAGATAAAGGATTAACAACATGTGGGAAAGTCAAACATTACACATCCTAGTGTATCGCCTATTACACATGTAGTAGAGGAATAACGGAAACTAACCGAATAAATACATTCACATCACATCGAACGTTATTGCGTGGACAAGGATACAGAGTGCGAAAATTAAAAATGGCTGCCAACGGGAGATAAGTATCGATTTTTTTCAAAATCAATAGGCTTCTTTGTCTTGACATGATAAACATGTACATCGACTTTGGTTTCGATCGGTGAAGTAGAACTTGAGTTATTGCGTGGACAAGGATACAGAGTGCGAACTCAAAAATGGCCGCCAAGGGGAGATAAGTCATCGGAAAATCAATAGGCTTCTTCGGCTTGCCGTGCTAAACATGTATACCAAATTTGGTTACAAACCGTCAAGCATGACTCTAGTTATTGCGTGGACAAGCTGTGCCCGCCCGCTCACCGCCCGCCCGTACAAGATTTATACATAATATGTCCCGTTTTTTAAAACGGGAGTATAAAAATCAGAAAATTAAAACCTCGTCACCATGGTAACGGATGGACTGATAAAAAAGACGCTCATTCTTTGTACCTGATGGTGATGGTAAGACATGCCAAAAAATCGGAGATTTTTGTGGCCAAATTATTTTTGTGGTTACAGAGAATTGGTCTTAATTTTCAGAATAAGGCATAAATTCTCTAAACATTCATTTTTTTCAGCTAATGTAAGTGAATTTGCAGCTGTGTTTAGAATATGTTTACTCCACACACTTGAAAAATCAGTGCGTATTCGGCTAAAATAAATACGCGCCTTATATGCAGCCGGTATATAATTCATATCCATAACAGATGAATTTCAAGTATCTCACACTTTTATAAATATGCTAAAGAAATTAGAGACTCACGAATAACTTCGGTAAGAGCTACTTTCTGGACATCATCAGCTTTCGAACTGGCAGAGTTTGTCATACTAAGTAACGTCATATGCAATCGACAAATTCCACCAATTATAAAGCCAGTGATGCCCAGAAAGCTGTCCTCAGCGAAGGTACTTATGATATAATGTTGTTGTTTGTGTTACCATTCGCATCACGCTGTTGCTCTTCCTTGCTAAATATGTCTACGTAGTAGAACGGAGCAGTATATGGGAGAGCTTCCATCATTTCGCCAGTGCCACGTGAATAAATACGGGTTAAGTTCTTGCTTGGAACGGTTGCCATAATTACATCCTATTAAGAGAATATTAAGAATGTTTATATTTAATTAAATAAGCTGTTTATGTTGTTATACTTCATTTGCGGTTAAACTGTGCTTATGTCATTTGACAGACACCAGCCAATGTTTATTTCACTCTCATCTCATACATGTTGGTTGATTTCGCACCATCAGTCCAGGTACAAACAAGTTTATTGTCACTGAAACATTCACTAGTACATGAAATGTACAGCCGGCTAGAGTTAATTTATGATGCATCCACAAATTGTAAGCCTAAAGAAGCTGTTTCACAATTCAAGCCACAAGAGACCATAGACATGTGGAATTAACTAACTATACCAAATTAATGGTGTTTCAATCCATGTTTGGAACATAACAAAAACCTATGGAAAACGTATATTAATGAAATTTTCAAGAAGGAAAGTATGATAGCAGGTTAGCGCTGAACGGGCAACCCCCCCATCCCGTGAGGTCAAGAAAATACGAAGGCTGTTTAATAAAATCTCCACCAATCGTCAAATTGGTAATTTCAAACCGTGACACTACTATAACACTGCAGTCTTACCTGGAATATCGTTATGCCATATAATTCCAATCCGGTATCCGATACAAGGATTCTCCTATTGGTCCCGTCAAAGTCGCTGTATTCAATCGTGCCACGGGATTGGTCAGACCAAAACAGTCTATCCGATGTTTGGTCAATACATAACGTTGTGGGCTTGATTAATCCAGACCATTTGATAATTGTTCTTTGATTCCCGACTAAGTCACTTCTTTCAATTTTTGGATTTATACCGGCATCAGCCCAGAACAGGTATCTTGAAAATAAAAGAAAGTTTTGAGTAATGAAATATGGAATGTATCCATAGTGTGTATGAAATATAAAAGTAATCCCACGAGTGTTTTATTTTGGCGTCAGAAGACACACACACCGAGGCTGCCGTAAATGCGCACTACGTTATGTGTCACACCAGCGAAAACGTCCTGTTTTGCAAATTGGTTTTAGATATTCCAATGTATTAAACGTTGATACATGTTACGTTATCTCGTTTACATCTGGTATGTGCCTTTTGGCTTACTAAATGCGTTCATATCTACATTTAAGCATGTTTAGCCTATCTTTGAGATGTTTACCTGGGCAAATCATAAAGTGTATTACCCACAGGTGACTTAAAAAATCACATGTCGTTATCGTTTATTAGTGTACGGTCAGCAACGTATTGAACTTTATGCATTTTTCAAACCCGTTAAAATGATAGAACTCGGTATCTTACTATAACATGTCACGTTGAATACATGTATGTGTAAACATACATCATTCAACAGTACGTTACACATCGACTCTATTGTTTGTCAGAGGTTGGTAAGAAATTTGAACACCTCTGAAAAGTTTGCATCTGTATGCAAACCTGGGCACGACCCTCACGGCAAACCGGTGTGTCTATGGTCATTGTGACACAAGGAACACCGGCTAAGAAAAGCGGTCTTACGATGACTAGCGTAGCCCAGATCAGTCTGCGCATCTGCACAGTTTGATCATTGCATATGTTGGTCGCCATTCGATCAATACCATTTCCTATATTTACTACATGTCACCAATGTAGCAATTGTTGATGTTTTCGATCAGCGGAATTATTATATATAGAACATAAATCGCTAATTTGGATGGTAAATGATGATAAAGGTACACATATTCGCCTTACAAATGCTGCAAGGTCCTTCTCCGTGCCGGTGACGCATATGTAATCACAAATCGTGTCAATGCCGTGCACAGATATATAAACAAAAATATATATACAGACGGGCGGCAGAAATGTCTAAAATATAATGTAGAACATTGTTGAAATACTTTATAAATAAAATCTTACCTGGTGAATCTCCCACACGTCGTCTACAGTATATTTCTGTTTACGTATAGTTTAGCACGTGGAAAGACAATTGTCACCGACAAAAATAGGGATATAATTGAGGGGCGTTCAGTAAGTAACAGAACAGTGTCGAACATACGAGTGGAACTTAAGCTACACTTATTGATAACTTGTGATCAGTGCATATTTATGATACAAGAAAATAGCTGTATTGCTTTTTTTGGCTCGATAATATTGTTCACTTGATCCCAGTCTATATAAAAAGAGGACATAATATGTTAATACGCTACCTACGAAAGTCAAGTGTATGCATTATAAAATTAAATGCATGTACACGTGGACTGGCATACAACTATGATATATTCTGCATTTTGACTGAGAATAGTGTTATTATCGTACAAAAGGGCACGTTTCATTGTTGAATGACAACTGTATCAATCACTTAAGTTCAATCACTTAAGTTGGTTTATTACTGAAACTGCATGTGAAAATACAGTGGCTAAACTTATGAAGGATTAAATTGTTAATGATGTGAACTCTACAGAGATCCAACTGATGATATATGAAAAAAGACATGTCCTAACGTATTTTAAAGAAACAGTGTATCACATGATGTTTCAGATGATTTCGAAGATATTCAATGTTCCTTTCCTTTTATGTTCTCTTTATTGACTCCAAATGCCATATACATGTACCACACGACCCGCACCATTTTATTCAATCGAAGGCCAAGGAATGTGTGTTTTCTTATACCATATACAATGTACTACCATTGACTTTGATAAAGAGGGGAGATAAGTTGGTAACCCATTTCCGTTCGCTAGTTCAGTACCAGGAAGCACACTTTGTGAAACATAACACTTTTTTTTAGTTTGAAATAAAAAATACTGTTCCACACATATATGTTGCTATTTATAGACACGTGTGGAATTAATTTAACTAATTAAAATAGTACCATCGACTGTCAATTAAACTAGCGTTCGCAACGCTATTTATGATTTGGTATAATAAGCATACTGATTCTTTTCAAGACGACTTATAGGCACAATTTGGTTAAGACAGTCCATGTAAATCTACCATTCAATTATTGTTTCCTAAATTAAAGATGTTTCATCAATTTATGCACATACCTAAGACCACGTGTCTTTAAATTTGATTGTTGTTTTAATTATAGTTTTCATTCATTAAATTAATGTCATTTCATTTTATTGGGATCATGTATGTGTTGGAAAATTAATTATTGAACACCCCTCGTAAATTACTTTGATAACTGACCACCCAATAATAGATATATGCATGCATATGCTGCACGTGTATGTACAGTTGTACGCACTGCACCAGGCGATGAGAGGCCCTTCAATTACAAATATATTCTATATGGCCGGGTGCTGGTCACTTCGTCGATGTTTTGACAGAGAACTGCTGAACGTAAATGTGGTGGGATATGTATGCACGTCTAAACCGGACACCATGGTGACCCCATTGCGTTTCATTTATATGGCATTGATTGTAGTTTGTTCATGGTTGAAAATGAGTGCATGGATTGTTTAATTATCTCCTTGCCGATAGGCAAACGGGGATATAGCGTTAGTCCATGTACGTGCTGTACGTACGTACATGCGTACGTACGTTAGTAACACCTTTCATTTGTCAAAAGCTCATGAACATCTTCATCGATTTTGATAATATTTGGCCACAATGTGATGGTGATTTGTTGTGCATGCTACCGATATCCGACTGCCAAAGGTCAAGATCACCGAGGACTTATGTTAACCTTGTTTGTAATAAGGCAAATTCGTAAGGCAATAATGTTGATATCTTTATTTCATTATCAAGGCTGCCAGTACGACCGCCCAATGTCAAGGTCACCGATTACTTTTTTTAGCATTATCAAGGCAGACAGCGAGGGCATAAGCTTTGTTTAACGCTGCAATTTCTTGTTACAGTGGTACCTATCTACGCTGGACACCCTGCTGACCTCCCAGGGTGACCGTCTTAGAGACGTTCCAACGTACTGTTTACTTATTTGTTATCGGGAAACGAGCTTTGTATTGACCCAATACGTACTGACTGATAACATACTACCGTATAAGTAATCGACCTGATACGAATATCCGGGTTACAACGAATTGAAAAGTGGCGTTCTATTGGACGAACGACGTCACATGACGTTACCGAACGACGTCAGACTAATCACATAACGTAAACAAGTCCGCGTTATTTTCAACGAAAACTGTTTTAAATTTGAGCATTGGCTAGCATACAACGTTATCTGATATCAAGATAATGTGGCTCGGATCGGAAACGGCCTAGCCTTGCCTGATAAACTGGATATCAAACTACACTAGCCTTGTATTCTCTGTGAATTAGTATGATTTATGCAAGCATGATCCAATGCATATCATACAGCATATTGAGTGCTTGCTTCGTATACCCATACGTTAGACATCAAACACAAATAATAATCAGAAATGTGACAATGGCACACGCATACTCCCACTGGCAGCATGCGTACATGGATGTTATTGATCGGCTGTCATAACTGTAGAGACAGTTACTTTAATGTCAAATGGAAATTCAAAATTGCCACTGAATACTAGCCAACGGTAGTCGGGAAGTCGATGTGTAAGTCAGTTACTGCCCTAATCGAGGTGTTCATGTGTTCAAACAACCTGCATGTGCCCATGAAACACCTCGCCGCTTCGCGGCTCGGTGTTTCATCCATGGGCACATGTAGGTTGTTCAAACACATGAACACCTCGATTAGGGCAGTAACTATTACTTACCATTTACCGGGTTAAACAGTATAGTATGCATGTGATATAGCACTAGTTTGTCACCCCAACAGCCACAACAAAAGTCGTCGAAATCGAAGGTCCGTGGACATATAAATAATGTAGGCAGATATGCAGGTGTTGTTACACTTGTATCTTAACACATTTATGAAATGGGTTAAAACACGGCATACAAAGGATTTCATGTGATATATATCATTAACCAGGTTTTTAAAAAAGTCCTGTCTACTGGATTGGCGAAAGCTGTGCGGGCGGGCAGCGGGCCGCGGCGTCCATCTAGAACCACCACACTTGCACCATTTACCGCGTTATACAGTATAGTATGCATGTGATATAGCACACTAGTTTTGTCACCCCAACAGCCACAACAAAAGTTGTCGAAATCGACTGTCCGTGGACATATAAATAATGTAGGCAGATAGGCAGGTTTTCTGGCGGTATAGTACAGCTCAAATGGAGTTTACAGTCAGAGCCAATCGAAACGAGTTTCGCAGTTCTAGGGGACCATCGATTTCGACGAGTTTTTGTGGGGAAGACTTTGTGTGAACAAAACAGTGTTGTATCACAGACATCAAGTATGTATTAACCAGCTGTACTGCACTATGACGCTGAATGATGTCATTTTACAAAATTAATATTCAATATCAACTGCTATGATAAGGTAACGATAAGGTAACGAGTTCCACCCCGTTACTAACGTATAATTTATTTTATAAACTAGATAAGCAGGTGATATTATTTTTGGTACCTGTGGTATTACCCCATGAAGGAAATCCCTGCTTTATTCCATAGCTATATTCCGCGTGTTTATAGTTATCACATATATGATATATTTTATTATACAAGCGCACTGATTTTATGTGAAACGGGGCTAAGCTGTTAACGAAGTCAACAAAAGAGTTTAATACATAGAGGATCTCTATCTAGTTTCCATTTGATATGAGATTTATGACACGAGACCGGCACAATTTAAGAGGCTCGGTGCATAAAATTGCGGACGAGTTTCATAAATCTCATATCAAAGGGAAACGAGTCTGAGATTCGGTTTATCACATGACTTCCGCCTCCAAAGCGCAGAAAACTTGGATATACCCAATACGTTTCAGCGAGCAGACGCCATTGACTATTTTCGCGTCCAGTTTTCACAGAGAAAAATAGTTGTTTTCCTAGCAATACAATCATTATAAATAAGCCATATAACAGGTTCCTTGTAAACAGTTCACATTACCAAACGTGTTGTACGTTGCTATGTAATAGTGATACAGCGACAGGATGGTTGACGTCACCAGAATCACCTAGAATTTTGGTTGAGTCGCCCCATATTCTGGTCGAGGAAGCCCTCGACCAGGGTTGGGGGTGAAAGCACCCCAGATTTAGGTTGACTCTGGGGGATGGTATATAAACCCCCCGTTTCCTGATTCAGGAGCTCAATTCTGATAAAAATCTTGAGGCAACCACTCTGTTTCTCGCAAATTTCCAAATTACAAATTTCACAGTTCCCATCAACACTGTTTCACCCTAACCACTATAGTAAGTACAGCTGGAAATATATTACCATTTCAGTGAGCTCCCAGCTGTACCTGAGTGTATAGACACTGAACAAATAAATAATTTAACTGTTCACTGTTATTCTTGACAAAATCCCCTGAAGTATCCACCCAATTTCCTCCATCCTATACACTCCAGCAGCCTGAGCATAACAATACCACCTACTACTACCACTCTTGCACAACTGCATAACCAATGGGTGAACACCACATACCACTATCCAACATGTGATCTTTGTTTGAATTTGACCTATTTTGTTCACGTAATTGATAATTTTCAACATTAAATTTTCTCGTTTAGATCCTTTTCTCACTTACTGTACCACCTCGTACCACCATACTTGTACAACTTCATAGCCAACGGGTTACCACCACATACCACTATCCATCATATGATTTGTTTTACCCTTACCTATCTTTTACGCATAATCGACTTAGCCATTTTCAATGGTAATTTGGACAACACTCATCAGACAGCGCAGATGTTCACTCGTAACATATGCTAATACATGTGCGCCAGCCTGCAGCTACATGTAGGTTTTCTTATACACTGACTTATGTTGCCATCTTACGCCACTTTCAATCGTTGTCATAATAACATTGATAGTAAATTGTCACCAATTCCAATCCAATTTCTGCTAATAGTACACTATGCAATATGTGTTGTGGCACACGATTACTTAAACCTCAATTCAATTAAATATGTTTATTTCCTCTTGTCAGAGATTTGAATGATATACATGTATGCAATAAGTGAAATACACAATGGTGATAATTATATACAGCAATATTAATATATGTTTATAGGAATACATGTAGTTTATTTATTTGCATTAAGCCAACTGGCCCATGAGCATGTACAACATATACAAAATCATTACAATACAGTGTGACTAATGGCATAGTGAAAATATAATATAAAGTTTGCAATGTACATGTACACATATATATATTTACGTAGGAGTGCATGCACAATGCAACTATGTAATGCGTTGCATACACTTTGAGACAAACCAAGGCGTTATGATAAGGATGCTTGAAAGCTTGGTGAAATTGGATAAGGGGCGAAGATACATTACATTATAACATATTATACTTTATGTTGTTTGGTATAAAATACGATTCCTTATGGCAAATGCCTTGTAAATACATTTGGCAATTGTTCTAATAACCATGACATTTTCAGAACTGATAAGGTCTATGGATTTAACCATACTTGGCCTTTTCAAATAACGTTTCAAAATATAAGATTTACGCAAATCTGTATACATTGTGCATTCCAAAACAAAGTGATACTTATCTTCTAGGATTGAACAAGAAGAGCAATTACGGTTTCCTATTGGTGTCCTATTGGGTTTAGTCCATCGTCCAGATTCGATTTCTAGACAGACGGTGTGATGATGTTCGTAACTGTGCCATGGCAATGCGAAATTTAGATACCTTAATATCATTTAAGTAAGGTTTAAAAGAAAAAGTTGCAACATTATTGTAAAATAATGCTCTGCTACTATTATGCTCTGCTACTATCATTCTGTATGAATTGGTCGGTCAGTCTTTGTTTTACAATTGATAAGAATATATCGATATCGCCAACACCTTGGTGTATCCAAGCATAACCAAGGCATAATGCGAAAATTAAATCACGGACACGTGATGCCCAATTCGTTTTAGCTGGATAACTTTGTATGTCATTTACAAGTAGTTCGTATACAATCTTGTTATACTTCAAGTTACTGCTATAACACAATTTCAACCAGTAAGTCAGAAAGTTTGAATATCTACGTACTATCAAATGTGTACGCCCAAGCTCTCCATATATAAAATAATTTTGTATACACTGTTTAACACCCAAAATTCGTTTGCAGAAGCTAAGTTGGACCCTCTCAATATGTTGTGCCTGTGTGAAACCCCATACTTCTGAGCCATAATGAAAAACAGGTATAATAAGTTTATCAAATAGATCTAGTATTTGCTTAGCAGGCACATCTACACATTTATATAACTATTTATGAAGCTTAAAAACCGCTTTGCTTGCTTGCCCAGCCAATGTTTGTGTAGCTTCTGCAAAAGAACCACCTGTAGTAAAGACAATACCTAGATAAATACATTTGCTTACAATTTCTATCTCCATGTCACCATAGGTAAACACAATATTTCTTCGCAACATACCACCTTTCCTAAATATCATTTGTTTTTTGTTTTTAAAGTATTTACACTCAGACGCCATCTTTGACAATATACATGTAAAATATTTAATCCATGTTGTGAACCATTTTCAGAATCGGCGAAAATTACAGTATTATCTGCATATAGTAGTATAACCAATTTAGTGAGTCTATATTTATACCACTAGCGCCTTTTACGACATAATCATGTTCTAAATCATTTAGATACATTGCAAATAGGAACGGTGATATGCACTCGCCTTGTCGCACACCAGTGTGACAAATACATTCATCACTGTACTTTATATACAAAGTGGATTGGCTAATAATATTCGACTGGGCCAAGTATGCTGGAAATGTGACATAAAATGGTCCAGTCCGTGTGATTATTAAGCCATGCGTCCTTCTTACAAACGGAAATGTTCACAGTTTTCAGTTCCCGCCGCGTGGACTTCTCGTTTCCACATGTATTTAGATGGAAGATTGTCATATTGATGCAGTATGTGTATTAGCCCATACCTAGACAGAATTGATTGCACATACATTGGGAATGAACCCACGAGACATAGTAATAGATCCGGATAGATACAGAAACAGTTTTCGAAATAAAACGGTTTGACAAACGGCTGTCGAATGTGATGACATTACCTTTTGCAAAAACATAAGTTTCGTTTGTCTATTTCGGAAGATAGACGGAGAAGCCCCAGCATGGACTCGCATATAGCCTCGGACACCCTTGAATGCATTTGACAACTGTGTGTTGATGCTTGACAATACACTCTGAATCTGCACCAGAAAGACTGTTCTACAATTCGCAGTCAAACAATGTGGTAGGCATACAAAAAAGCATGTATATACTCGTGGATGTTAATGGTTTATCCCTAATGGTGTTACACCTAACCCAATCATTGCATGGAATGCATTGAGACGTCGTTCGCGAACACGATCCTTGTTTAATTCCAAGGTGCACTACCGAGTCTTTTATAGCAGTTGTGCACGCACCTATATGGAATTCACTGCATGTAATAGCTTGTGGCTGATTTGAAAAAACCACGATGCACGATTTAACAGAGCTGACAGACACGGTTTATTACATATGTTTTCTGTCAATAGTACATGTAGTTTACACGAAATACACGATTTATTAAACATAATCATGACAACACCGCATTTGCAACATATGTTTACATTAGTTTCAATGACCAATTCCAATGACTATCTGACAGGCTTGTCAAATATAACAATAATAGTAGTACACACATGTATGTACTGTCTGTTCCACGTTTTGCTATAATAATAATCTAGTTTAGCCACCATGTTAAATTCCCATCGCAATAAAATCAACATTTGATAGAAATGTATCAAATAATTATTTTTGGGGAGGCTGACTTTTTTCTTATTGATGAGAAAGTACTCTTTAGATTTAATGTGTGTAATAGCCAAATGTTTGTCGGCAGCAAAACCTACAACAGACAGTATTGTTAAAGGTACATGCCAACTCTGTACAACATGTTATTTATATCAGAGACGTCATCTGTGACATTTTCTGGAAAAATAAACATTAATTCACCATTTCCCCACATACTGACTGGCATTATTATACATTTTATATCGGACGTAAATTTCCAAACTGATATCAGGGGTTGTTACTTGTGTTTCCTTAAAATGTTGAAGTAAATTACAATTTATTCTCTGTATTTATTTTTTGATGTGCAATGATTATACTTTATACTCTGTTGAAAATATTATTTTTTCAGGTGACGCATTTAATTAGTATAAATAATTAAAAAATATCATGCTTCATTTGAATATGAAAATAGCCTGATACTACCGCTAGTCACTATCAGTAAAATAAATATTACTCCATTATTATATCAGTATAGCGGGCACTTGCAATGTTTAGAACTGGTGGAATAGTAACACAATTATACACTTATTTAATTAATATAAAGAATATTGTTTGCCTACTGAGTGGGCATGTACCTTTAATTTCGTGAACATTAAATACCTTTTATGAGGGTGAACAGCAATACCGGTGGGGTTTTCCAGGTATTTGTCCGCTATGACTTTGAACTCTTTGTTATACTCGTTGTATTGATCCATGTCCACCGGTAGATGTACCAGGGCAATCCAACCATATACGGAATCTGTCCAATACACGTTCCGACCCAACCAATCGACAGTTAACTGACCAACCCCTGAAAACAGCACAGTGGAACATCTCTCAACCGGACACCCTGGGAGCTCTCCAGGGTGTCCGGTCTAGAGGGGTTCCACTGTCAATCAGGCAGATGACTATTCCAAGATACGTGGGTGCTTCGTGGTCATAAACAAACATTATCATCGGGGATAAAGGCAATGCAATATAGCAGAATTGAACACAACTAAATTGTCTCTATGTCCGGTTTAGAAAGGTTCCACTGTATTTGTTGTCTGATACTGTTGCTAGTCAAAATCAGTGTTTACATGTACATTTATAAAGTTACATATTCATGTGGATGTACAGACACCGCTTTCAAGAAAATGTGTGTTTTATAGCAAAATAGTCATACGGTATACGCAATGTACGAGGTGAGCTGAATAAGACAATGTGAATGATTACTTGTCGGCATGATTATGTGTAGCGTCCTTCAATGTCATTTTAATTTGTTTTATAAAGCGACTGTGCCTTCAATGGTACATCATAAGATACATTTCACAAAAACAAAACAACTGAGATATATCAATAACTATTGTATGAATTTCTATTTGTTTGTCGATTAATTATCACATGCAAATGTCAGCTTTCGTTGTCGTAAACAGCACGTCTGAGTGATTCCATGTTAATTTTAATTGGTTAGCATCGTGTCACATATCAGAAAGTACCCACTAGTAGTGACGTAATTCCTATCAGTAAATCACAGTTACGACTCATTTATTTTCTGCTCAATACACGTCCCAAAGCCATATACTAAGATAGTTTCAGCATTGTAAAATATTACATAATCACTATATAAACTATACTACGTTAACACATGATGCGCATGCATGAAATGCAAAAACAACATTTTTTTCACAAATAATGTGAGAACTAAATGTTATCTCCAGCGAAAACACATTTGTCACATGACAATAAATCGACAGCGCACCCACAGAAAACATTAATAGCATATTTAGCAAAACTAAATTATCGTTTGCAACGCCAGATAATTGTTTTTTATAATAAAATATCTTATTGTATTGTTCCATTCTATGTCACCCATAGTGTCATATACATGTCAAAAATGATATTGTGTTTGCATTGATTATATGGCCGTAAATTTGGGCAGGTTTTGTGAATCAGACGAAGATATGATTGCAGCTTAAATTAGAAATATTTACGTCTTCCATAAATTCATAATGGAAACGCCCGTGAATAATGATAATACTTTCCTTAAATAAAACAATGGGCTGTTACGTTTACTGTGGTATAAACAGCAATGTATCCCTGTAAAGTTCGTTGAGTCGGAAGGCCCACAGTAAACACAATAGACCATAATTGTATTACTTATATTTCATTGCATTTTCTGATAGTTTCCAAAATGTAAATAACCAAATATGGACTTAATGTGTCGCAATTCATAAAACTGGGACGTTGCCGGTCAATATCATGCCGTTGTTGATAATGTCGTGGAGATTAATGACTTTAAACTATAATAGCCCATTAACAACATCGCATGTCGTCACATGGATGTGTTGAGACATAAGCACAGTAAATTGAACGGACGTTTCCATCATGAATTTATGGAAGGTGTAAGTATACAGTCTGTGACTGTGACTTTATCTCAGATTATGTCTCAGATATCCATTATGTGGTATTTCGCTTCATGCATAGTAAATAGAATCTACATGGATAAATCAATTACACCCGTTTATTTGACCACACTCCCGAAAACATGCTACAAGAAACTAACTGAAAAAATCAAGTTGACATTTCCACTAATGTGGCAGTAAGGAAAAATTGCGAATTTCTTTATTTTTTACTGTGACATAATGATACTATACAACAAGAGCTCCGCGGAGCAAGATGTCCCGCCTGGCGCAGTTTGATAGTACATAAGGAGCTCGTAATAACATTGGGGTTAGTGAGCACCATGGTCTTTCTGTAGAATGATGCGGGATGTTGTTACAAATGCATGTATGGAATATTAAAGCATAAACTGAGCGTTAACTTTTCCAAACACGGAAATTTCTAATTCAGTGACCTTGACCTTTGGCGTTAGCGGGCACCATGGGCTTTCTGTAGAATGATGCGGGATGTTGTTACAAATGCATGTACGGAATATTAAAGCATAAACTGAGCGTTAACTTTTCCAAACACAGAAACTTCTAATTCAGTGACCTTGACCTTTGGGGTTAGCGGGCACCAAGGTCTTTCTGTAGAATGATGCAGGATGTTGTTACAAATGCATGTATGGCATATTAAAGCATAAATTGAGCGTTAACTTTTCCAAACACGAACATCTATAAGTCAGTGACCTTGACCTTTGGCGTTAGCGGGCACGATGGGCTTTCTGTAGAATGATGCGGGATGTTGCTACAAATGCATGTATGGAATATTAAGGCATAAACTGAGCGTTAACTTTTCCAAACACGTAAATTTCTAATTCAGTGACCTTGACATTTGGGGTTAGCGGGCACCATGGGCTTTCTGTCGAATGATGCGGGATGTTGTTACAAATGCATGTATGGAATATTAAAGCATAAACTGAGCGTTAACTTTTTCAAACACGGTAATTTGTAAGTCAGTGACCTTGACCTTTGGTGTTAGTGGGCATCATGGGCTTTCTGTAGAATTATGCGGGATGTTGTTACAAATGCATGTATGGAATATTAAAGCATTAACTGAGCGTTAACTTTTCCAAACACGGACATTTTTAAGTCAGTGACCTTGACCTTTGGGGTTAGCTGGCAACATGGGCTTTCTGTAGAATGATGCGGGATGTTGTTACAAATGCATGTATGAAATGTTAAAGCATAAACTGAGCGTTAACTTTTACAAACACAGAAATTTATAAGTCAGCGACCTTGACCTTTGGAGTTAGCGTGTACCATGGTCTTTCTGTAGAATGATGCGGATTGTTGCTACAAATGCATATATGGAATATTAAAGCATTCCATTGAGGGAAACAGAAGTTACAATGAATTAACCTGAGCGTTAAATTTTAGAAACAGAGCTAAACGCAAAAACTTAACGTTGAATGCATGTGAAAAGTAAGTCAATGAACCATGAAAACTAGGTCAAGGTCACATGGGCTCCCTCTGTGTGAGATGGTTACATCACAGTGTTGATGTATACCGAAGCATTCCATCAAGGGAAACAGAAGTTGTAATACATTAAACCGAGCGTTAACTTTTCCAAACACGGAAATTTCTAAGTCACTGACCTTGACCTTTGGGGTTAGCGGGCACCATGGGATTTATGTAGAATTATGCGAGATGTTGCTACAAATGCATGTTTGGAATATTAAAGCATTCCATAGAGGGAAACAGAAGTTACAATGAATTAACCTGATCGTTAAGTTTTAGAAACAGAGCTAAACGCAAAAACTTAACGTTGAATGCATGTGAAAAGTACGTCAATGAACCATGAAAGGTAGGTCAATGTCGCATGGGCTCCCTCTGTGTGAGATGGTTACACCACAGTGTTGATGTATACCAAGTATGGAGGTCGTAGGAGTTATAGTTTTCTGGAAACTGAGCTAAACACACAAACTTAACGTGAAATATTGACGCCGCCGCCGACGCCGCCGACGCCGCCGACGCCGACGGAAAAGCTATGCCTATGTCCCGCTTCTGCTAAAGCAGGCGGGACAAAAATGTTAGTTTGATTAAGTTAAAGACACTAATTTAGTAACCATCGATTTAAAACCATTTTATAATACTTTGCAATGCTAGTTACTTTTCAGCATTATAAACATTGTTTGACCAATTCCCAATTTTTTCCACGGAACTTATAGGTACAATTAGGTCCAGAAATTCAATACAAATCTACAGTTTAGTGATTTTTTTCTATTATGTTGCATTACCTTCTAGGCACAGCTAAGACCTTTAATTGGTTGAAGTTGACCTCGTCGGCCTCGTGTGGGGAAACGGTTTTAGGTGTAATACTAGTAATCCGTGTCAGTCATCAACAATGATATTAAATAGACTTACCTGGCGATGTGCCAATGTGTAGAAATTTGTAGAAGCATGTACTAGTGTTCAGCATCACGAGAGTATTCATATACGGGTCACTTAACACCAGTAGGTTGGATCCGTAGTCGTACGCTAATCCATGTATGTATTCTGCGGATGGCAACTGGATCTATTATAAATAATCAGTAATAGTTATAGTTCAACTTCATAGCCTCACAGGATACTGTAACGAAAACCCCGGTATGGGATAATATAAGATTCGACAATTTCCAGCCGTGGGTAAACGTTTGCCGTGGCACGAGGGAACTGTTTGAACATCAGTGCCGTAGGCCGCGGGTTCAAACAGTTCCCGAGTGCCACGGTAAACGTTTACCCACGGCTGGACATGGTCGAACGTTATTGCTACATTTCAGTCGAAAATATTGTGCTGCTCCATTCAAACAGCTGATTTTCTTACATATTCCGGGGCCACAGTACACGTCGCATGATGCAGTCGCATCAATTTCAAACGTTCAGCGCGACCGTTGTGCACTGGTCTAGTTACGTAATGGCGCGTAATAGTAATAGTGGGGTCCCTTAACAAAATTATCTATAGACGCCGGACAAAAGTGCCATTTTTTCCATGGATGAAAGATATGGTGGTACACACAAAATAAGCGGCTCCAAGAAATCTGACTAATGTGACACATAAAAATCAATAAATTCAAAATTGCCGCCAGAAATATATACCAATACTGTCAGACAATAATGGTGTATTAAACAGCTTTGTTATGCTAAAATCACACATATTGGTATAATAAGGAATTTAAATAATCTTCCTATGTATTTTGGTCATTGAAACATTTGCATAAATCCAAGATGGCCGCCAAATATATATAGCTTTCACTATTTTTGGCTCCGGATGCTCCAACACAACTAATCGTTGATCTAGAATGGCATGTGTTGTTACTTGACCATCACTGTGTGAATAAAATATAATTGGATAATAATACCAGATAAGAAATTCCAATATGGCCACCAAATACCTATACAGAATGGCAATATCAACATATGTAGAGGGCATTTGACACATTTTAGGATGAAAAATGTCTGGCTTCAAATCAATTTAGGTGATAGGTGATGTGAAAGGACATTTGCTTCCCGTTGTGTAATATGTATGCTGCAACAGGCAAGAATTAGATAGCAAGCATTAGTGTACGCATTAACATCTGCAGAGATCGGTACATACAAGCATAGCTTAGGTACACTTGCAGCTCTTGTTCACGCTCTGAAAGACTTTCATCCGTATTTGATGCGCTCAGTACAAGTTTGTGCAATATCAGGAATTGTCATCCAGATGGTTGTCCATGTTGAGCCATCTTTTCTCCACCCATATTCCTCTGGTGATGGGACTGTCTAAATTGTTGTTGACAGGTCATTCAGATGACACGTTGGTACATAACCCGTATAGCATGGTGGATGACGGCATCCTGGGAAGTAACATGTGGTTACATACATTGCTATATGTATGAAAACCTAGACCACGGTTGTTGTGCGTTTATCCAAACTATTAAGGCATAGTTAGAAAATTGATTATTATGCTGCCAACACAGTTTTTTATATGTTGTTACCAAAAGGAATAGGTTATACCTGAGTTGGCGGAAGGTGTTCCAAGGCTATGTTCTTTTTGCTGAAGCGTTCAGTTGAGCATCCTTAGCGGATGTGTTCCCTAGTATTGTCGTAGAGCAACACAACACATTTCTTAATTATTTTGAAACATGGTGTATCCACGGTCAATGGTGCACATGTAGTTGTGGATAGCAGTGCATCTGTGAGGTTTGGGTATTATATTCCACCTAGTACATGCACGTGTTTTCCGCTGTATAACATCCCGTCACATGACATTGTGGCAATGCTGTCAATGGGTCATGCCCAAGAGTCTCACACAGAGTGTTAGTACATTTATAACAATTCCTAATATGTTTGCTAGATCCAAGACTGACTTGGTGGCCGGATATGTTTCCAGGATATCATGAAATTGGCCGATTGTAATGACAATTCCATCAGTGTCCACTGTTCGAATCATAATGCTCCTGGAACATTTTGACAATGAGTGGACTATGTGCACCATTATGCAGATATCCGCTTCTTCGTATTTACAGTTTCTCATTGGCTAATCATCTTTCATCTGCTGCAATGTGAACATGTAACTTGTAACATGTGTTCCATATAAAATATAAATTTGCTCCACATGGCTAGCTCTTGTTTTTCGGTGATTGTTGATACACATTTCACTTCTTGGCCGAAAATAAACATGATGTTATAGGTACATTACAGTATACCTCTAGGTGAAAAGGTGCCGCTTTATATACACTGTACATGTATGTATCTTAGATAATAGTTATGATGGGAATTCTGTATTGCATGCGCGACACAGTAAGGTGAATGTGTTACATGTATTAGCTGTGATGTTGGTAACATATTATTTATCGTGTATAGTGCAGAAATTGCACAGACGGGCATGGATCTATACTAAGTGCATAAAACATTATTTATTTTTTGGAACATATCTGTATTACAGTGATACTACTGACAGTTATGACGACTGTCTTCTGTTCAGAAACAGTCATATCAGCAAAGGCAACGCAGAAGGTGAACAGCCCAGTCCTGTTGGTTTCAACACGTAGAAATTTCTGCGGGAAGTTGGTCCTTCCCGACAACTTTGTCCGAAACCCCTGGACCCCGGTCCCCCTCCCCAATCGACGCATTGTGAACTCTCTTGTAACTGTCTGAAGTTGATTGGGAGAACACGTTATCCCCATTTCCTGATATGTACTGGCCACAGAGGTAGGACACATGTATACAAAAGCTGCTCCATCAACTATTTTGCAGTGACACGATATGACATATTTGCCCATTCACCGCAATCTATATAGCCCAGAAGGTTGGATTTCTGTCCGAGACGAATTTTGCCAAAATCAGAGAGTGAAGAAAGAGTTGATTGATTTGCATGGTAGAAAAACTGTGTGTATCACGCTGCTAGTAACCGTAACTGTGATATTATCTGAAATATAGAAGCATTATGAATGCACCGATACAATCAGCCATCCCACAATTATACAGTGACATGAATTACAAGCGTCATGCAGTTAAGGTTAGTCGTGTGCTTCCTGTCCAATTTCATAAACGTTTTAGGAAATACATCAACAGAAGATACGACCACTCAATTTTAAACGATACTGTTTAGTTGGACATTGGCAGATCCTACCTGTTTCGCTGTGAGATGACTGGCAACCATTGCACCCACTGATGATTGGTTTTTCAATACTTCTGCTTTCCTTTTGGGGCCGCGCACCGCTGGTCGTGGAATGCATGTTTGTGCCGCCTTGAAGGCCCCTGTGTTTATCATGCTGTATTACGTTAGCTTCTTGTTTACATAGGTTCATGTGTCTCCTTTGGGTATATTGTGCTCTAGTGTGCATTAATGTTATCTAAAGTGTAGCGGCATAGAACATACATGACGAAATTGTTGATCAAATGTACACATATGCCTTTTATATACATTATATTTAGAGGTTATTGTAATATTTTATTATAATGTAGTAGCTATCAAGATGTATATTACTAATACTACTCTAGCTGCTCTCTTGTATTAAAGAAGGCCATTCTGAAATATTAAATCAGGAAAAGAAAATATGGCAAAATAATGAACTTTGGCGGCCATTTTGTATTCATGCAAGCGAGGAAATCATTTATTCACACATTTTATTGGTATTCAAACTCATAAGTGTGGCCAGCAGTACAAATGTTGAACATTTAAGGACATACATGTATTAACCAAGAGCTGTCTTGTGCCGGGGTATAAATAGTTGGCGGCCATCTTGGATTTATGCATTTTGCACATGTTACGGAAGCCAGATTTTTTGGAGACGCTTATTTTTCAATTCCATATGGTCATTGCTACTTACCATATAAAAATTACACTTTTGTCCGGCGTGTATAGATAACCCATATGCTATCTGTTAAGGGACCCTACTATAACGTCATGAGGCACATGCATTACATAGGTGTTGGCTTGGCCCCGGAATAGGCAATGTCTTTAGCCATGGTCAAACAGCACGCGATGTACGTTTGAACACGGCTGTGAGCGGTGTCGAACAACGGCAGTCATGTAACAATGACAAATTTGACTGTGCGAACGCTCAGCTCAGAAAGCAGATAGCTACGAAGGGGACCGTTCCATTGCAAGCTCCGTAAGACCTTTTCAAAGTTTATCCGTAACGGTGATCAGATCGTGAAATATAACAGCCAACCCACAATTCTGCGGTGACGTGATTTACAAACATCATGAAAATGAAGGATATTCGTGTATGTCACGTCCAATTTCATACATTATTATGAAATATATCAACAGAAGATACGACCATTATCTATTATCGATTCCCACTTGGTAACTAAAATGACTACGCATTACGATTATTGTCAGTCCTGGTTGGACATCAGTGTAGAATAACAACTGAATGTGATAGACAGGAAAATCACTTGACCTATGAATCGAAATGTCACGAATTGTTTACGGGTACCCGGAAGTGACCAATAATCGGCATTGTTAATGACCACTCACGTTCCGGCCAATCTAGTGGTGGAACAACTACAGTAGCTACATTTGGTCATCCTGGACGAAACTAGAGCTCCACCACAATATATGTACATTTGATATGAAGCTACCAGCACTGTATTATATATGGATACGTTTATCTCGGTAACATGTTTACTTATTGTATGTTGTTATCAAATGCGTCAGGCCTATACGCGTTTCCTAGCCAAACCTGAAAAAGTCGCCGTTTATGTCGAGGACATGTTATATTTCATGTCATGTTTATCAGGCTGGATCGGACACAGAATGAATTCCTCAGCGACCCTCGAAATGCAAATTTATCAGGTAACCTGCCCTGTATTGACCGAATATCTACTGAATGATAACATATTATTGTTGTATCAGGCACTGATCTGATACAAACATCCGCGGGTTACAACAAAGTGAAAACTGACGTTCAATTTGTCGGATGACGTCACGTGACGTTACCGAATGACGTCTTTGTAATGACGTAACATAAACGAGTCCGTGTTCTGTCGATAGATAACGACGTCATCGATGGTCATTTTCGAGCATAAAACGTTACCTGATAAATTTAATACCAGGCTACTGTCTTTTGATAACTAAATTTATCAGGCTCGGCTCGGAAACGTCTACGCGTTTCCCAGCCTTGCCTGATAAACTGGATACCGAAAGACCCTAGCCTGGTATTCTCTATATACGTCCGAGACTCGCCTGGTAATGTTTGTATGAAAACACTACCATGGGGGTATATATGAACCGTTGCTATTGAGAACATGCTATCGGGTTTGTTCAGCTCGACTCGGAAACTGTATGAATTCCTCGACTGGCCGATATCCCTAATAAACTTGATATCAAATCAGGCTCGACTCTGAAACGGCATACATTATACATTTCTGTGCCTCGACAGTCCTACGTATTTCCTTCATTCCCCTGACAAACATGCTCCAGCAAACATGTTGATATTGAAAACAAGCAAGTCTCGGAATTCCCACGCGTGTATTAATTTTCTAGCCTGGCCAAATACATTTTCATTCAATATATTGGCATTTAGGCTTTATACATACGTTGATGTCGACAACAAGTTCGTGACTGGTGAAATTAGGCTTGTCAGGTTCGACCCGGAAACTGTATGAATTCCTCAACAGTCCTCGGAATGCATGCATACGCGTTTCTAAACCTCGCCTAATAAAATGGATATAGATGATCTCAAAAGAGTTTCCATTTAATATGACAGTCATGAAACGAGTCGCACACAATGTATGCACCGAGCCTCTGGCGAGGTGTATAAAATTGCTGATGAGTTTCATAAATGACACATCAAACGGAAACGAGTTTGGGATTCTGTTTATCACATGAATTAACACTCCAAATAGCACAACTCTTGGAGATATCCGATATTTTCGCACTGAGTTCAGAAAAAATACTAGCAATAAATGTATTATAAATATGCCATATTATAAGTTCCAGTTTTAAGCACTTGATATTACCAAACGAGAACACACTTTAACAATTGTAATGAGTTCACTGAGTCATGGTTCTAATGACGTTTAACGTAGGATAATGTCAACGCCAAAACATCGTTGCTTTGTCGCGCCGTTAGGGACGTCATTTAGAACGTCTTCAATTTGTTCGTTTGGCATAACGTTGGCGCATAAATATTAATACGTAATTATGGTGATGCGGCTAACCAATCAAAATCGCTGCAGGTGTTATTACGCGTGTGTCATATCACATAAATTTTATGAAATGGGTTGCAGCACGTCATAACAAGGTTTTAATGTGATAAAGCACAATACTACACCACAGCCTGCGCTAGTCGTGCCAACAATTGTCAATGTATTTAATATAAAATAATTGAAGATTGTGCTTGAAAGAAGCAGCTTGATTGGCTGAGCCTGCACTGTGCTACCGCCCAGGCACAGCCAATTAAACTGCTTGATTGCGAGTTGATATTGCCAATAGGTATTCCCAAACGTTGATATCTTAGCAAGATTAACCCTTTGAACCCGAAAGCCCGTTATATCGGCGTTTACAAACAGTGCAGATCCAGATGAGCCCGCTCGTAACGAACCGTCTCATCAGGATTTTATATATTTACATATTTCACATCCCATTTTTTTAATCAACTAGTCTTAAAATCAGTTTCTGACGGTTGAATAGGTCTTAAAAATAACATGGAAAAGTACATGTTATATATTCAGAGGTCACAATTTTAACAATTTTAAAAGAGCGTTGTACATCGGTCCTTACAGCCAAGTTTCGTCGAAATCCGTCTGGCAGTTCGTGAGAAGAAGATTTTTTTTAAGAATTTGTACTATTTTTAGACTGCGGCCGTCTTGCGTGAGCGACGACCTCCATTTCAACACATCTGAGGACCAGAATTGTGAAGTTTGGCTAGCATTGGCCAACCGTTTCTTGTGAAGAAGACATTTGAACTTTCAAATACTGAAAAGTACCACATTTTGACCTTTCGGCGGCCATCTTGGATAACGTAATCATCCGATTTCGATAAAAACTGCACTAGAGCGATCGTCTCGTCGATATCTTTGATATATGATTTGACCATATTCGGTGAAATATGAAATTTTACCCCTATTTGCCCCTCGGGACATGCCAAGTTTTGACCCCGGGGTCATGATTTTAACATGTTTGAAAGATCATTGTACATCAAATATCCCTCAAAGGTTTCGTCGAAATCCATCTGGACGTTCGCGAGACGAAGATTGTTTTAATAATGTGTGCTATTTTTAAACGGAGGCCATCTTGGATGTGCGACGACCTCCATTTTAGCAAAGCTGTAATCCCGCTACCTATGTACCATGTGTGTGAAGACGTACGACGACGGACGAGATGGATGCCGACGGGCAAAAAGCGGTAACAATAGCTCATTTGAACCTTTGGCTCAGGGGAGCTAAAAACACTTTTCAACATTTATGAAAAAATAATATTTTTGTACGGTTGAAAAGAAATTGCAAAGTTGATTTTGGTAGACACTTTTGTTTCTTCACTAACTAATATCAAATACTTGAAAACAGTTGAGAAATTAATTGTTGCAATTTTGTCCAACTTCAACCTTTTATTTACTGGACTAAGTATATTTTGATATCAATGCTATCATGTAAAAGCCACAGGCGGAAGACTCGGACCTAGAACTCAATAATTGTCTCTGTTGTAAAATGTTACCCCACACACCCATTTACTTGTCTATACATGACAGCCTTTTCAAGGTAGGAAACAGCTTCGCAAAAATGCCGTATTTTCGGGCTCGCTCAAACACCACACATTTCTATTTTTCTGCTGACTTATATCTCTGGTATTCGACAAATGTCTTAGGTCTCCAAATATATTATTTCAAGCATCTGCTTTTAGCATTTCGTTAGTTACGGGCAAATTAGCTACCACAGACAAAGCGATAATTGTATGTCCGAATGAATGTCACACATTTTTGTTGGCTGTTGAAGCATAAATCACGTGTTATATCAGGCCGAAATCCCATTACAGTTTCAACATATTGACGTGGATCACTGAAATAAACATCAGTAACTCAATTGTTACAATTTAAGACGAATACATATCAACCACTAACCTGGAGTTATCTAAAACGCTCTTTTATTTTGAATTGCGTCCCAAAATTTCGACATAGCCTTCCGTGAACTTTACATTCGGATTCCTTTGTTATATTCGCAGAGTGATCACTAAAGACGTCATGGGAAACCCCCAACCTGGAGTATCATACATACTACTACATTGTATATTAGTTCAACCAATCAGGTGGCGATGCGTGAAGCTGACTGTGTGGGATTGTTTCGGACAGATACATTTCTCTGTAACGTTGGTAGCTAAAACGTGTGTAACTAACAGTATACTAAACACAGGATGTTTAAAGTGAATATATTTGGGGTTCTAATGCATTAATATATTGCCAGATACGTAAGTCAGTAGAACATTCGAAACATGTGTTTGAGCGAGCCCGAAATTAAGCCAGTCTAGGACATTTTCTCAAACACTTGTCTACCTTCAAAATGCTGTAATGTATAGTGTATGGAAATGGGTGCGTGGGGTAACGTTTATCACATGAGCCAATTATTGTGTCCTACTGTCTATTTCACGAAAACCTGCACCACTTTTACGGCTATATAAAATATTAAAAAACAACATATTTTTCGATAATAATAAATTACAGGAAAATTTAAGAATGAGCCTTCTTTTTATTTCGTGAAATTTGGTCAAATATTTATTTTATTGCGAAAAAACAATTTCCCCTTAGAGTGAAGATTTAACATGGGGAAATTTTTTGAATTTCAGAAATACTGGACCGATTTTTAAAATTTAACTTGTTTTCTTAGATCATGTCCAAGCTATTTAGCCAGGTTTCCGAATCGGAGTCAATTTCAAACCTGTTCGTTTCTGACTCACAGATCCTCCACCTCCTTTTCCCCCATGTTAAATTCCCATAGACAAATCAAGTTTTCGGAATAAAATCAATATTTGACCAAATTTCATGAAATAAAAAGAAGTCTCATTCTCTAAAATCGAAAGAATACTGTTTTTGCATTTGTTTATATGGCCGTACAATTTGGGCAGGTTTCGTGAAACAGACAGTAGGTCCGAGACTTCCACCTATGGTTCCAGCCTGGAACGGGAGGAATTCCTCGACGGGTTTCGGCATTACGATGCTTCGCATAATAAACGTGACATGAATCCGTTGATGTAAGGGACTGGAACGGGAGAAATTCCTCGACGGGTTTCGGCATTACGATGCTTCGCATAATAAACGTGACATGAATCCGTTGATGTAAGGGACAGCTATATAGAGAACAGCAGGTTAGTGCCGTGAATGGGAAAACATATCTGGCAAGGCTTTGGAAATAGGATGGGCGAGGCTCTGCCGAGCACATCCCGTTTCCGTGCCGAGCCAGATATGTTTTCCCATTCATGGCACTAACCTACTATTCTATTTATCCCGTCAATTATGAATACATAAACATGGCTTTAAAATGCAAACAAAATAGCCCCAGCCACCGCACATATTCATACGTAGTGATTAGGTCGTATTGACAGATATCAAAAATGTTTCACGGCACCGTGTTTCACGGCACATACGCACTGTGTTGACGGGATAAATAGAGAATAGTAGTTTAGTGCCATGAATGGGAAACATATCTGGCAAGGCTTAGGATACGGGATGGTCGAGGCTCTGCCGTGCCCATCCCGTTTCCGTGCCGCGCTATGTATATTTTCCCATTCACGGCACTAACCTACTATTCTATGTATCCCGTCAACATTGTCAAACAACTTTTAAATCAATTTAATTAAGCTTCAAACGCGAGATAAGTTAGAACCGAATTGCACCAACCACTCCTTTGCGTTCACAACATAGTTCGATACTTTATGGTTGTAATAACCCCTTAATGAACAGCTATGACAGTAAATTGATCAATACGTGTTTTAGCCTTTAGGTACTTAACTCATCGAAATGTTTACAGAATAATCTTATCATGTTACAGCGATTTTGTTTATTAATTTCATCGTTCATGGATATCAGGATGATCATGATGGAAAAAAAACCCACAAGATGGCGGCTTTGCAAATTAATCCTATTTAGAATGGCGACCATTTGAATCAATGCGTCCAGAATTAACCAGTACAATGTATACTTCATGCGGGTGTAACAGATGCATGTTCTGTTGATACTTTATATTTTGTCACCTACAATGTGAAATTACACCTGATTATCTACACTACAGTGAAAATTCACCAGACCCATCCATTTTCATTCGGAGCAGGTTCCGCAAAGATTGCGAACTGTCCAGAATAATAATCAACACGACAAACAACTGTTTTATTTGTTTATTTCCTTACCTGTTTGGAATCACTGGGAGCAGCCATTTTTATTTTAAATGACGCAGTAGACTTACTGACGTACTTATAATTATGACGTCAGTCATGGCTGAATGACGTACGGAATGGGGAAGAGAGTGAACAATTGGAAATTGAGGGTCGTAATGGAAATAGCTTTGGCATTCAGAAAATGGCATTCATGAACGATTTTATTGACGTTTTTATTTGCGAAATTTAACCCGCACGTACACTGTGAACAATCCCATTTTCACCAGTCTGATCAATCAGGCACTGGCCAACTACGGTGGCACAGAGGAGAAATTGAAATATTTTGTATAGCTATCGCGTGCGCACGCGATAGGGTTTTGCGTGCGCAAGCGATATATATTGCGTGCGCAGTCGATAGCTAGTGCGTGCGCACGCGATAGCTTAGCAAATGAAACGACGTATATAAAAAGGCATAGAATCCGTCCTTAAATTTCTTTAACAAAGCCAAAAATAAATGCACCACTGAAAGCAACAAGTAGACACTCGCTGTAGGTTATAACAAAGTTAAAGGCGACCGCCATCCATTATCAGTGTGCAGTGTGCAGTATGTGCCTCTTATAGAATCAAAATTGAAAAATATACACCAATGTTCAGTACATACATGAGCCAACGCATGCAAAATCCTACAACTTGGCATTTGCAAACAACATAGACACTCTAAATATATGTTTCTCGGAGTCATAGTAGACAATAATTTATGAAAAAAAACAGGTGTAGGCTGGTCTGGAGCTACCCTGAGTGGCATTACCAAGTGGTATGGTTTCCCATGTACTGGCTCATATACAGTATACATGTACATGATGTAGCACGGTAGTCTCTAAATAGACGGCAGTACGCCAATGAACCTAAAAAACAACGGCGCTGGAAGAGAGATGGTTCGATTATTGTCCGACTACGTACCAACTGAGCTAGGGAGGAAGATGTAATACATTTTATGATAATCAACCGGTATGTCCGTATGTATAAACGTATTGTATAATCCAAGTGGAACATACATGTACCTACATAACGCCCATGTCTATTCATAGCTGATTTTTTATGTCAACAAACGATGTCAACATGGCCAACTTAGAGTTGCTAACTGTTTTTTATAATTGTTTAATATTAGCAATTGTAGAAGTGCACACTTTCTTAAGAGAACAGACAATACAAATGGCGATTAAATTCTGACAAGGGAGACAACCTGCTAAACTGACGAGTACGTCGTTTCGTTGGCTAAGCTATCGCGTGCGCACGCAAAACCTATTGCGAGGCGCACGCGAAAGTAAAAACATATGTCCATGTCCCCTCTGTGCCACCGTAGGCCAACACTGTGGGTTTGGGCATTTCTTTGTAACTGCGTATGCATTGTGATTAGGTCGTATTGACAGGATATCAAATATGCTTCACGGCAACGTGTTTCACAGCACATGGGCACTGCGTTGACGGGATAAAGTCTGCTTCACGACACCAGCACAAATTTTACGGCAATATAAACAACGCAAAACCAATATTTTTTCGTTTTCAAATTTTAAGAATGAGTCTTTTATTTCGTGAACATTGGTCAAATATTGACTTTATTTTTAAAATCGGTCCACTATTTCTGAAATTAGAAAAATGTCCCCATGTTTTAAATCCCCATAGACATCTTCACTCTGTGAATTTCCATTGTATATATATATCCATAACATTTTGGCAGGTATCGTGAAACAGACGGTAATGTCATTCCATGTCACAATTGTCAGACTCTGCTCGGAACGGCAGCTTCGAAAGCCTCAGAATGACTACACGAATCCTACTGTCTGTCACTGCCGACGAACTTTTGGCTATTACACACATTCAATCTAAAACGTATTTGAATGCAAGTAATCTTTCATCAATAACCTCCCCAAAAACAATTACTTCATGAATTTCCATCAAATAATGGATGTTATTGCGAAAACCCGATTTTCCTATGGGCATTTAACATGGGGACTAAAAATAGATTGTACATTTTTTTTATTTGTAGACCGATTTTCAAAACCTAACTTTCGTTTTCTTAGTTACATCATTTCCAAGCTATCTAATCAGGTTTCGGAGTCAATTTATAATGTTTTTTACTCCTCCCAAGTGCATCTACCTCCTTTTTCCCCATGTTAAATACCCATAGGAAAATATTCGCAATAAAATCAATATTTTATGGAACTTCATAAAATAAAAAAACAATAGGGAGGGTGAATTTTTTGTTAGTGATGAAAAGTACTTACATTTAAATATAGTTTAAATTTAATATGTTTAATAGCCAAAGGTTCGTCGGCAGAAAATGTGGAACAGACAGTAGTGTGCTAGCCTCTCGTGATACAGTCGACATAGACAACTAGCATGTGTTTTATCAGGCAGGTAACCTGTCCTGTATTCAATACGTACTGACTGATAACATACTGTTGTATCAGGCATTGACCTGATACAAATATCCGGGTTACAACG
Organism: Conchocele bisecta; assembly: GCA_029237695.1. Taxonomy (NCBI): domain Eukaryota; kingdom Metazoa; phylum Mollusca; class Bivalvia; order Lucinida; family Thyasiridae; genus Conchocele; species Conchocele bisecta. The sequence continues at coordinate 61,624,358 of CM055278.1, read as the reverse complement.
AAGTTAAAACTGCGTTCCATTGGCCCAATGACGTCGTGTGACGTTACCGAATGACGTCAGTGTAATGACGCAACGTAAACAAGTCCGCGTTCTGTCCATAGATAACAACGTCATATGTGATCATTTTCTAGCATAAAACGTTACCTGATGAAAATAATACTAGGCTAGTGTATTTTGATATCAAGTTTATCAGGTTCGGCTCAGAAAAACGGTAGAAATTCATGGCAAGCCTCGGAATTCCTACGCGTTTGCTAGCCTTGCCTGTTAAATTTGATATCAAAAGACACTAGCCTAGTATTCTCTATAAAAATTTACCTGATAGGAGTTGAATTCCTGTCCTTTAATCCACTCGGTTGTGTTTTGGATTAGGAACAATTGGTTCTCCCGACCGGTGAATATCGTACTGTTGTTAACAAACGTGGTTTCTGTAATAGCAATGCAATAATTATAGGTTATTTGATGTGTATGTGGATATATGCACGAGTTCCGCATGCGTGCGACATTGCGCTCCTTTCTTTAGGAGCGCAATATCGTTGCGCGGCGGCGGAACAAGTGGCATATATCCACATACAAATCAAATATCCGTTTTATTATATACGTACATCATTCGCAATTCACATGCGCTTCAAAAAATATAAAACTGTCAATAAAATAAAAAACTTAGTGGTGATTTAGAAGGAATTATTTTGTGATGTGAAATGTAGTTCCGGCACTGACCAATATGAACTCACGAGACGTCAAAATGGAAAAATATTGACGCCTTGCGTTGTATTGTGTTTCATTTGAAAATGAAATACGTATTTAATAATACCTAGCTACTGATCGTCATTGCTGTTAAGTTGCTGTATTGTTGTAATCCTCAGGTAAGGGCGGTAACTAAAGTTGTGAGAACTTGCCACCCAAGCCCATTGTACTTATATCCAATAAGCTATGTTTAAACTATTAATGTAATGACATAAACTCATAAACTCCCAATCGAAACAGGTAGATGGTATGGCATACCTCATACGGAACGTAAATGCAACCTATGCAATGGCAATGATTTAGGCGATGAGTTCCATTATCTGCTAATATGTCCCCATTTCCAAGACCAACGGAAGAAGTACCTAAACAAATATTACTATTTACGACCTATTGTGATAAAATTTAAGCAACTCCTTAACAGCCACTCCGAGATTAAATTAAAACGCCTAAGTTTATTTATAGCTGAAGTCGTATTATATTTCAATACTAACTAATTTCAACGGATCTATGCTGTATCTATAGATACAACTAAATTGATGTTCCCTTTCCGAGAATACAGACTGTGTTTATTTATCGTGAACCACGCTACTAATAGATAATTTACAGCTACTTATGACGTGATATTACACTATAATGCAATGTCATGATCTAGATAGTTTACGTACATGTACGATGAGGCCTCTCTGGACCGGACACCCTGGGATGTCCTCAGAGTGTCCGGTTTAGAGATGCTCCACTGTAAATCAGGCATATAACAATTATGGGACATACTTATATCTTTTGCAATCGTGAACATGCATTACTATCTAAGATGCGTCACCAGGAAACCTCTAAAAATGAGATCACATATATTAGCTCAGTATCCGGTTGAGAGAGGTACCACTGTATATATATTATCTGTTGTGTGCTGTCAATTTCATTCATACACGGTTAGTATAAACATTAGCAGCACGTCATACATTTGTCGAATCCCATGGTTACACCTCAAGATGCATGTATATAATGTTCATGAAGACTGTTATATCAAGTCTGTACACCATGCAGTCATTTGAAGTATGTGCAGTAGGATCTACTTTACTGGATTACAGCTTAACGTTGGTTAAAGTTACTGTTTCTTTGTTTTTTTATACTGGAAGCTATAATATATCATAATTCATATATCAATATCTACGCATTTCATAGAGAATGTGTTACATTATCCATGTTTTATACAGATCATGATATGCCCTGATCAACGTATCGGTGACCAAAAGACGCATTCGAGAATTCAGACGGCAAACACAAGGACACATGATGGTATCGTTGTTTTTGTTGCCTGCGTTCGCCGAATTAGCCAATTGGTAACTATTCACTAATGATATGTAACTCCAATGGTATATCTTTATTTCCCTTAAACTAATATAGCTGTTTATACACACAACGATACATTGTATTCTCACATGCTTTCGACTTTCGATCCAATGTGAGGATGGTAGCTGTCTGTCACAAACTTGTGAGACATGTTCTTTTAATATAGATCTGGTGTGGCTGTACATAGGCATAGACAAATAGTCAAAGTCAATTTACACATGTTTAATCAGTCAATGATAACTATGGCACTATTTATCCAGCAAAACACAATTGACAGTATCTTCTAAAAGTTCCACATAGCTAAGTTTCCCTGTGAATGCATGAGTCCTAGGTTGTCACTGAATACACAAATGTTCATAGATGCACAACAAATATTCACCCACATGGTATGTACACGAGACTAAGTAATATGAACTGAGAATCCTAACATTCAAAATGGTATACTAGGGTGTCACACTGGTGTCATGGAGGACAGTATACCACATGTACTATGATGTCACAAAGATGTCCACTAAGAATAATATACCACAAAGATGTTACATGTGTCCACTAAGTATGTCACCGAGATGTCATTAATATACCACTTAGTTTATCGTACCGATGTCCAATAAGGACATAATATCACAAAGATTCCACGAAGTTATCCAATATGGATAATATGTCACTAAGATGCCACGAAGAATTCCACTCAGGATTACATACCCCCAAGTTGTCACACAAAGATGTCCACTAAGGACAATATGTCACTAAGATTCACACGTGTTCACTCCACAGACAATATGTCAATTACATCTTACGAATAATGGTGATAATACCCCAGTAATGTTAGTCTATCTCATCAATGTTCACATCAGTTCACTCCCAAAGAATACAATATCTCTCATTCACACAAATGACATCGCCTCATGTCATTCTCGGTTATTTCCATCTATGGAAATGTCAGTCTTGACCCGCCATATGCTGCTCAGGAATGGCAATGCCCGTGGAATGGAAAGGAATCCCCCAGAGGATGGACACCCAGGAATCGCCCCATCAACATAAGCCACCTGCAATTAAGTGGTCATTACCACTAACTACCAGTGTGGTTTGAAGAGAATTCACCAAATTCCACGCGATTTAAATGGCTAAAATTGCATTACAATTCACAAACTCCACCTTGGTTAAATATGGGGTAAACTAACTTACAGTGTCTGGAATCCACAGATCTAGCTCACATATACAGGAATAAAATTGGCCAACGTTCTCCACACAAAGCACTAATAGGTCTTCCCACAATCAGATCTCTCTTAGCATTGACCACAAATGCATGCCCAGTGAACTATTCACATAAATGCCCAATACTTGTCAAGCATGACTGAACACTGTATGTGATATCCACTACCAGTAATTGTTAGCAATGTAACTCACCTGTAAAATGCACCTGGGTACAACTTACCTGTGCAATCAATAGTACAGGTATGTATACTGAACAAAATTAGACACAATCTATACTGAGCAACAGAACAAATGTGTGACACTGTCATCGTGCTATATACGTATATTTGCTAACCCTATACGTCATCTCCACATCTGGAGATGGTGTGCAGTTGGGGTTTGCTGGTTTCACGAACCTACAGAGTTTGATATGCCAAGCAGTGTTATGTTGGAAATACATATCTGCGTTATTTTTAAAGTTTCAGTATGACACTGTTTTTGATTTTTTATTTCACTTGTAAATTTCTACATCATGTTTCGTTGTATGCAGTACGCGGCCTTGTATGTGTGATCGGAGAGGGTTTCTATGTCTCTCTAGTCGAGATGTGGGTTCTTATTTGGACTCGTTTGGCAGGATGGACGGACGTACAAATGGATAAGCACTGGAAATACAATACAATTATATATTTTAATAAACAAGAATATGATGTGACTATAATGGCGGCGGCTCAACGAGTGAGATCGGAGCGAAATTCGGCAAATGACAATCAGGTCGCTGTTTTTCTCAAGAATCTCCAGCGATATCTGCAGCACGAATACTATTCGTGCCGCACATATCCCTGGAGACAAGACAATACATGATTTTACAATAAATATACCAAAACATTACCTGGAAATACAACATTTACCAGCTATTATATATTTTAATAAACAAGAATATGATGTGACTATAATGGCGGCGGCTCAACGAGTGAGATGGGTGCGTGCGCAACATGCAAAATACGATGGTTAGTCACACGTTACGCTACGCTAGTCAGTATATCATACTCCCAGGTATAAATACACTAGTGGACTATACTTAACTACAAGTAAAGGTTCAATACTGACTAAGGTTAACGAACACTAAAAGGGACGAAGGGACAGGGGTTCAACAGTAAACATGTTATAGACGGATACGCTGTATCTGAAATGGATGGGACATACATATAATAACAACACATACATGATATGGAAGTTTATTTATCCCATCACCTAACATCACGCTGCCACATATGCGCATTTGATTTGTGTCGTTTATTTAATATGTTCGAGCCTCTTTTCCAGTACCTGTTTCGGATTTCTCCCAATAAACTAACAGTACCAACCCCATTGCGTGATAATCACATAATTTCAATCCTTGTAAATGTATCCCCAACTACGTTCTTTCTACAAAGGTAATGCTCAATATTGGTGATAACACACGATTTACTCTAGCCAAAATTAAGTATTGGTATATTCTGTTTTGAACATATTTGCATGCATATGTATTGTCCGCCATGTTGTTGTTGTTGATAATACAAATTATTCTGTACTTGTATGCACTCATATACCACTGTGTGGTCTGAGAATATTGCAAATAAAGGCTTTGTTCTGTTCTGTTCTGTTCTGTTCTGAGAGTTAAATTTGGCAGGTGTGTTTGCTTTTAAAAATAATTTGCTCAACAAGAGCGTAACAGGAAGCTTGATAAGCATTCATTTCATACACGATGACTGATGACCAAATGCTTTATCAGGTAATCTGCCCTGTATTGACCGAATACGTACTGACTGATAACATAGTGTTGTATCAGGCATTGACCTGATACAGACATCTGGATCACAACGAAGTAAAAACTGACGTTCCGTTGTTCGGATGATATCACGTGACGTTACATAATGACGTCAGTGTAATGACGCAGTGTAATCAAGTCATTGTTCTGTCCAATGATAACGACGTCATCTGATGTCGGTTTCGAGCATAAAACGTTACCTGATAAATTGAATACCAGGCTACTGTCTTTTGATACCAAATTTATCAGGCTCGGCTCGGAAACGGTAGGAATTTCTCGGCACGTCTCGGAATTCCTACGCGTTTCCTAGCCATGCCTGATAAATTTGATATCAAAAGACGCTAGTCTGGTATTCTCTATGTATCGTCAGGCTCCGTTCGTATTCGATTTTTTTTTTATTTTCGATGACGTTTTATTGTAGTGGAAACGCTTTGTGGAAACAAAGTTTTATATCATTTGCTTGTGAATGAAAAATGTCGCATTTTAATATATTCATCATAAATGACCGATACAGCATCTTGATCACCACCTTATCAGCAATCTCTCTAAGACGAACACAATAGTTTTGCAATCATACTGTACATGTATTGGCACGCAATCGATATCATAGTGGATTTTTCGAAATTAGTCTAAATCTCTGAGTTCCAGCTAGGTCAGCACCCGTGCCCTGTCGCCGATTTCATAAAAATTGCAAAGTATACTTATCTAGCAAAGGATACTTTGAGGGAGTAATCATTTATTTTTTCCGAAATGAATCATTTCATACAGAACTAACGACTGCATATATTTGATGATTAAAAGTATGCATAATTATTATACATAATTTATTACATTATCACAGCCAAAATGACTGATAATGCAATAAATTAAGTATATTAACAATTAATAAATTTGTCCTTAAATTGAGAATTTCTCCGTCAAAGTATTCTTTGCTAGATAAGCATACTTTGCAATTTTGATGAAATCGTCTACAGACTACCAAACAACGCCCAAAGGTGACCTCCGCGAGGGTCCGAGCCTTCTACCACTAGCGAGTACTTTCAACACTGATCATGCTGATAGCCATCCCAAACAAACGGCCTTAGCTACAGTGGCGCCTCTACGAACGGCCATAACAACAAAACCCTCTTTGTAACAGCCGATATTTTACATCTCAAATGGATAAGTGTATCTATATCTAACCTCCCTACAACATCCACCTCTCTCAAGGTGTGGGATCACGTGGTTTCCGAACCCGATTTTCCGACGTGACGTAAACTGTGACATCATTTTTACAATAGATTTTCATTAAAATCTTCCTAACAAACGGACGGATTTTTATGATATGTAGCGCACCAAATACGATGGAATATGTGTTTTTATCGGTGCTTTGAAAGTTATTTATAATAACTTATAAATTGCACAAAGAATCGGGTACCGTTTATTTGTTAAATTCACGTGCTCCAGTTTTTATTTATATTTACGGTAACTTCGTCTAAAATTCGTCTAAACCACATAATTATGACATTACAGCCACATATCCAATAAGGTGCAACGTGTACCGCATTTGCTGCGGTATATTTCATAAAAATATGTCATTCCATTAGAAAGATATTAAAGGAAATCTACTGTAAACACATCTAAAATCCATGACGTCACGCCGTTCGGAAACACGTGATCCCACACCTTGACTTTTGTTTCCCTGAATGAATCTCCTACAGTGCAGACTCAGATCAGATTGCGCGAATGCTCGGGCTGGTCTAAGTCTACGGTGGTCACATTGCACACGAGCCCCATTACTCCATTTCATTGTCACATAGTTATAAGCAAGGACAATTATATCGTCGATAAAATACCATGTGCACTGAACTGAAAATACACAACCGTCTAAATCAGGGTCACATGCGAATATATTAGGGATTAACAGCATGTGGTAAAGTCAAACAATACACATCCTAGTGAAGTCCTGTATCGTTTATTACACAATCATGTAATAGAGGAATAACGGAACCTCCCCGCATAAATACATTCAGAGCAGCAGATAAGCTTCGTACCCAACTCAAATTGTCAAAAACCAAATAGAAATCAGAAGTAGCGAGCATCAAAAAGCAATAAGAAATTTGCGGTACCTTTATCATGTCTTAGAAAACAATAAACATGCCACAAATATAGCATATTGTTCTTATTTTCCATCAAAACAAATCTTGATATTTCACTAGAATTGTCTGCAAGGAGACAATTGTAATGAAATTACAAGACATGTTTCATTGCAAAGCAAACTATTCAATAATTGCTGTCTGTTTATATGTAAACAGTAGTGTAATCCTATTTTACCCAATTAAAATTTTGAAATTCTCAATTGCTTCAGAAATGATTGAGTGACAATACTCAATTACAAATTCCGTATCTGGAGCCCTGTACATTATATTGAAGGAATTTGCTATGATCGATTTAGAGTTCTGTGCACAATAGTGCGTATGTGTCTATACGTGATGCAATTCTTCTATGCTCAAACCATATCCGCACAGATATCGTATATACGTATGAATATGGTATAGTATGTTTGTATAATGTAAACGACGGTATAAAACGTTGATACGGTACAAACGTACCACTATTATACGATCATACGATATACTCATTTAATATACCAATAGTATACGTATACGATTTGTATACGATATTTATATATACAAATATGTAACAAGCGAGTGTGTGACATAATCACCCCGGACATAATCCCCCCCCCATATTTTTTGACACAGGAGGACAAAATCCCGCCCCGTCTAAAATACAGGTAGGACATAATCCCCCCCATTCAGATTCATGATAGGACAAAATCCCCCCCGCTATAAATTAGCGGCCTAGGACATAATCCCCCCGTCCGCAAAAACATGTGTAAATATGCGAGTGATTATGTAAATCTTGTATTTTAAAATGATTGACGAATGAACTCTATATAATAAATAACAAATCAGGTGCCGAGTACCTTTATTGGCACAACAAATATGAAACAAGCACATTAATAATTCAGCACAATATTAACCAAAGCACATATACTTTCTTTCTGAGGACTATTTACATTACAGATGGTGGGTACAAAATCATGTGACTGGACTCGCCTCAATAGTTATGTTCTATAATAAGCATGATTAAAGAGATCAGAGAAACCAATTTGAAAACTAATCAAGTGAAACTATCCATTTAAGGAATATTAATGTTCAAAACATCAGTTGACTAATCAAGTACCCACAATAGCATCATGAGGATTAGACATTTCACTTTGAAAACAAATCAAGAAATGAATGATTCAAACAATTAAGATCAAAGTGACCGTAAAATATAGACGAAAATTACCTGATCTGGTCTACACTGGTCGCCCTAAAATTTGGACAAAGCGGGGGGGGGGGGGTTATTTCTTACCTGAATTTTTTATATGGGGGTGGATTTTGTCCAAACCGTGAATCTGAATGGGGGGGGGGATTATGTCATACCTGGGTTTTCATATGGGGGGGGATTATGTCCTACCTGTATTTTAGACGGGGGGGATTGTTGTCCTCCTGTGTTGAAAAGCATGGCGGCGGGGTTATGTACGGGGGGGGGGGGTGGGATTATGTCCGTATCCCCTAACAATTACTCATATTTTTGCTGACCTCCAAAAAAATACATTTGACTCATAGTGTCGGTAGCCTGATCAACCTAGCTAAGATAGGCCGCTTGATCAGGGACGACGCTCGTATACTATATGAATGTAGGACAAACCCCCCTCGGACATAACCCTCTTCGTGTGAAAATGACAACATGGACAAAACCCCCTTCATGATTTTGACAGGATATATCTGAACAAGCAGCCTCAGTTGAAGGAGATAACGCATAGAGTGAACGATGTAAATGGCGGCTCTCTGAAGGTTTACTGGTACGCAGATATGAGCCTGAACCTCGGGAACACTCAGTATATACACACTATCATAGTTTGGACAAGATTTTCTCATGAAACTCATTAAGAAAATTGACTATGAGAAAATAACCATGACAATCAAATGTTAGACCGGGGGTGAGACATGTAATGTATGCAGGATATTGGTAACCGACACTGTAAAAATACCAGCATATACAGCAAATTGTGTAAAAGTCAGCATACCCAACGGAGAACATATGGCAGAAACCGTGCATGTTCAGTCACAATCGGACAATCGGACAATCTGAGACAGGTACATTTTTTAGACAGTGTGTACTCACTGACGGGTACGTCCATGGAAATAAATATCCTCAACGTCAATGAAAAGGATGTAACTATCCACTCAAATACCACTATTTGGACTCTGTGAGTCAGTATCTGACAGTGTAGAAAGCGCCGCGAGATGTGCTCAGGTGAGCTGCTCATCAACCAAATTACAAGAGGTCACAAATTACCTTACCGATCTACTGGAAAGAAGTTCAATCCACCTAAAGCCATTGGAGAGAAAGCAGTTGGAACAATTGTTAATTAAATACAGCGAAGTTTTCGCGAAGACAGATGACGATTTGGGGGTTACTAACATTGTTGAACACCATATAAACACTCAAGGGTCGTATCCGATCAAAATGCCGTTTCGCAGGCAACCACTTGGAAAGCGCGAGATTGAGCGAGCGGAGGTGCAGAAAATGATATCCAGGGGCATCATCGAACCCAGCATCAGCCCATGGAGCTCTCCAGTCGTGCTGTTAACGAAAAAGGATGACAGCACGAGATTCTCTGTTGATTTTCGAGGAGTTAAGAAAGATTCCTTCCGGTTAGCCCGTGTCGACGAATGTCTGGATTCGTTATCGGGATCTACATACTTCAGCTGCATAGATTTCAACCAGATGGCTTTGGCAACCGAGGACCAGGAAAAAACAGCCTTTTTCTACCAGTCTGGGGCTGTACCATTTCACCCGGCTCTCATATGGCCTTGTCACGGCGCCGTCCGAATTCAGCAGATTGATGGGCGAAGTACTCCGTGGGCTACAGTGGGTCGAGTGCTGCGTATACATGTACGATATAATTGTCCCGAGCTCGAGTTTCGATGAGAATATACAGAGACTCGAGCATGTTTTTCAACGACTACAGTCTGCAAATCTCAAATTAAAGCCGTGCAAGTGTACATTTCTCCAAAAATCTGTGAAGGTATTGGATCATATCGTGTCAGCTGAAGGAGTGGCCAACGATGACGATCAGATAGCTGCTGTACGTGATTGGCCTATACCAACCTCTTCGAAAAATCTCAAATAATGTATCGGTCTTGCCTCCTATTACAAGCGATACGTACTAGACTTTAGCAAAATTGCTAAACCACTGTATAAACATGGGGAAAAAGGGGTCAAATTTATCTGGACACCAGAGGCACAGGGAGCCTTTGAACAACTGAAGGGACACTGATGTCTGCACCTATATTGGGTTTTCCACAAGCTGGGATTCCATTCTGCTTAGACACCGACTGTTCCGATTGGGCCATGGGAGCGGTGCTGAGTCAAATCCAGGACAGCCAGGAGCACGTGATCGCGTATATGAGTAAGACACTAAACAAGCATGAAGCTTTATACTGCACCACTTGCAAGGAACTGCTGAGTTCAGTTACTAGTCTGAAACACTTCCATCACTATCTCTACGGTCAGGAGGTTAATGTCCGAACAGACAATGCGGCAGTTTCTTGGATGAACAATTTCCATGGAAATGCCGACGCGCTGAGCAGACGACCGTGTAATGTATGTCAACGACATGAACAGCGTAGCCAAGATGCCCAGCAGGAGGACCTCCAGTCAGTCGAGAGGGTGGACAATGTTTACTACTCGTCTTCTATATCGAAAATTACTGCGGCTAACTTGGCAGATCCAGTCTCGCCGGATGGCAGTGGCCATAGTAAGCCGCCGGCGACTACCAACGCAGTAACTGTCAAATGTGACCAACCATCGACGGTAGTTGAATCGCAACCATTAGGAGACGTCGTGGCATCCAATAATCTGGCGAACTCTGACATTCGGGTGGTGACAAGAGCCCACAACACAGCAGTGCGGGTGTGGACCTGAAACAAAATCAGTTTATGTTACAGGGCTGGCAACCCAGTGATATATACAAAACACAAGTGCAAGATGAACATATCGGACCAATAATGGTCGTACAGTCGTCACAACAACAGCCCACCTGGTCTCAGATATCTGGCTCTAGTTCAACAATTAAGACACTGTGGCGCCAGTGGGGCCGCCTAGAAATGCACGGCGGTCTATTATACCGCAAATGGGTTACTGATACTGAAACAGACGGACATCTACAGCTCGTCGTGCCAGACTGTAAACGACCAGACGTGCTACACTACTTCCACGAAATACCGACAGCTGGTCACCTGGGTTTTGATAAAATAGAGCGAGTGCGACAAACTTTCTACTGGCCTGCCATGTCGGTATCTGTCAAACAGTACTGCCAGCAGTCTAATCGTTGTTTAGCGCTCAAGCCACCCAAACCAATTAAAGCCCCATTAGGAGACTGTCCAGTTGGTGAGCCTATGGAAAAAGTGGCCATTGATCTTCTAGGCCCTCTCTCAGTTACTAAACAGGGTAACCGATATGTACTCACCGTGTTTGACTTGTTTTCCAAATGGACTGAAGCGATCGCATTGCCGGACTCGGAAGCTAAGGCAGTTGCCTCGGTATTGGTAAATCAGTTTATCACACAGATGGGGACACCATTGATCCTGCTGTCAGATCTTGGCAAATGTTTCGAAGCCAAACTATTCCAGTCCGTCTGTGAAGTCCTGCAAAAAATGTATAAGATAGCGACGTCAGTAATGCGGCCACAAGCAAACGGCGTAGTGGAAATATTCAATCGAACCCTAACCAGCATGCTAACCATGTATTGCGAAACCGACCAACACAACTGGGACAGTTACCTGCAACAGGTGATGATGGCCCACAGGGCATCCCGGCATACTACAACTGGATTCACCCACAACCGCCTGGTATTCGGCCGAGAAGTTACTCTCCCAATAACAGTAGTTATCGGTACTCCCGCTGGTGAACCTCTCGCAGATAATCTGGATGCTTATGCTGAAAAATTGAGCCGGTCACTAGCAGAAAGCCACGACGTGGTTCGGAAACCCCTGAAACAGCGAGCCGTGTATAGAAAACGCAATTATGATTTTCATGCAAAACGGAGATCATTGGAAGTAGGCCAACCAGTTTGGTTGTTCGACCCTAGCCGTAAAGTTGGCGTTTGTACAAACCTTACCTGTAAGTGGAAGGGCCCGTGCCTTGCTACGCGGAAAATCGACGACCTCGTCTATATGGTTAAGAGAACCGCGACTAAACCCGCAAAGGCGCACCACATCGACAACTTGCGCCCTTACATTGCTCCGAGTTTGCCACAGTGGATAAAAAAAGCAAGACTTTCCCTGTAACAAATCTGGTCAAACTATCCCCTTACCAGTTGTAAACGTGGAAGTGTAATCAAGCTCAGACTGATATGGACAGTCAGTGAAAATTAAATGTACTGTTGATGTTAGTCGTTTTACTGTTTGAGTGTTGTCAGTTAGTTTAAAATAAAACAAAATATAAAATTGAATACATAAAAGTAAAAGAAATGACAGAAATCACCAGGGGCGCATATATATGCTTAGATATCTTAGAAATGATTGTAAAATCAAGTATTAACAAAATAAACCTCATAAACTATGAACCAAAATGCACGTAGAAGAAATAACCAAAGCTATGTCAATTTATATTCATAAATTAGTCATTCCAGTAACGGACTAGGATTTCTCCAGATAGAGACCTGAAGTAAAATTAAACCAGCAATTCCTCTGTACTGAAGTTAAAGTTCTAAATGTCCTACCGGCCGGTAGTCATAATAGGAATATGTGGAAGGATATAGGGTGGTAGAGACTGGTCTGATCAACTAGTGCTTTACGATAGAGGAGGTTATTGGGAGGATAAATGATCAGTATCCAAGGGATACATACTGAGCTTAGCATTATTTAAAGTTCGCAGTACACGAGATATCTGTTTCCAGAGACATAAATAGATAAATGTGCAGATTGAATATCTTATGTCTGTGTGACTGGTTTAAATATAATATAACTGATACTATGGCACAACATGAAACTTGCGATTTTAAAGACTGTAATAAAATAAATGTGGAATGAAAATAAATGTAATAATGCATTCAAAAATCTATCCGTCATAAAACTTGAGGCGAGGAATGTATGGAAGGCTTGATTTTATATTTCCAGAATGGAATTACCATGCTGATTATGTTCAAAGCGATGTCAAACAATCAAGGAGCTGAAAAAGCATATATCTGGTCCATACCATGATCGGTTACATGTAACGTGCCCCTGGTGTACAGAGTCGGTTAGGAACTTTCGACTATGGGACTTGAAGAGGCATGTGGAAAAACAACACACAGGGTTAGAGATGTTAGTGCCGGCGGATTTGTTCCGAGAACCAACCAAGTTCTACCTAGCAATTCACCCGGAGGATTATGCGCGCATGATAAAACCGTTATCTTTAGAGCACGAACACTCCTCAATCGCGATGGCGGCCATCAAGTCACTAGTAAATTTACATCCCGTGGGTTGTCGTAGCCTGGAACAGGGGTGGCTGTCTGCCATTGCGACACCGCTTACTAATGAGCGGCCTGACACCAACCCTCGTTATACCACCAGCGTTCCCGTTTATTCTCCAACGGGATTCGGTGCGCGTTGTGTTCCAATGTGCTCCACACATGCAGCTACATGTGTGGAGGCCTACTCTCCTTCCCGTCCGGGCATACCGGATGACCTGTCTATCCTTAACGTCACCGTGTCAGAGGACCATATTACCCTACAAGCCCTCCAGAACTTTACCAGTGGTTTTCGGGTGACTCTCTCCTCCAGCGTCTGCAGGGACGAGGACACTGTCCTCACGTTGCAGAATTTAGCCCGAAATCCAATGGACATGGTTCTGTCGGGACCCACTGTACCAACAACTCCAACGGTGTTCGCAGAAATGGTGGAACTGGTAGCAGAGAAAGTTGAACTATCCGACACGTGTGTGGATGCCATCGAGCGTTATAAGGAGTTACCCTGTCGACGACCGGTTCTTCAGACAGCTGGACAATCCAAAACTCCGGTGTTCAAGGAGCCAGTGGCCGTGGATTCCACCTCTGACCATGAGAAAGCCACCGGACGTTGTGCGAAAACCATGTTAAGCCAGGGGGTGATGCCGTTATTGCCCCCAGCTCCGCGATCTTGGACAGAGGACGAGGCCGTCACATTTGTCGGCAACGTGAACACTGTGCACTGGCCTCCGATGGGATGGAAGGGATTCACTCCGGCCAAGTGACGTCAAGCGTTTGAGTTCTCGGCGATGTTGTTGGACGTGGGTCAATCTGGATTTCCGGAGACGGATACGCAAGACCTTTTGTCCAAATATAATTTCCTCCGTCTTCCGGGATCCCAGAGGGGTAAGACCATATCCGGCAACCATCGCATGAGATTCTATAACTTCCATGCCCTTCGGAAAATAGTCACCACACGTACACCCAATGATTCCCTCCTAAAAATGTTCAGGGAGGCATAACAAATCAGGGACACCTCCACCGACCATTTTATCCGGATTATGGATGGTGCGAAAATCCCCACGAGACAGAATTAGGAAATTAGCTAGGATATCCATGAGACGTGTATCCCATTCCACTTAAATGCAGTGGTGCACCAGGGTGGCTGTGTGGGCATTGGGGCAGTGGTTTTCCAAACGTACATGAAATGTATCTGTTAATTTGGTCAAGTAGATGGTTTGGTACACTCATTCAACATAACATCATTGATGGGTTTGGATGTCTCCTAAATCATTTGCCTGTCCAAATGTGAGCAAGTGTGCCTAGTTAAAGTACGTTAATGCTTCTACGAGTAAGTAGATCTGAAGATTTGCTCCCCCAATGTGCCATATGCTGGGTTGGTGCACTAGTGGATTTTCGTGGAATTGGCTACCGTCATTCATGCATACACTTATGAGCACATCATGGAAGTTGTGCAGATTTTAAGGTTGGGGGAGTGTAGTGGAACTCCGGTTCCACTGCAAGATTCTGTCATCCTGGTCGGACTGAGTGCCCCTGATCTGAGTTACAAAGCCCCAGAGTGCCTGTCATGATACACCTGTAATCCTGAAAAACATTTGGATGGATTACTGGGCCTTTCCAGGACATTTAGCCAGTGACTGTTCATTGACAGCTGCCGACTATTGGTCATTGTCGGGTACTGGTATCAAGGTTGTGACCCCTCGATTCACACTGCAGGTGACTGCTATTTCTTATCACATTTAAACTTAGCCTACACTCTTTTCTGACCAGGATCGGCATAATCTTATTCCCTATTCATTATAGTCCCTAGAAAGTACCCGCTCGCACAAGGAATAGTGGTATTTATAGCAGTATAACCAAGTTTATTGAGCGCGGTAGTGTAAATTCCCCAACTTCATGTAAACTTGCCTACCTTTAGCCGTGCGAGCAGCCTCCAGTAAATATTTTCAACCACCGAATAATATGTCATGGCAAAGATCTGCACTGTCGCTATTTGCTCTTGTAGCGCCCGCACAGACCAAACTTGTCATTATTCTAGACACGACACGTTTGTGTGCTGGATTTCTACATGTTATTTTGCGTATCCAATATGGCCGACATTTTCTCTTGCGTCTCTGATTTTCCGTGCTGTGATTGGTTGGAATTATTTGCAGCGGGAAATTTGATTGGGGCTCGCACGGCTGTTGCTCGCATCTCATCTATATGAAGGAGGCGAGCTGTGCAAATCATTAATTAACTTGTCAGTCGACTGACCCACTCATATTATCAGTAACCGCTAGTGACCTATTGTCGATTCAGGTAACCAGTTAATTCCCGTCACGCTGAGTAACTTAGTACTCTGTCACATAGTAATATTAGTTAAGTTCATTTAAGCCATCCTGACACGGGGCTCTTGCATTAATCAATAAGTATGAGTTCAGACGCTTGTTTTTAATAACTTGAAATACAGATAAACAGTAATAATGCTACCGTGCCGCCAACCAGGGCAGGAGTGTTGATTACAATACCTTTGGGTTATGATGCATCCACACATCATGTTTCGTATTCCTAGATCAAATAGTATGGGAGACAGGGAGCTGAAGAAAAGTTTTGACCAAATGCGGTCAAGCGTGCAAAATAGGTCGAGGTGACATACTTTCGGTACGCGACACACCTTTGGGTTATGACCCATGCACACATTATGTTTCTAGCCACAGGGATGCATCCAGGATTGCAATAAATGGGGGCATCTGCCCCCTTGTCTCACAAAAAGGGGGCATCACTAATGCAGAGCCGAACGAGCGTAGCGAGCGAGGTGGCTAGGGTGGTCCGGGGCATGCCCTCAACCCCCGTAAAATTTTGAAAAAATATGGCCAATGTAAAATATGGCCAATGTTTAAAGCAAAACTGTCTGGTACGTACTGTATGGGAGGATCACAGAGTTACAGGCTGCAACTAATCTGAAGTTACACACTCACAGCCCATTATCTAACTGTCTGCAAACGCTTGCATTATAACTGGCTGACTATTAAATCACAGGTGGAATACTCGGACCTAGGACCCAATACTTGGCTCATTTTGAAAACGTTACCCACCCACCCATTTCCATACCTTACAGCCTTTCCAAGGTAAGAAACAGCTTCGCAAAAATGCCGTATTTTCAGGCTCGTTCAAACACCACACATTTCGATTTCTCTACTGAATTATGTATCTGGTAATCGATAAATATAGTAGGTCTTCCAATATATTCATTTAAAGCATCTGATTTTAGCATTTCATTAGTTACGGGCAAATTAGCTACCACAGACAAGGCGATAATTGTATGTCCGAATAAATGTCACACATATTTGTGGGCTGTGGAAGCATAAATTACGTGTTAAATCGGGCCGAAATCCCATTACAGTTTCAACATATTGACGTGGATCACTGCAATGAACATCAGTAACTCAAATGTTACAATTTGTGACTAACAAGTATCATGCACTAACCCACATGTGATTCTAGCGTGTCTTTGATGGTTAATTATTGTTTGTATATACATGAAACACCTTTCTAAACAATGTACAAAACAATTCAAATGCGCCCGGGTGTAATAATAATAGTACTTAGAAAGGTGTAAAACTCCCATTCGCCACCATTGTCAGAGCGGCCACACGATGTTGTCTTGTGGAAATCGCCTATACAACGCATTACAGCGTGTCGAAACCGCTGCTTGAGGTTGGTTTTCGGCATAGATTTTACAGTTGCTAATACATTAACATAAATCTCAAAGATTTCGAGTGTAAACTGCACTAAAAACGCGTCTCACTAACCTAACCTAATTCGCTTTTTAAAATCAAACACGTTCACTTCCTGATTAAAAATGAATATTAGCCGAATATCGAATCACGTGACATACACTGATTTGGTTGGCAAATGGGAAATGACATCAATCTCCAGTAACCAACCAAACCACGGCGTACACGTGCTTGAATCTGGAATGTGTGTTGATTTACCGGTAATATATGTATTAAACTCGTTGAGAGAAAACTCTTTTTGGCAAATATTACATCATATCTTCACTCATGGGTTGTGGTCTAGTGGTTACTACATTGGTATTCAATACCTTAGGCTGTGGGTTCCATCCCCACACTAGGTAGAACAAATACTTTCATAATATTTCCATTCCACTAGTGTTTCGGATGGGACTTGAAACTGAGGTCTGACCTTAGCTGTTGCTGCGACGTGAAACCCATTCACGATCACTCAAGTAAGATCCTATTAATTAAGGCGAATATGGCGAACTTCCACTCGCGTTGTACATGTTGTTTTATCATTTTGATTTCTATGTTTTATGATTTCTATACTTTATCATTTTGCTTTCTATATTTTATAGACTGGGGGTAACAGGTTACCAGACATGTACTTGAAACCACATGAGAAAACAAAGGCGTATTGCTTTTGCGACAAATGTAGACTCGGAGCAGCTGCTTATCTTCTCAGTCTAATCAGGACCTACACAATTCGTCATTTATTCAATGATATATCTGGGTACTAATCTTATGCATAATTTAGATCAGTGTGTGCCTAATCAGAAGCTACACTAGTCGGAAAGTCGACGATAAGCCCCATATTGTCAGGGAGGCCGACATTTATTGAATGTATATGCCGTTATTCCCAACACTTATATCTTTGTATCTATATAAACAACGTCGTTGACCTAGCTCCTTATATGTGGCTGTGACTGGAGTAATGGCGCTTATGGAATTTGTGACCAGTGTAGCTCCTGATCAAATAGCTCGCCCCTGTAGCCTGATAAAGATCTATATTGCTTGTTAGAAGCATGACGGGTGATTCATTGATGGAATGGCGGATGCACAGTCTGATCGGGACTACACTGATCGCAAAACCCATAAGCCCCACTTCTCCAGTCACAGCCTGTACATTTATATATCCGCATATTTTCCCAATTGGGACGCGTAATTTAGCGTGTGTTTACCTTTCACATTATATTGTGTTTATCCACATATACCACAATAGGACAATAGTTGTGACATATTGTATACAACGTATCTGGCATTGTAACATGATATCAACCAGCCTACCGTACATGATACCATTCCCATATACATGTATTAACCCTTACGCCGCTATCTTATTTTTTGTCGTTTGCTGTTTATTTTCTATTTTCCATTTTTATCATCAAAAACATGCTTTAACAGCTCTTTAGAATAATTTACAACATGCTTTGACAGCACTTCAGAATCATTTCCATTGGAAATGATTCTGAAGTGCTATCAAACCATGTTTTTTATTGAGAAATAAGGCAAAATATAAAGCAACAGCAGGCGACAATTGTTGTGTGTAGCGATCAAAGGGCAATAATATAATGTTGACGTACTGTAAGCAGGTCTCGACAAATTCTTAATTTTCCACTCGTCCAGACTGGATTTAAACTCATATATTCTTATATATATGTTAATGTTTATGCCGCACTCCCTCAAATTACCACTCGTCCAGATCTAAAATTCACTCATCAATGCGAGTGGATGAGTGGATTTGTCGAGGCCTGTGTACTTTCCTTGCAATATCGGTCATGACGGTCAAATCTTTGTACATCCAAATTTCGCACATCTCATCATATGCTTGTCGGATCTTCGTCAAACTTCATCAGTAGTCTGCTTACATTGATACCTAACCATCCCGGCCCATTCAGGTGATCATGACCTACTTTCCTTGACATATATGTCACGTCCGCCAAAACTTGGACATACATCCAACTTTTGCATATCTCTTGATACGTTAGTGGGATGTTCGTTAAAGTTCATTAGTAGCTACCTCACATCGATAGACCTGGGACACATTTGAGTAGCCTAGACCCATTGGTAGTGGGTAAGAGACTCCCTGGCGATCGTAAAATGCTATTTGTTTTTCAAAATCTTGAAAATAGAAACAAATACTGTAGATCTACAGTGTTTGCACATGTTACTCCCTAGGGTTGACAGGGTTAAAGTAATGTAAACAGAAACTCTCTTCAATATGTCATGTTATAAGACAGCTCGTTGTGTACCTGTATCAGTGGCCATTCACCGAGAATTGGGTAAGCCGAATAAGTGACGTGAATATCCTAAAATATATTTTTGTGTGGGAGATAGCGTGGTACATGTGACAACATTAACAACGAATACAATATAACTGAATAATATTTCCAACAACTTCCTGGTATCATGTTTATAATTTATAAATGATTTGCCCAATTTACATTACAGTTTTCTGTTCGAAATTCACAAACCTGAAACTTATACATTATGTAAATGTTTTCTCCCTACCGATATTTACTTTGTAGTTGGTATATAACACTAAATATCTGTAATTTGGAATTAGGTTTTCAGCTACAGAAATTGTTACAACCAGGGATAACCCGATTGCCCGTTGCAGGTTAAAATTATGACAGGACAAGTAAAACTACTTTCATATATCCAGCGCACAAGTTCAACATTTGGTGATTTGACTCCGGTTAGATTGGCATTTTTTCATTGAAATGTGCTATTCCGATCCAGTGGGAATCTTTGTCAGTTTTGGAAGGGCACAGTTAGAAGACTCGAACATGTGACGCAAACCAAAATATTCCCATAAAAAAAAAATCCCATTACCACACCCACGTGGTCTCGTAACGGTACCGTACATTATGTTTAATAAAAAAAATTCACATTGCCCCACCTATCTGGCATAGTGCTGTACATTTGGATGGGGTGGGGTTCGATAATTGTTTAATGCGTCTTCCACATGTGACACCTGGCACTAGATCAGGCGCATGTAATTAGCTAAATCATTTGTATACTGGTTTTATGGAGCAGGAGCTACACTGGTCTCCATTGCCATAAGCCCTGTTTTACCAGGCTACATCTCGTATTATTATCAGATCGTTTGTTAATCACAGAAGAGTGCACTTTGATGTATATCACAGAAAAATGTCGCCTATTATGGTGTCCGACCATCAGACCATATAATTATGTTCGTGGAATGTAACCATGCAATATATCTTAATAATATATTACACTTAAATGCCGGTCGCACACACTGCGGTTGATGTGCTAAGTAACAGGAAATTATCTGATGAGAAAACTGAAGTTTTGCAATCGTATGAAGCTGCAAATTTTGCCAACCCTGCTTCGTACTAGTATAAAATCACTATATTGACTCGCATTATGTAAATAAGGTGGCCGGATTAGCTCAGTAGGTAGAGCGTCGGACTGCGGATCGGGAGACTCCGGATTTGATTCCCACCTCGACCTTCTCCGAATGGCAGTTTCGGCATGTCCTTGGGCAAGACAACTTCGGGCTAGCCTAGTCCTATCGGATGGGTGGACTTAAATAGTCGGTCCCGACATGCAAGGTCATTGAGCCAGTACAGCCGTTAATTTTGGGAATAATAAATTGAAATTCAAATCAATTAATGTATTCGTGCTCGGTCGGTATGTAATGAGATTTTTGCGAATTACATTTTGTTGGCGGTCAGCAAAATTCAGTAATATTTCGGAATGCTAACTTGAAATTCACGTTAATTCAATTAATTATGCTATTAATTTAAAGTCATCTATATTCCAATTTAATTATGCTCGGTTGGTATGATATGAGATCCCACAAGTTATAAATTATTTGGCGGTCAGCCAAAATGAGTAATTGTTAGGACTGCTAACTTGAAATTCAAGTTAATTCCATTAATTATGCTATAAACTCAGGTGTATTAAAATTTAACTATCCTCGGTCGCTACGATGAGATTTCAAGTTCGCAATTTAAATTGCTTGGCCGTCAGCAAAAATAAGTATTTTTTAGGAATGCTGAATTGAAATTCAAGTTAATTCAATTAATTATTCAGCTGTATTCAAATTTTATTATGCTCGGTCGGTATGATATGAGATTTTTCAAGTTAAATATTTTGGCGGTCAGCAAAAATAAGTAATTTTTAGGAATACTAATTTGAAATTCAAGTTAATTCAATTAATTATGCTATAAATTCAGCTGTATTCCAATGTATTTATGTTCGGTCGGTATGATTTGAGATTTCGTAAGTTAAATCTTTTGGCGGTCAGCAAAAATAAGTAATTATTAGGAATTCTAACTTGAAATTCAAGTTAATTTAATTAATTATTCAGCTGTATTCCAATTTAATACAGTTTCAGCCCAAAATAGGGTTTGAGGAGCCTAAACTAGGGTTTAAGCTCCAAACCATGGTTTAGGGAATTATTGTGCATTTGGCTTGCCATACACAATACCAATTGTATCATGGCAAATCAAACACGCGGTCATTGTAAACTTTTTTTATCATACATGTAATTTCGTGATTAGGGGGGCACAGTTAACACTTTTATATTAATATATAATACCGCTACTCCAGTTAAGACAATTACGGAAATATGTATTTAACGACGTGGAACGTCTTATGTCAATTGGAATACTATTCCAGATTAGCGCGCCTGAGTATGAAAAGCTGTTTTTAAATAGATTACTTTTAGGCTTTGGAACTTCATAATCCATATCTGTTTCTAACCTTAATACCATACGCGTATTTTGCAAGTGATTAGTGCGCATTTCAAATAATTCACATACATATTGGGGGTGCACTGGGGGTGCATCTCATCAGGGTTTGTCATATTTGTCAGTGTCCCAGAACAGACAAATTACACAGACAATACGCATACACTGATCACAAACATGCGAAATGTACCATATAGCCTTTGCAAACAGCGGAGGTTCTGACCAGCCTGCGCAGGAGCGCAGTCTGATCAAGCGAATTCATGTTTTCAAAGACGGCGACCATTTCTAACCTTATTGATGCGACGCAAAATAGAAACTTTACAAACTCTGAGCAATGTTTAATTGGCAAAAATGTTCCACAATTTTCTCGAACACAAATGTGTGTTTGTAAGCATGATAAGTCCGCAATTTATTGCCGCCTACACCGCTAACACTACTGTCTCTGTTTATAAGGGTTTGTCATCCATCAACATATCTGATCATCATCGTTTTGTCATTAATGGTAGGGGTTCCTCCTTATAGGTATCACAATTTGCCTGGTAAAAATGAAATAAAAGTAGTAAGTTTATTACTGATCCTACCAGTCAAATAATATCTTAAAAACATCATGAGGCATGCCGTCTATCAAACCTAGTGCTCTACCAGCACTGTGCGCAACCATTTTTTCTGTGATATTATAATATAATGTTTCACTCAGAATAAGATATATCTGTCAACAATTCACATTGTTTCGGGTCCACATATAAATGGGAAAACAGTTCGCTACACAGATGGTGGCTGAACATGCGCAATTATATTACTTCTGTGATTATTCACGAACATGCTGTTTAAATCACACCATTGATGAAGCATGTTAAGCATACATTGTATATCCGATTCGTTTGCTGCAATCAACACTATGTCATATGCGTACAATAAAATGCATAATACCTTGCCATCAAACTGGACACCTTTTCACAAAGTAGGGAAGACAAATGATAGTTGGTAACGACACTTGTGTATACATGAACACCATGTCCGACTGTTTAAGGTCGATTTCACTGACCTGTTGTCTTACTTGGCAACACGTGCATGTATGTCTAGCCAGTCTGCTTTATTGTGCATGCCCCCACATGAACATACAATATTTAGTACTTATTCATTGATTGCGTAAAACAACTGTATTTGTGGATGAGACTGGAAAAACAGGGCTTATGGGGTTTGCCACCAATGTAGCATGCATATCCGTGTAGTCTGATCATGGTCTACACCGTTCGCTATTCCATGAATGAAACGCCCGTCATGTTTCTAAAGCAACATACATTATATATCGTTATTAGCCTAAATAGGTGTTATATTTGATCAGGAACTACACATAAATCGCATAAACCCAATGTTGCCAGTCACAGTCACAAGTATGTTCCTATTTCTGTTTGCAATAGATGTTTCAATCACTAATCAACTAACTAATATTTAACAATAATGTGTGTCTAAACATGATTCCTTGGTGTAAGAGTCATGTCAGTTCCTGTTTATTACACGTGCCGCAGTTATGGTATAATTCAGAGAGTCCGTTAACTTGACATATTGTTGGAATATTAACATTGTGACAATTAACCGTCAATAGGAACAATTAGTAAACCTAACTGCATTTTATGACCATGTTCACAGTGACAAATGCTTGTTTCAGAACGAAAATGTTATGAACCTTTTCATATTGACCTCATTACATGTATGTGATGTACAACGAGAATATAATTGTCAAGTTTCTTAAGTGCGCTTTATGATTTCATAGTGACGTTTATGAACATTTTCCTTGCTACTAATGTTTGTCAGAGAACGGAAATATTATGCAAATTTTCATAGCGACTAATGTTTGTCTGAGAACGGGAATGTTAGAACAATTTTCATAGCGGCTACAATATGTGGGAGCGATGGTACGTTTCATGAAAATTTTCATAGCGACTAATATTTGTCTGAAAACAGTAATATTATGAAAATTTTCATAGCGACTTCAATATGTGAGAGTGATAGAACGGTTTATGAAAATGTTCATAGTGAGAGGTATATTACATTATATGAAAATTTTCATAGTGAGAGTGATATTACGCTTTATGAAAATTTTCAAAGTGAGAGGGATATTACATTTTATGAAAATTTTCATAATGAGAGTGATATTACGCTTTCTGAAAATTTTCATTGCGAGAGGTATATTATATTTTATGAAAATTTCCATAGTGAGAGTTATAGTGAGAGCGATATTACGCTTTATGAAAATTTTCATAGTAAAACGGATATTACGCTTTATGAACATTTTCATAGTGAGACGGATAGTACGGTTTATGGATATTTTCATAATGACTATTGTTTGTCTGAGAACGGAATGTTATGAAAATGTTCATAGTGACTTCAATATCTGAGTAACAACGGTAGTTGACCTGGTGAGCAATTCTTATGAAAATGTTCATAACGCTTGAAGGCTAAGGAGATTGTAGAGAGAAGCGCTTTATAAAATCGTTCATGGTGACATTAGTCGTCGGCTACTAAAATGTGGTGAAATATTATGATAATTTTCACGTCCAGTCTGAATTTTTCATCACCTCTTTATGCATATGGTGTCGTTATTTTGAGCAACTGGAATAGCTTAATCAAAACTGGAGCCTGTTTTGTTCAGATTGTCGGTAATCTGTACACCAGTGTAGTCCCTGAGCAGCAGGCATATCTAGCTAGGTTGACCAGACTATCGGTAATCTGTACACCGGTGTAGTCCCTGAGCAGCCGGCATATATAGCTAGGTTGACCAGACTATCGGTAATCTGTACACCGGTGTATTCCTCAGCAGCAGGCATGTCTAGCTAAGTTGTTCAGACTATCGGTAATCTGTACACCAGTATAGTCCATGAGCACCCGGCATATCTAGTTGGGTTGAGCAGACTATCAGTAATCTGTACACCAGTGTAGTCCCTGAGCAGCCGGCATATCTAGCTAAGTTGTTCAGACTGTCGGTAATCTGTACACCAGTGTGGTCCCTGAGCAGCCAGCATATCTAGCTAGGTGTATTCCCTGAGCAGCAGGCATATCTAGCTAGGTTGACCAGACTATCGATAATCTGTACACCGGTGTAGTCCCTGAGCAGCCGACATATCTAGCTAGGTTGATCAGACTATCAGTAATCTGTACACCGGTGTAATCCCTGAGCAGCCGGCATATATAGCTAGGTTGACCAGACTATCGGTAATATGTACACCGGTGTATTCCCTCAGCAGCAGGCATGTCTAGCTAAGTTGTTCAGACTATCGGTAATCTGTACACCAGTATAGTCCATGAGCACCCGGCATATCTATTTGGGTTGAGCAGACTATCAGTAATCTGTACACCAGTGTAGTCCCTGAGCAGCCGGCATAACTAGCTAGGTTGATCAGACTATCGGTAATCTGTACACCAGTGTAGTCACCGAGCGGCCGGCATAAATAGCTAGGTTGATCAGACTATCGGTAATCTGTACACCACTGTAGTCACAGAGCAGCCAGCATATCCAGTTGGGTTGATCAGACTATCATTAATATGTACACCGGTGTAGTCCCAGAGCAGCCGGCATAACCAGTTGGGTTAATCAGACTATCAGTAATCTGTACACCGGTGTAGTCCCTGAGCAGCCGGCATATCTACCTAGGTTGATCAGACTATCGGTAATCCGTACACCGGTGTAGTCCCTGATCAGGCGCCATATCTAACTAGGTTGATCAGGCGACCGACACGATATATTAGCCAATATATGAATATTTGTTGTATATTATGATTTTTTTTTAATTTTAGTAAAATAATATCATCAATAATAATAAACAGCAAACAAATGTTTTATTCATCCCGGGAATTAATGAAGAGGCTTTTTTCCACCCTGTACAAATCATGAAGGGGGTTATGTCCACCCTGTACAAATCATGAAGGGGGCTATGTCCACCCTATCAAAATCAAGAACTTCCAGGGGGTTTTGTCCATGTTTTCATTTTCACACGAAGGGGGTTAATTATGTCCAAAGGGGTTTTGTCCTACATTCATATAGTATACGAGCGCAGTTCCTGATCAGGCGGCATATCTTAGCTAGGTTGATCAGGCTACCGACACTATGTATATCAGTGTAGTCCCTGATCAGGCGGCACATCTAGTTAGGTTGATCAGGCTACCGACACTATGTATACCAGTGTAGTCCCTGATCAGGCGGCACATCTAGTTAGGTTGATCAGGCTATCGACACTATGTACATCAGTGTAGTCCCTGATCACGCGGCATATCTAGCTAGGTTGATCAGAGTACCGACACTATGTATACCAACGTAGTCCCTGATCAGCCTCCATATATAACTAGGTTGACCAGACAACCGACACCATGTACTGCAGCACATGCAATAGTAGTCCCTGATCATCTTGCATTTTTACCAAGGCTGATTAAACTATCGGCAATATGTACATCAGTGTAGTCCCTAATCAGTCTGGATACAGTTGGGATTCTACTTATAAGAGTAAATTAAATATTTTTTGACTGACATAAATAATTAATTTTTATGGCAATATTTTGCAAAAAATATTCTCTGTTTGTAGTTAGAGTTTTCAACAAGCTGATTAAGATAATTCAATTATTATGCTCTGTCGATATGCTATGAGACTTCACAAGTTACATTTTTTGGCGGGGAGCAAACATTTTTCTTTTATGTAAATTCAGCAGTAATTGCCAATATAAATTAAATAGATGCTTAATTACTCTCTGCAACAAACCAGAAGAAGATCATTAAAATTATACTCGGTTTGTAAGATGTGAGACTTACAATTAGAATATTTTGTCCGCTGACATAAATAATTAATTTTTATGAATGCGATATTTTGCAAAAATTATGCTTGGTTTTTAAGATTTGATACTCTTCACAAATGAAATAGTTGTCAGCCGGCATAGTAAATAATTCATTTCTATGAATATTTAGCCAATAGAAATTAAATTGATGCATAACTAGTGTCTTCGACTAATGAAATTCAGTTGTTGTCTAATTAATTTAAACAGTTGCTTAATTTAGAGTTTTAGACAAGTTGAATAAGATAATTCAATCTTCTGGAAATATAATATTTATTATGCTCGGTCGGTACTTCACAAGTTATATTTTTTTGTGGTCAGAAAAAATAATTATTTTTCATGTAAATTCAGTAGTTTGCCAATATAAATTAAACAAATGCTTAATTACTCTCTGCAACAAACCACTGAGAAGAAGATCATTAATTGTTTTGCAATAATTATGCTTGGTTTTAAGATTTGAGACTTCACAAATGAAATATTTGGTCGGCCGGCATACATTGTTAAATTTTCAGTTATGAATACGATAATTTTTAAAAAAACAATATGCTCGTTTTTTAAGATTTGAGAGTTCATAAATTAATATTTTGTCGGCCGACATAAATCATTAATTTTTATGCATGCGATATTTTGCAAAAATTATGGTCGGTTTGTAAGATTTGAGACTTCACAAATAAAATATTTTGACGGCTGGCATGAATAATTAATTTCTATGAACATGATGAATATATTTTGCAAGACTTATGCTCGGTTTGTAAGATTTGAGACTTCACAATAAAATATTTTGTCAGCCGTCATTCGATATTCGCTAGTCAAAATTAAATGTGTTCAAATTTAATTATGCTCGGTCGGTATAATATCAGATTTTGCAACCGAGTTAAACATTTTGGTGGTAAGCAAAAATAACTAATTTTTGGGAATGCTCACTTGAAATTCAAGTTAATTGAATTAATTATTCAGCTGTATTCAAATTTAATTATGCTCGGCCAGTATGTAATTGAGATTTTGCGAGGCTTATTTTTTGGCGGTCAGCAAAATTAAGTAATTTTTGGGACTGCTAACTTGAAATTAAAGTTAATTCAATTAATTATGCAATGAATTTAAATTCAGCTGTATCCCAATATAATTATGCTCGGTTGGTATAATATTAGATTCCGCAAGCCTGAGTTAAATTTTATTTTTTAGAGGTCAACCAAAATATGAGTAATAGTTAGGAATGCTAACTTGAAATTCAAGCTAATTCCATTAATTATGCTATAAATTCAGATGTACCGGTATTCAAATTCAATTATGCTCTGTCGCTACGATATGAGATTTCGCAAGCTAAATTTTTTGGCTCTCAGCAAAAATAAGTATTCTTTAGGAATGCTAACTTGAAATTCAAGTTAATTCAATTAAGTATGCTATAAATTCCACTGTATTCAAATTTAATTATGCTCGGTCGGTATGATATGAGATTTCGCAAGTTAATTTTTTTGGCAGTCAGCAAAAATAAGTATTTTTTAGGAATGCTAACTTGAAATTCAAGTAAATTCAATTAATTATGCTATAAATTCAGCTGTATTCAAATTTAATTATGCTCAGTCGGTATGATATGAGATATCGCAAGTTAAATTGTTTCGCGGTCAGCAAAAATACGTCATGTTTAGGAATGCTAACTTGAACTTCAAGTTTACTTTAATTAATTATGCTATAAATTCAGGTATATTCAAATTTATTTATGATCTGTCGGTATGATATGAGATTTCGCAAGTTCAAGTTAAATTTTTTGACGGTCAGCAAAAATAAGTAATTTTTGGGAATGCTAACTTGAAATTCAAGTTGATTAAATTAATTAATCAGCTGTATTCAAATTTATATGCTCAGTCGGTATGTAATGATCAAGATTTTGCGAGTTACATTTTGTGGCGGTCAGCAAAATTAAGTAATTTTTTGGACTGCTAACTTGAAATTCAAGTTAATTCAATTAAGTATGCTATAAATTCAGGTGTATTCCAATTTAATTATGCTCAGTCGGTATGATATTGAGATTTCGCAAGTTAAATGTTTGGGCAGTCAGGAAAAATAATTAATTTTTAGGAATGATTATTTGAAATTCAAGTTATCATTGGCTGATCGCTTTAAATATGTTTTGGTTTGGTCGGCATGACATGAGATATCGCAAGATAATTTTGTTCGAGGTTAGAAAAAATAAGTAATTTTTAGGAATGCTAATTTGAAATTCAAGTTATTTCAATTAATTATTCAGCTGTATTCCAATTTAATTATTCTCCGTTGGTATGATATGAGATTTCGCAAGTTAAATTTTTTGTTGGTCAGCAAAAATAAGTAATTTTTATGAATGGTAACTTGAATTTCACGTTACTTCAATTAATTATGCTACAAATTCAAGTGTATTCAAATTTATTTATGCTCTGTCAGTATGATATGCGATATCGCAAGTTAAATTTTTTGGCGGTCTGGAAAAATAAGTAATTTTTAGGAATGCTAACTTGACCTTCAAGCTAATTCAATTAATTATGCTATAATTTCAGGTGTATACACATTTAATTATCCTCCGTCGGCATGATATGAGATATCGCAAGTTAAATTTATTCGCGGTCAGCAAAAATAAGTATTTTTAGGAATGCTAAATTTGAAATTCAAATAATTTCAATTAATTATTCAGCTGTATTCAAATTTAGTTATGATCGGTTGGTATGATATGAGATTTCGCAAGTTAAATATTTTGGCGGTCAGTAAAAATAAGTAATTTTTGGGACTGCTAACTCGAAATTCAAGTTAATTCAATTAATTATGCTATAAATTCAGCTGTATTCAAATTTATTTATGCTCGGTTGGTATGTAATCAGATTTTGCTAGTTCCATTTTCTGCAATATCGCAAGTTAAATTTGTTTGCGGTCATGAAAAATAAGTAATTTTTAGGAATGCTAACTTGAACTTCAAGCTAATTCAATTAATTATTCTATAATTTCAGGTGTATACACATTGAATTATCCTCGGTCGGTATGATATGAGATATCAGAAGTTAAATTTTTTCGCGGTCAGCAAAAATAAGTAATTTTTAGAAATGTTAATTTGAAATTCAAGTTATTTCAATTAATTATTCAGCTGTATTCAAATTTAGTTATGCTCGGTTTGTATGATATGAGATTTCGCAAGTTAAAATGTTTGGCGATCAGCAAAAATAAGTAATTGTTGGCACTGCTAACTTGGATGGATGTGCATTCACCTCTCTCAATAATTACGCCGATTTTCTCCCATTACGCCGCATTTTCACCTTTATCCAAATAATCGACCATTACACCATTTAGTGACGCCATTCGTTTCCATGCCTCCGATAACCGTAGGCTAAATCGATCAGCCAATGGTAACTAGGCTTTGAGATCGATTAACCAATCGTAACTCGGGTTGTGACGGATGCCCAAAACATATTTAAAGCGATCAGCCAATGATAACTAGACTATGTGATCACTTAACCAATCGTAACTCGGGTTGTGACGGCCGGGTAGCAGAAACCACAATTTAGGCCGATTTCGTAAATTAACTACCGATTACGACCTAAAACGGCAGTTTCTGGCCAAATGCACAATAATTGCTCAAACTGGGGTTTGGGAGCCTAAACCATGGTTTAGACTCTCAAACTGGGGTTTAGTGAATTATTGTGCATTTGGCGGGCCTAAACTAGGGTTTGGGCAGTCTAAACTGGGGTTTGAGCTCAAACCGTGGTTTAAGCTATCAGAAACCCTAGTTTGAGAGTCTAAACTGTGGTTTCTGCCGCCAAGTACACAATAATTGCTCAAACCAGGGTTTAAGAAAACTACCGTTTGGGATCACGATTGGCAGTTTTTTTCTTAAACTGTGGTTTGGGTCCAAACTAGAGTTTAGGCTTGTTATTGGATTACCATCTGAAACGACAGTTTCTGGCCAAATGCACAATAATTGCCTAAACCATGGTTTAGACTCTCAAACTGGGGTTTAGTGAATTATTGTGCATTTGGCGAGCCCATACTAGGGTTTGAGGAGCCTAAACTAGGGTTTGAGGAGCCTCAACTAGGGTTTAAGCTCCAAACCATGGTTTAAGGAATTATTGTGCATTTGGCTTGCCATACTACTGTACGTAATCTCGGGTAATGGCAGCATCTCTGACAGCGTATGAACAGGGGTCGGTCCACGATCACGTAATAGAGAGAATTTTCCGCAATACACAAATGAGGTACTATGTCTGTTTCACGAAACCTGCCCAAATTTTAAGGATATATAAACAATGCAAAAGCAATATAGTTTTCGATAATATTAAATCTTATCAACATTTAAGAGTGAAATTTCTTTTTATTTCGTGAAATTTGGTAAAACATTGATTTTATTACGAACAATGTATTTGTCTATGGGCATTTAACATGGGGAACAAGGAGGTGGAGGAGCTACGACAATATGGAAACTGACTCCCAAACCTACATAGACAGCTTGAACATGATCTATCTAAGAAATTAAAAGTTAAATGTTGAAAATCGGTCCACTAGTTTTGA
The DNA here is from genome assembly GCA_029237695.1 of Conchocele bisecta. NCBI lineage: Eukaryota > Metazoa > Mollusca > Bivalvia > Lucinida > Thyasiridae > Conchocele > Conchocele bisecta. The sequence continues at coordinate 61,592,870 of CM055278.1, read as the reverse complement.
AATTAGAAACATTTCCCCATGTTAAATCCTCATAGACATCTCTGTGAAGAGGTCTATGGGGATTTAACATGGGGACAATGTTTTTTTCGTAATAAAATCAATATTGGACAAAATTTCACAAATTAAAAGAAAGCTCATTCTTAAATGTTGATAACATTTAACGTTATCGAGAAACAAATAGTTTTTGCATTGTTTATATAGCCGAAACATGTGGACAGCTTTCGTGAAACAGACAGTAGTGTCTTTTGGCATCAAGTTCACCAGGGGCCCGTTTCACTAAACTTCGTATGACTAAAATGTTCGTAAGTGAAAATTACTATCATAATTTTGCACTTACGAACATTTTAGTCGTACGAAGTTTAGTGAAACGGCCCCCTGGTTAGGCTCGGAAACGGTAGGAATTCCTCGATACCTGTGCGTATCATACATGTAGCCTCACCTCGACAATCCTCACACCTGCGCACTGGAGCCCGTTTCACTAAACTTCATACGACTACAATTTTCATAAGAGCACATTTAGGATCGTCTGGAAGTTTCATTTGATGATTGTTTTGTTTGTTTGTTTATTGATGTTTAACGGCCTATCAACAGCTAAGGTCATGTAAGGCCAGGCAAACGGGTTCGATCCCGTTTTAACTTGCTGCACTGGGGAGAAAATCCCAAAATCAGAACGCAATATTTACATTGAGAAAAAATATATTTAGCCCTGAAATTAGAATAACCGGACTTGGTGCCAGGTCCATACCACACCAAGCCTCTTGGCACCTTCCCCTAAAATAGGATTACGAATAATCGTAATATGTATATAAGGGGTATAGTCAGATTCAACTATGTCACATACAAAATGCCAACTACGTATGTGAGGGCCAAACCAGGTCACCAGTCGGAATTCCGGTACGGATGAACCCCGATCGTTAAATTACCCATCGCATGATCCCACCTGTCACCCACTTCAATTGATGGATTTACATTTATTTAACATATGCTGCACATATGCACCCTATGCTCAATGAATGCAGATCCAATAATTGTTTACAAGAAAACGTTGTTAATGTGAAATGTATCATATTTTTGCACTTACGACCATTTTAATCGTACGAAGTTTAGTGAAACGCGCCCCTGAATAGGACAACACACAATAGCAAGGTGTATGATATCACGTGGTACTAACAACAACAACAAGTACTGAAACTTCCAGAATCCATCTGATTCAAAGTACGTATTATTGTATATTGTCCTTATTACGTAACGGATTTTCATGAAATATGGAGCATCAAACGCGTCTTGTTAAGCTGCATTTGGTGGTCTTTGTATTTTCACCCAAACTTGTGTCGTTTTTGCGAAGAATCGATGTCCGTGTCTACCGACACGGAAATCGATTCTTCGCAAAAACGACGCTAGTCTGTTCCGAACTCCCTGGACCACCAAATGCAGCTCATGAAGACGCGTTTGCTGTGCCATATTTCATCAAAATCCGTTGCATATTAAGGAAAATATCAAATAATACTTACTTTGGAGTGGGCGACGTTGTTGTTGTTGTAACCACCTGTTAATGCACCTTGAATAGGATAGGGCCAGTAAAAGGGTCGTTAGCCAACGGTGAAAATAACACGATATGCACGTACCTGCATCGACACCGGTGTTTACAGAAAACAGCGTAATGACCAGTCCGGTCAGTGCTAGCCCGATCATCGTCTCCATTTGTGTTGATCTGCGGAAACTAAAGTCGATGTCCACCTCCCTTGTTGCTTACTGTGTAGTATGTCGTAAGCGTAACTTCCCTTTATAAATTAAATAAAAATCCCTATATTCGCAGTCACGATTATTAACTAATCTGAAGGAAAACTTCATCCACTGACCTGTTCATCTACATGTTACATTTTATGCCTCGTGAAGTTTAAACTGATACTGCTAAATGAAACGGAATATTCCAGTATGTACATAGGGCAAGACTAAGCCAGTCTCACAGGTGTGATGATTTAATATGGTATACATTTATTAAACGTGTTGACTAATTTCATAAGAAACTCGGTACATGTATATTTATTAAACTCGTTGACTAATTTCAGTAGAAACTCGGTACATTTATATTTATGAATTTAGCTGACGAGTTTAATAAATACCATATTAAATCATCACAAAGGTGTATATTTATTGCATAAGCATATCGTCATACCTTGTCAACAAACCCGTTTTCTATATTTATTACACTATGTTAATACACTGCGAGCGTCCATTTGATGCAATAAAACAATAGTAATTTGAGCACGTGCTCATCATTGACGTACGATTATGGACAGTAATAGTTTATGAAACTTTACAATGCATGACACAACGGTGTGTATTTCACTACACGTAATCCTTAGTTGTGATGTGTATTGTATTCGACAGCATTGGCGGTATCGTGGGTTCCAATAGAATAAGCACGCTCTTATACACCACTGTCTGTGCTAATCTTGCCAATATTTGTAAATGTGTTTATCACAAAATACTTGAATATACATTGTATTATGTTTGAAGGTAATCAATTACCAAATACACGTTGATATCGTGGAAAGATTAACGCAGGCGGTGGTGTATAAAGGCAACCTGATATATGATACCATCATTTGATTTTTGACTAGACAGGGGTATAGAAAACAACGGCCACCATACCTGTATGCGTGTATTATTCGTACTTTTGGGACAGATCAAGCGTGACATCAGCAGCACATATACTCCTATCTGCAGCACAACAAAGCATGTCAGCAGTTCATCAAAGCATGTCAGCAGCACATCAAATCATATCAGCAGCATATCAGCAGCACATCAAACGATTGATCTGTCCAAAAATGCTTTGCGAATATTTTGCGCGAAAATATAAAAACAAACATATATATCTTGTTGCGTTCATATGATATGATTTATGTACGATATCGGTGAAAATTTAAACAACCGAACAGTCCTAGTATGTCATATACATTTTATAGCAAATGAAACAACATTACACAATGCCAGTAGTGTCCTTTTAGAATACAATCACAAGTGCAGTTATTATTGCATAGATGCGCAAGTGCAATCATTCGTGTATATCATCTGTTGGAATACAAACACAACTGCAGTTATTCTTGTACATCATATATTGGCATACAAACACAACTGCAGTTATTCTTGTACATCATATGTTGGCATACAAACACAACTGCAGTTATTCTTGTACATCATCTGTTTATCATGCAATCACAAGTGCAGTTATTCTTGTATATCATCTGTTGTCATACAAACACAACTGCAGTTATTCTTGTATATCATCTGTTGGCAGACAAACACAGCAGCAGTTATTCATGTATATCATCTGTTGGCATACAAACACAACTGCGGTTATTCTTGTATATCATCTGTTGGTATATCAACACAACTGCAGTTATTCTTGTATATCATATGTTGGCATATAAACACAACTGCAGTTTTATTCTTGCTATCATCGGTTGCATACAAACACAACTGCAGTTATTCTTGTATATCATCTGTTGGCATACAAACACAACTGCAGTTATTCTTGTATATCATCTGTTGGCATACAAACACAACTGCAGTTATTATTGTATATCATCTGTTGGCATACACACACAACTGCAGTTATTCTTGTATATCATATGTTGGCATATAAACACAACTGTAGTTATTCTTGTATATCATCTGTTGGCATACAAACACAACTGCAGTTATTCTTGTATATCATATGTTGACATACAGGCACAACTGCAGTTATTCTTGTATATCATCTGTTGGCATACACACACAGCTGCAGTTATGCTTGTATATCATCTGTTGGCATACAAACACAACTGCAGTAAGTGTTATTCTTGTATATTATATGTTGGCATGCAAACACAACTGCAGTTATTATTGTATATCATCTGTTGGCATACAAACACAACTGCAGTTATTCGTGTATATCATTTGTTGGCATACAGGCACAACTGCAGTTATTATTGTTATATCATATGTTAGCATACAAACGCAACTGCACTTATTCTTCTATATCATCTGCTGGCATACACACACAACTGCAGTTATTCTTGCATATCATACGTTGGCATACACACACAACTGCAGTTATTCTTGTATATCATCTGTTGGCATAGAAACACAACTGCAGTTATTCTTGTATATCATCTGTTGGCATACACACACAACTGCATTTATTCTTGTATATCATCTGTTGGTATACAAACACAACTGCAGTTATTCTTGTATATCATATGTTGGCGTATAAACACAACTGCATTTATTCTTGTATATCATCTGTTGGCATACACACACAACTGCAGTTATTCTTGTATATCATATGTTGGCATACAAACACAACTGCAGTTATTATTGTATATCATCTGTTGGCATACAAACACAACTGCAGTAAGTGTTATTCTTGTATATCATATGTTGGCATGCAAACACAACTGCAGTTATTATTGCATACATTTCGGCATACAAGCACATGTGCAATTATTCTTGCATATATGTTTGCATATAAGCACAAGTGCAGTTATTCTTGCATATATTTTGGCAAACAATTGAAAATATATGAATGAATAACTGCACGGGTGCTTGTATGCCAAAAGATATGCAAGAATAACTGCACCTGTGCGTGTATGCCAAAAGGACACTACCAGAGCCATGATGAAAACACATTTTTATTTGTTTATGTTTTTTAAATCATGTCATGCCCCCATTAGAAATGCACCTTTACGGGTATGAAATATTTAAAACTTTTATTTTAATATTTGTCGATGAGACGGTTCAAATGGTGGTCACGCACAAATAAAGAATTTATTTAGAATTTTCCACACAAAACGGTATTTATCCCGTCAACACGGTGCGTATGTGCCGTGAAACACGGTGCGGTGAAACATTTTTGATATCATGTCAATACGACCCAATCACTGCGTATGAATATGTGCGGTAGCCATTTGTATGTGTTGACGGGATAAAGAAAATAGTAGGTTAGTGCCGTGAATGAGAAAACTATATGGAGCGGCACGGAAAAGGGATGTGCTCGGCAGAGCCTCGCCCATCCCGTTCCTAAGATATGCCAGCTATTTTTTTCCCATTCACGGCACTAACCTCCTATTCTCTATATCGTCAGCATGAAATGGGTTAAAGGTACTGTTTCAAACGTATGCACAGAAAATGATGAAACAGTTTGAGGACCCGTGGGCCCCTGATTTGTATTTTATATCTGTAGCCTATTTCACCAACATTGCAAAGTATACTTATCTAGCAAAGTGTAATTTGAGGGAGAAATTTTCAATTTAAAGATAAATTTTTTAATTTTTATTATACTGAATTTATTACATTATCACAGCCATTTTCGCTGTGATAATGTAATGCATTCAGTATAATAATTCTGCATACTTTTAATCATCAAATATATGCAGTCGTTAGTTCTATATGAAATAATGCATTTTGGGGAAAATAAATGAATACTCCATCAAAGTATACTTTGCTAGATACGTATGTCGAGCCCGCCGAGGCATTTGAAGCACAGGGGGTCAGCTCTGTGCTTGGAAAGTGTATAGTACCCTTGTTACACTTCCCTAAATACAGCAAAAAAATTGACATCTGTTATACAATACATAGAAAAGGGAGATATCTTTAAAAGAGAAGAAATAGATACCATGCAGTCACTTTCATTGTCTTTTTTTTCTAAACAAAGGTATTATCCTTCAAATCATCGTTTGCCACGCATAGTTCATACATGCAGGACAATACAAAAAACATAGACGAACAAAGTACTGTGTATCTCGCCTGCACAGTCATTTGCGGAAAATTGGTAAATCTTCGAAATTGTTTAGTCGGCCGAGGTCGCGTCACCTCGAACAATCATGAGGTTCCACCACTGGATACATACAATGGCAGCTTTTCAGATAATCAACAAAATATAAACAGGTAAGTGGATATATATTACACATCTTACCGTCACAATTAACCAATATTAACCACTTCAGGTAGAGACATCCGCTATTTTCGTCGTAGCCTACTGATTTATATCTGTATCTGCTACCACTTACGTGTACGGTGTCACGTAATATTTAGCGACTTTCAAAAATATCACATTGAATCAGCCGTACGATTGCCGTTTGATAACAATGTAAATATTCTTTAAAATGAACACTTGTAAATATGGTTATATGAATGTATAGTAATTTTACTAGTATATTTGCAATCATTGCAGACACTGATCAGACTGCACAGATGCACAGGTCTCCCAACATTTACACATTTAAGAAGTCCGACTTTGTCAGATTGTTGTTAATTTTCTTACATTGTACTAAATAATGCACGTCTGCGTGCTTTGTATCTTATCAAAGGGCTGTTCTAGAGGCGTGTAAGTAATATAAAGCAAAAGCACATTAAACGTGTCTAAATTCAAATGAGCCGCTGCGAACAGCAGGGATTGGAGCGTCATTCCAAGAAAATCAATGTGATCGGGACAAATTTAGTGTGTAAATCACCGACTGTGTTATAGTGTGCAGTTATGCAAAATACAAGTACGTACGCCACGGTGCTTTTTCAGGGGCGGATCCAGGAGTTCAGGTTAGGGTGGTGGTGGGGGGGGGTTGCGGGACTTCTTAATTGAAATAGTTTACTATACTGCAGTTATTCTTGTATATCATCTGTTGGCATACACACACAACTGCAGTTATTCTTGTATATCATCTGTTGGCATACAAACACAACTGCAGTTATTATTGTATATCTTATGTTGGCATATAAACACAACTGCAGTTATTCTTGTATATCATCTGTTGGCATACACACACAACTGCAGTTATTCTTGTATATCATATGTTGGCATACAAACACAAGTGCAGTTATTATTGTATATCATGTGTTGGCATACACACACAACTGCAGTAAGTGTTATTCTTGTATATCATATGTTGGCATGCAAACACAACTGCAGTTATTATTGCATACATTTCGGCATACAAGCACGCGTGCAGTTATTCTTGCATATATGTTTGCATATAAGCACAAGTGCAGTTATTCTTGCATATATTTTGGCATACAATCGAAAATATATGAATGAATAACTGCACGGGTGCTTGTATGCCAAAAGATATGCATGAATAACTGCACCTGTGCGTGTATGCCAAAAGATATGCATGAATAACTGCACGGGTGCGTGTATGCCAAAAGATATGCAAGAATAACTGCACCTGTGCGTGTATGCCAAAAGGACACTACCAGAGCCATGATGAAAACACATTTTTATTTGTTTATGTTTTTCAAATCATGTCATGCCCCCATTCGAAATAGCCAGGGGGCCAAGGGGGTCCACCTGTCATGGGATGCTGTAAAAGGTTGGGTGGTATCAATGTGTTCAGTACACTTTCACAAACAACTTCCAGGTGCACAACCCGAAAAATGTACTACTGGAAAAAATATACAACCGTTTTCAAGATGGCCGCCGTCAAATATGAATTTTCTATATTTATTGAATATCCATGAAGATATAGTCACACATTTTGCTGCAATACTAAGGTTCTTTATGTTATAGAGTTTATTTGATAAATCGGTGAATGGAAAACATCACTGGTAGATAAAGAATCCAAGATGGCCGCCAAAATGCATGCAGTATACATCGTAACATGGCATGCAAAATGATTGACGACACTTTTTCAATGTATTATTGTGTCAGAGTACACTAATATCATTTTATTCAATTGGTCTTCTCTAACATATGTAGTTACTGGTGGTGGTGGTGTTGTGATGTGTGAGATGTGTTCAACAACTGCCCGAAACATCACCGGAAGTTCATAGGGCATTTATGCAAGGTGCCTTTGTTGGTAGAAGAGCTGAGGGTCACCACAACGGCGTCTCTCCAGACATGTTGCTTGAACAGACTTACAATAACAGTGCAAAGGAAACAAGTGGACTAGATGGAATAACGACTAATCCCCAGGCTCGAAGTAAGTGGGTGTATACGAAGGCATTGACTGCAACTGTCTCATCAGAATTAAAGAGTATGCTACATCTAGATCCAGAAACAGATAATCCGCATCATGAAAGTGGTCGTGTCAGAATCGAAAGAGATTGTCATGACGTATTAAAGGTAATTGCTGCAATCAAAACGAGCCCATTTGCAACACAACCACATCTCATCAACATAGCTACTGGTCAAAAGGCAGACCCAAATGTACAACAACAACTCTTGAATGTTAAGCAAATCGGTAAGGACTCGTTAAATGATTCAATACAACAGAAGCAGAAGAAAACCAAAGTTGTGAAACTACAAACATTTGCTACTCAGAACAAAACGTCAAAGTCGCGTAAAATAAAACCACAAAGTGGAAAAAGTTACGAAAGTGTACCTCTGCTTCGCATGATCCAGATTGCAGCAAGTGGTGGAAAAATTGATAGTATCAACTATATTGGCAATCATGAATGCAGCAAATATCCACCATCAATATTCACAGAAGATGACCAGATGCGATCGGGTAATAAGGCAAACTTTGTCAATGCCATGAAAACAGAGACGAATGTGAGTTCAGTTGCCAAATTGCCAGAAAGCCAGCTCAAAACAGCAGTTATTGTTGATGCTAGTTTGCCATTCGTCATTGGCTTTCCATAAAGATGAAACATTTGGGCAGATATCCCAGCGATACAAGCACAACTTGCTCTCAGACATACTGGTAAATACGGAATCGATTCACTTTTGCTGTGATAGATATAGGACACCAAGCTTGAAGAGAGCTAAACGTCAAAAACGGAGCCTAAACAAACAATCTGAACCCAAAGTATATGACATACAAGAACAAATTCGTTCTCCAGAACCACTTGAGTTCTTTTCAGTACCAGCCAACAAAGCTGGATTACAGAGATTCCTATGTGACACTTGGTTGATATCCGAAATTGAAGCTCCATCTCCGAATCATGTCAATCTGTATCTTGGAGGTGGATTTAGTGAAGAAACAGACTTTTAAAATTAGTCATGGTTCTTCTACCCCTGTCCCCGAACTTGAATCCACTCAGGAGGAAGCAGACACGCGAATTGTGCTGCATACAATCCACAGTGTTAATCATGAACACACTCAACGCTTGGTCATTCATAGCAACGACACAGACGTGATTTTTATCTTAGTCTATTATACAGCATCTCTACTGAAAGATTTTTCAGAAATATGGATTAGAACAGACAGTGATGCATACCTTCCTATACATGATATAGCTGCAGCATTAGGACCATCTCGATGCCGATCCCTTCCCTTCATTCATAGCCTGACTGGAAGAGACACCACAAGTTTCTTCTATTATACCAGTAAGAAGACATGGTTATCCACCAGCAAGGCCTTCCATCTGCCAGCGATGCAAGACTTTGCCGAAACTCCTGACGTATTCCAGCTTGATGAAAATGTAGCCAAAGAAGCAAAGCAACTGATGATTGGAGTGCATGCTAAATCAACTGATGCAAGCCAATCTCTTGCTGACATTCTAGCTCACAAATTTCTGAACAACAAATCAACACTGTTGAAGATTCTACCACCAACGGAAGGCACATTCCGTTCTCATCTAAAGCGTGCAGCATTGGCAACCACAATAGACAAGTCGGTGCACATTCCTAAGCCAACTCTACCTTCATTTGAGGAATTCGGATGGAATGCCAAATATGATAGCTATGTTCCTGTAACAACGTCTGAACCACTATGGCCTCAATAAATGGCCAGATCGATTGCCTGCAGTTGTACCAAAGGGTGTGGTAATAGATGTTCATGTGTGAAGAGAGGTGTACCATGCTATATTGCTTGTCGATGCACCGGATGCAAGAGAAGTGTTCTCGCGGCTGATGACTTGAACAGTGACATAAGTGAGAGCAGTGATGATGAATCATATATATAAACAGTGCACAAGTAGTGAATGTTAAAGCGAATGCATCACATACATCGTGTTAATCTTTATTTGTTATTACTGAATTTAAGAACTATACATATCAGTATATAAAACAAACAAAGAAACTCAGCAGATGAAAAATACATGTATGCATAAAACATTGGTAAAATATTCTGAATTCAATGACCAAAAAAAAACAACAGTTGTTTGATAGTATACTTTCATCTAAAATCTATAAATGCATTAATAATGTATGCGATACACTCGTCTGCCATGTCCATTCTTTTATAATTAACAACCTGATGTATCACCTGATGGTATGAATGTATTCTGTGACCCATAACACATAGGTTTAGCCAAAGGAATTGTGACTCTATGTGCATTTATACCAGCTATTTAGTCATAAGTATATTTTACGGCGACCATTTTGTAAGTGGCTGCCATTTTTTTCCAGTAGCACATTTTTCGGGTTGTGCACCTGGAAATTGTTTGTGAAGTGTTCATGAACACATTGATACCACACAACCTTTTACAGCATCCCATGACAGGTTGACCCCAAAAATGGGCTTTGGCCCCCTAGCTAAAATACACCTTTACGGGTATGAAATATTTAAAACTTTTATTTTTATATTTGTCGATGAGACGGTTCAAATGGTGGTCACGCACAAATAAAGAATTTATTTAGAATTTTCCACACAAAACGGTATTTATCCCGTCAACACGGTGCGGTGAAACATTTTTGATATCATGTCAATACGACCTAATCACTGCGTATGAATATGTGCGGTAGCCATTTGTATGTGTTGACGAGATAAAGAAAATAGTAGCAGCAGCAGGTTACACTGTACTACTATTTTTCATTTTCTGTCATGCCTTATATGAGCCATTTGTCTACCCACTAACGAGTTATTTTTAATTACGGCGCGTGTTAATTGGTGTTAAATCGCATTTTATATGCCGCGACCAGAAAGGGTATTTTCCGACCTCATACTATTTTTACCAACACGCGTCACGTGACACGGTCAATCATATCACATATTTGACATGCGCAGTGAAGTATCGGAAGTTGAGAACAAAAATCTCTGTTCGAGTCCAAATCTAAATCTCAACGTAACTCTTTCCATTTGGTGATCTGGTCGCCAATATTAACCACTCTCTCTCTCTCTCTCTCTCTCTCTCTCTCTCTCTCTCTCTCTCTCTCTCTCTCTCTCTCTGTGTGTATTGCCTGTCCCTCAGACATTTCGCCTTTTTTTTGGCCGACGCCGTTTCATACAATTTCCGCCCAGGACGTTTGGACATGTTGATACTCTTGTTTACATATTGGGAAGCCTACTGGCGCGCGTAGTTTACTGCGCATACTCACCGCAAGCCGTGATGTGAAAGTCGTCGTCCCTGCACATTATCAAAATAGACTGTTACCGCCGCGCGTCGCTAACAGTAAATTGATAATTAACAAGAAACGAGGCAAAGCCACGAAGGCCAGGTTTTTTCCAAGCATAGACACTTGGATAACATAATTATACCCACTTCTTGTAGACTAGATGGCCGTGGCCTGCATGTCGCGCCTTGGGGCGAGGCATGGACACTAAAAAAATAGATATAGTAGATGGAAAAACTTTAACCAAAAAACTTTAACCGGACACACGGACGAACGGACGGACGTATGCCAAAATGCCGACGATATCGCGCTTTCCGCAAGCAGGTGTGAGACAATGATGATAAACACCCATGTGAAGTATCAAGGTATTGGGTGAAGCAGTTGCAGAGATATAGTACACGAAAAAACTTTAACAAAAAAATTCAAAGTAATTTGAACTTGACATAGGGCACAGGATCGCGCTTTCTGCAAGCAGGTGCGACAATGATGATAAACACCCATGTGAAGTATGAAGGTATTGGGTGAAGCAGTCGCAGAGATATAGTACACAAAAAAACTTTAACAAAAAAAATCAAAGTAATTTGACCTTGACATTGGGCACAGGATCGCGCTTTCCGCAAGCAGGTGCAACAATGATGATAAACACCCATGTGAAGTATCAAGGTATTGGGTGAAGCAGTTGCAGAGATATAGTACACGAAAAGACTTTAACAAAAAAAATCAAAGTAATTTGACCTTGACATTGGGCACAGGATCGCGCTTTCCGCAAGCAGGTGCGACAATGATGATAAACACCCATGTGAAGTATCAAGGTATGGGTGAAGCAGTTGCAGAGATATAGTACACGAAAAAACTTTAACAAAAAAATTCAAAGTAATTTGACCTTGACATTGGGCACAGGGGCCGCACGGTTGGGGGTTAGAATGAAAATATGGATGATGATAAACACCCATGTGAAGTTTCAAGGTAATGGGCGAAGCAGTTGCAGAGATATAGTATAACAAAAAAGTTTTAACCAAAAAACTTTAACCAGACGAACGTTAAAAAGTTAACGTTGAAAATGGCTAAGTCAATGACGTAGAAATAATAGGTGAAGGTAAAAAAATGGTCACATGTTGGATAGTTGTATGTGGTAGGCACCCCTTGGTTATGAAGCTGTGAAAGTTTGGTGGTCCTAGGTGGTACAGTACCAAAGAAATGGACTTCAACACGAAAACTTAACATTGTAAACGCGAAAACTTAACATTGAAAATGGCTAAGTCGACTGCGCGGAAAAAATGGGTGAAGTTAAAAAAAAAAGTAACATGTTGGATAGTGATATGTGGTGGGTACCCCTTGATTATGAAGCTGTGAAAATTTGGTGGTCCTAGGTGGTACAGTACCAAAGAAATGGACTTAAACACGAAAACTTAACATTGTAAACGCGAAAACTTAACATTGAAAATGGCTAAGTCGACTACGCGGAAAAAATGGGTCAAGTTAAAAAAAAAGTAACATGTTGGATAGTGATATGTGGTGGGCACCCCTTGATTATGAAGCTGTGAAAGTTTGGTGGTCCTAGGTGGTACAGTAACAAAGAAATGGACTCAAACACGAAAACTTAACATTGATTGTGGACGCCGCCCGCCCCCCGCCCGCCGCCCGCCCGCCCGCCCGCCCGCCCGGCTTTCGCCAATCCAATAGCCTGGATTTTTTTTCAAAAAACCTGGCTAATAAATGATTATATTTGTATAGCGGGCACTCGTAATTTTTAGAACTGGTGGAATAGTGACATAATTATACACTTATTTAATTCCTATAAAGAACATTTTGTGCCTACTGCGTGGGCATGTACCTTTAAACGTGTCTAAATTCAAATGAGCCGCTGCGAACAGTCGCAGGTGGAAGATTCGGACCTATGACACCAAAAAAATGCCTATTAAAAAAATCCCATTACCCCACCCACTTGGTCTCGTACATTACCATCTTATATAAAGAAAGGTGGATAACATTGTGGCCATTATAGAAAGAGCCCTCTCGTTTCCGACTCGCACAAACACAATACACATCGATTAAATGTATGATTTCTGTCGCTGGCAATCGATAAAGGGATTAGGTGTGTGAATATATTCACTTCAAACCGCTCTTTCCAGCATTTATTCAGTTATTCGCATTTTGTATACCTCATCCAAAGCGAAATTTGCGTGTACGAAAGAATCTCACACAGAATCGGAGGCCGTCCGGCGTGGATTATCGGTCATATTTGACCAATAACTGATCGCCAGCTGAAACTAAAGTGGTACACCATGACCATATACATTAGCAACTCCAACCATACAAAGTTCGTCCAATTGTGAGCGTTCACAGATCTAAATCAAAGGACTGAAAGTCCTGAAATCCTTCGCAGTACGTGCTCAACCATTTTTAGTTAATATTTCGCACAAAAAATCATATATACTCCATTTAAAATCAATATATTCGTTGAATCAGTATACATTATCAATGCTGCAAAAACAATATTTATCGAGACAGAGTAATTGGGCAGTGTATCAGAGCATTAACGGCCAAGAAAATGGATCTGAAGAAACTTGGGAAGGGCAATAAACCTAAAAAGTGCATGAACATTACACCTGAAGAAGAAGAGAAAATGTATTCATCTGGGTCTCTAGGTACAAGTACACCAAAAAGCCTATCACGATATTTTACTATTTCGGAAAAATGTTCGGTCTGCGTGGACGAGATGAAGCAAGATAATTGAAATTCGGTGATATAAGAGATGAAAACGACATCCAATGGGGAAAAGTTTCTCAATTTCAATGAGAGAGCAAGCAAGACCAGGGATGGGGGGAATCTGTCGAATACACGAGAGACCACACCGAAGATATTTGCAACAGACAACACCAGGTATGTTTGCTGGCCTTGTAAGCGCAAAAACTTTTTGAGTCATGAGATATTATCGATAGAAAATTTAATAACTTGAAAACTATCACGGTTGTCATGACGATACTTGGAGAATCGATCAAATGTTCACGAGCGTAATGTTAATTGATCCTCAATATATCAGCAAATATAAATATTTGTTTAGTTATACATTTTTTATTAATTCAAAAATCTCAAGACACAATAAAGTTAGGTGCATACGAGCGGAGGTCCGATGTATTGTGATCACCACTACTTGTAGTCCATAAAAAGTATTTTGCTTTTCATACATTCAGTACAGAAAGTTTACTATATCATTGTTGTTAATAAGATAAATAGGTCTGAATTGGCATGGAAACATCAGCGAATAAAGCTTGTTGCGAACGGTAACTTGCAATCTACTCGTGGACGGTATGGGAGCAAATTGCAAGAGTTACCGCTCGCAAATATATCTGGGCCAGCATGTGAAAAAAATATTGTTTCTTATCACTGTATTTTGTTGATATCGACTTAAATCCATAAATACATCTGAAGTTGAATTTGAGATATAATTCTGTGAATACAATGTACTGTGAAATTTGTTGGAAAAAATATATGTTTTTGTTTGAAATCAATATCGGCCGTCTGGCGTGACAATATATGAGAAACATAACATTTTTTATGGACCAATATTTCCATTTCAGAGACCGAGTCGCCCTGTCAAGATATTTGAGATCTTCAGAAGTCGCCAACCTTCCGAGATGTTGGCTGCTGACAGTCCATTTTACCTGACAGCAGTACCAGAACAACGATTGAAAGGCACAGAAAATGAGCCATGGTATGACATTTATTATGTGAAATAATGCACTATGATTTTTTTCCATTTTGTTTTAAATGTTATTTAAACATTATCATAGGACACTGAAAATCATTACGGACAAGGCTGAAGATCAAATGAAGTTTTATAGAAAGTGACATTAATATTTAGTTAGAAAAGTAAAGTTAGAAAAGTAAAATAGTTATAAATACGACAATGTTTGGATAATTATTATAATTGATGAAAAATGAGATGTAATTCAGTGCGTCTCAATAGTGATCTTAAAATGATTCTACAGCCTGGTCAAAAGTATTTCTTACACATTTTCTCCCAAATATTTATTTTCAGGTATTACCCACGGCCCATGGGAGAGGCTACACTTGGCAGTCTGATGAAGAATGCTGCAGAGCAAGCTGGAATCTCGTCACGGTTGACAAATCACAGTATTAGAAAGTCAACAGTCACCACTTTATCGAAAGCACGAGTTCCCCCACAAAAAAATAATGAAAATTACGGGACATAAAAATATACAATCCATCACACACTATGACGCCGAACTGTCTATCGGAGAACATCGTCAGATATCAAATATATTACAGTCTGGTCAGAATATCGCCCCACCGAGCACAGTACAACAGGGTCTCAATTAATCGCCCCACCGAGCACGGCCACTGTATCTGTCCCTAGTAGTGTGAATGTTCTGCCGTTACAGGAGATCGAAAATGTCACCTCGTCAGCGAACACTTTCTCTGCACAAAAATCCATTTCCTGCAACATTCTTGTCTGGCAATATATTCCACGGTTTCGGAAACTTTGGAGCTGTACCTCCGTGTAGACTCCCTGAGGCTTGTACCTCTATGTCAGAAAAGCGGACGTTAAACCCTATTCACTCACTCACTTTGGAGCTGTACCAAATCACATCTGAAATTTAAATGTGATAAATGTCAATAAAATTCAGTTGTACGAAAATCACCTTATGGTATGCTAGTTGCGAACAGTAACTCTTGCAATCTACTGCCGTACCGTCTGTAGTCTGAGTTACAATTCCAAACATAGGCTTCCTTTGCAGAATAGCGAATCAGATTTTATTCAAACTTCAGCCTATGACTATGAGTGGAATCGCTACTGGATACGGATGGTAGAATGCCAAGTTACTGTTCGCAACTAATTGTAGTGATCTGTATTGTACTGAATATCATGTAATTGGTGTAAAACACACGTAGAAACGAGATATGGAGGGTGATGGTGTTTTTGTAGGGATAGTAAGCAGATTTTCAAGGCAAACACAAAATATTGTCTTTATGATCATTTATTGATGAATTTTGTTCTGTTGCCGTGATACAACCGTAGTACCGATACATGCGATAATTCAATATTGTGTATTATGTTCTTATTTTGTCTTCAGAACAAAATTAAATTCAGCAATTGTTGAACGTGTCGAAATTATTGACAGTCGATCCGATGCTGATGGAGGTGCTTCATATTTTTGCCAGACGATTATATGAAAGTTTTGGGGTATTAACAATATTCATTGATATCCTCGGCAAATAAAACATGTGTTAAATAAACTTACGTGTTTAAGTATGGCTTTTTATCCAAATTTAACGCCTTTTTCCCGGTTTTGTTGTGTCTGTAGTGATGTCAGCCATCTTGGTTTTTCGTGTATTGTCATGTCAATACATTCCACGGTTTCGGAAACTTTGGAGCTGTACCAAATCACATCTGAAATTTAAATGTGATAAATGTCAATAAAATTCAGTTGTACGAAAATCACCTTATTGTATGCTAGTTGCGAACAGTAACTCTTGCAATCTCTGCCGTACCGTCTGTAGTCCGAGTTACAATTCCAAACATAGGCTTCCTTTGCAGAATAGCGAATCAGATTTTATTCAAACTTCAGCCTATGAGTGGAATCGCTACTGGATACGGATGGTAGAATGCCAAGTTACTGTTCGCAACTAATTGTAGTGATCTGTATTGTACTGAATATCATATAATTGGTGTAAAACACACGTAGAAATGAGATATGGAGGGTGATGGTGTTTTTTGAGGGATAGTAAGCAGATTTTCAAGGCAAACACAAACTATTGTCTTTATGATCATTTATTGATGAATTTTGTTCATTTTTGCTTCGTTGGCCAATGGAATTGAAAATGTTGCCGTGATACTACCGTAGGACCGATACATGCGATAATTCAATATTGTGTATTATGTTGTTATTTTGTCTTCAGAACAAAATTAAATTCAGCAGTTGTTGAACGTGTCGAAATTATTGCAGTCGATCCGATGCTGATGGAGGTGCTTCATATTTTTGCCGGATGATTATATGAAAGTTTTGGGGTATTAACAATATTCATTGATATCTTCGGCAAATAAAACATGTGTTAAATAAACTTACGTGTTTAAGTATGGCTTTTTATCCAAATTTAACGCCTTTTTCCCGGTTTTGTTGTGTCTGTAGTGATGTCAGCCATCTTGGTTTTTCGTCAGGTGCGCGAAATGACCTTGTCAATTTGCATAAACTGAATCCATCACAGGATCACAGGCGCTCGGATTGTTCAACACAAATAATAGAGAGTCGCATTTCATCACACTATCGGATTATTTAATGATTAGGATGCTATATTTGTTGAACGGGTATATAATAAATAGGTTATTGGATTTGTACGGAAATATATTTCGGCGTACTCGTTCGTTCGGCGCAACCTATAATTATTCAAACTCTAAGACAACGTTTCCTTTGTGAAGTGTATCGTACTGCATATGGTGTGTAACGTCATTATAGATTAGTTGATGTTTTTAAGTAAAATGGACACCGATTAATAATATCGATGGCTCAAGATGATTATTTAAAGCATGCGGTATGTAACTGTCAAAAAAACAATGTTTCTGTTTTAAATCATCATCATTTCGCTGTCCAATGTTGGATTTTATCGAGCCATTGACCTATGACTATGTAAACGATTCTATAATTTGTCTGCATAAAATGGCGGAAACTACTTTTCATGAGACACGAGGTTAATTGTATCATTGCGCGTGAAAAAAATATACTCAAATTAATACATGTCAGTTTATATTATATTAAATCAGATAAACATTTTGTAATATAAATGTCGTACAGAAAAAATTAACAACACATGTATTACACTACACAATATAATGTTAGCTCACTATCAGAACTATTTTTCATGGCGTATAACTACGTATAAATTACATGTGGAGCGGTCGATCATTGCGCTAAAAATATAACCTTCCTAACAAAATATTTATTATGAAACACGACAGTTAATATTTTATAAAATCACAAACTGTTTTTAAAAATATAACTGTAGCTGAAAAATAATGTAACTGGCCAAAAATGTGAGTGAAACGTTCATAATACACCGCTCGCTTTGGAACTCTCTCACGTGGCGTAGCTAGAATCATGAAGCATGAAGTACGTTCGTTGGTCGACAATTACTCATTTGCATAAAACATGTGTGGTCCCAAAAACCGTATAAGGACTATATCCAAGCAAATATGCTTGGATAAAAACACCTTTTTTCTACTTTCATTCATGATTCGCGTACTATCAGATTATGTCTTCCGGAATCCCGAAATAGGTTGAATGACGTCATTACAGTTTAGATTTAGCCAATCAGAGATGTTCTTTACATAGACGCTTCCGGTTGTATTATGGAAGATGGTGCATTGACCCAGTTCCAGATAATGAACGAAATTAGACAAAAAAGTGTTTTTTAGATCGGTGAACGATCACAATTGGACGAACTTTGTATGGTTGGAGTTTCTAATGTATATGGTCACTGGTCATGGTGCACCACTTTAGTTTGAGCTGGCGATCAGCTATCGGCCAAATATAACCGATAATCCACGCCGGACGGCCTCCGATTCTGTGTGAGATTCTTTCGTACACGCAACTTTCGCTTTGGATGGGGTAATCAAAACGCGAATAACTCAATAAATACTTGAAACAGCGATTTGAAGTGAGTATATTCAAACACCTAATATCTTTATCGATTGCCAGAGACATATTTCATACATTTAATCGATGTTTATTGTGTTTGTGCGAATCGGAAAAGAGAGGGCTCTTTCTATAATAGCCATATGTATACCCACCTTCTATAAATAGAAGATGGTAATGTACGAGACCAAGTGGGTGGGGTAATGGGATTTTTTTAATAGGCATTTTTTTTGGTGCCATATGTCCGAGTCTTCCACCTGTGCGAACAGCAGGGATTGGAGCGTCATTCCAACAAAATCAGCGTGATCGAGACAAATTTAGTGTGTAAATCACTGACTGTGTTATAGTGTGCAGTTATGCAAAATACATGTACGTACGCCACGGTGCTTTTTCAGGGGCGGATCCAGGAGTTCAGGTTAGGGCAGGGTTGGCAATTTCCCGGGAAATAAGAGTATTTCCCAGGACGGCGGGAAATACCGGGAAATACTGGGAAATATGAATCTTGATGGTCTTTTTCATTCCAAAATGTCAAGATGAGTCTCTATATTCCCCTATATCTACTATGGTTTATATCTGTGTAGACTGATAAGCATACAGGTAAAACATTCTGCAATGAAAAAAGAAATAATAAGTTTATTTAGAGAAAAAAAACATTATTATTTTCTAGACAATTTTCTTCCCTATTTACAAGTCTATGTAGTATTTGCCAACTGTCTATTTTATTGTATATGAGAACACCCCTCATTACTATAGTAACCTGCCACTAATAAAAGCTGCTTTTAAAATTTTGAGAAAATCCCTGTTGATAACAGGGATAATCAATGTACAGTGTAAGTGTAATTGTTTTACAACTTGACATGATCATATACAGACCACCTGGGTTCTTATTATACAGTATGACACAAAAGGTGTGAGAGAAGGCTGACAATTAACAGCCTGTTGTCATAGTCTGATATGGTTTATTAAAGTATATTAAAGTCTCATCAATGTACATGCAAATAAGTAGACATTAGTAGGCTTTTGGCTAATTTTAACGATTTTAGGTACTGTATCTCATACGTACCATAGTCTTCACGTTAAATAAATGTCATAATAATAATGCAAATAAGTAATACAAATGCAAAGCATAAAACAACAGTACATTGTCAGTCATATAAGACTTGTAGGAGACTATGTGTATGCACATCATGCATGCTAAGATCATTTATTCTCATTTCTTGATACCGAATATTAGTGTGGGAGAAGGTTGACAATTAACAGCCTGTTGTCTAAACATAGTCTGATCATGATGACGTTATCCTTGTGAATTGTATCTGGCAGACACTCAGATGCTTCCTAAAAAATGAAGAAGTAATTTTAACAAGAACAATTATAACATGAATGATCATGTTATAAAAGAACGCTTTGAGTGTGTGTTATTATTACTGAGGCCAACTACATGTTTGCAAGTAGCATGTAAAGTACTAGATATCAGGGTATGGGATCAGTGGTTTCCGAACCTGTTTTTCCGACGTGACGTATTCTGTGACGTCATTTTTACAGTAAATTTTCTTGAAACTTTTCCAAGCAAACGGACGGATTTCGAATGATATGTATCACACCATAGAAGTGACATACCGGTTCGATGATATGTATCACACCATACATTCACGTTTCTTTAGATTTATATTCACATCCAATGGTAACCGATTCTTCGTCAAAACCAGAAAATTGTTAGATTAAAGCAAACTATACCATAATGCAAGAACTGGCATCATTAAACGAAGCTAATCCCCTCGCACTGGCATCATTTAAAACGAAGCCTAATCTCCTCGCTGGCAGCCTTGATAATACAAAGTACTCCGTGACCTTGGGCGGTCGAACGTGTGGGTCATATGAGTCTACTCATATGCTAAACCATGCTCCATCCATAGACACACATTATGGTCAAATAATATCAAAATCGTGGAAGCAGTTCACAAGTTATTGAAAAATGAAATGTGTTACTAGCGTACGTACATACGTACGCAGTACATGGACTAACGATATACCAGCTCTTGCCTATCGGCGAGGGGATACTAATTGGCAACCTGTTAAGCATTACTGCGTTATGTTTCATTAAACTCTGTCTTTCCATTATAAAGATATTACATTCAACATCCTGCACCAACTTTAATTGACATGGCGCAATTTTAAATATTGCGCGGGCCCAATTTTCCCAATTTTAGTACTTTCCCCTAACAAAAAAACCTGACATCTAGTCGCACGCTGACTGAGCCGCGATCTATAAACTTACCCAGGGAAATAGTGTAACGTGTCCACTGGCGGTTTGTTTCGGTGAGTCCGCACAGTACAACTGTTCAACAGTCCGACTTGGCAACGCCACCTAGCGACTTATCACCGGCACTGCAGTGCATGATATAAAAATCCTAAAACCATCAACTTCTAAAACTGGCGTTTTGAAGAAAGTCATGAAATATGCAATCTTAAATTCGATAAAATTGACGCAGTACAATTTGAACGACGTTATAAGCCAAAGATATGAGTGCCAGAAATAATCCACATTCAGACACATGAAAATGTTTTGCCATTTCTCCATTTCATTGTCGAAACTCCAGACGGTTTTACAGAATGTGAAAACCATAGAAAATGTATACTGGATATAAAATACTCCTACAAGCACCAATATGAACTTGTGAGTGAAATTCACGACAGGTCATACATTACATCGAAACAGAAATCATTGCCTTGAAAAAGTCTGAGAAATATTACACCACACAAGTACACATTCAAACGGCTGTATGTCAAAAATTGTTCTGCGACTTTGCACTGCAGTGGAGTATCCAGATTCATGCAGAGGGGGTGTGAATTGTGAATGGAGTTTGGAAGGGGGTGCGAGAACATACATTCAATTTCTTCCATTGTAGTGATTTTCACATATATTATACAGGTAGTTATTTCCCCCAGAAAACGTAGGTTAAAGTAAAAAAATACACACCTGACCAAATGTTATGGGATGCAATTACACACCATGTCACTGGACTTTGTACTGTACTGTACACCCACTGGTGAATCCATGTGACAAGTGTTTTGTATGATGTGGTGTTTGTGAATGAGCTGATAAGACAAGTGTCGTGCCTTTGCACTTAATGACTGGGTGCCAGACATCCTTCAGCAAAGTTGCAAATCATGATTTGAATTGGGGTCCCATCTGTTTGGCACAAAGTGTTCTTTATAGGAATTAAATATTAAATAAGTATAATTGTGTAACTATTCCAACAGTTTTCAAAAATACGAGTGCCCGCTACATAGAAATATTCACTTAGTAATATTAGGTTTACTGATAGGTTGTATCATCGTGCTATTTTGATTGTAAATGAGGCAGGTCATTTTTAAATTATTTATATCAACTAAATGTGTCACCTGAATAAATATTTGTATTGACTTGTTACAAAATATGATCATTGCACATCAAAAGATAGAGAGAATAAATAGTTGTTTCCATTAACATTTTAAGAGTCAATGTTATCGCCCTTGATATCAAAGTGGCAATTCAAGCTTGATGTAAAAATAATAATAATGTAAAATTAACATGGTTGATATGATTTTTTTAAGAATTTTACCAAATTTTCTACGACGGCCATCTTGGATTATGCGACAACCTCCATTTTAACAAATATGAAAATGCTTCACCCACGCACCACACTGTGAAGTCTGACCAGCGTCGGCCAAACGGTACATGAGAAGAAGACGAAATCTATAATTAAAGGATGACCTGTCAGCGGCCATCTTGTATGATGTATCATCCGATTTTGACAATACCCACGATACCTTCGATTTGATATATATCGGGACCATATTAGGTCAAATTTGAAATATCGCCATGTGCCAAATACAAAATCAATGCGTGAAAAAACAAAAGGAGAACACTGGAATATTAGTGAGGCAAGAGTTGTGATAACTATACAAAAAGGAATTCCAGTTATGCTCGGGACACAAACAAAAATCAGTACATGTATCCGAAAAAAACAAAAGAAATCAGTACATGTATGGTAAGATATGTTATTCTTGCTTTTAAGGACTAGAGCAAGTGAGCGGGGTCTCACACATACCCTCGGCCGTAGCAAAGTCATTTGCCCTTGACCTTTGGCATGAAAGCCGCTTAGGTGAGATATAGAATGAAAATATGGCTGTTGATAAAGAAGTATGTGACATTTCCAGTTGATCCAACATACGGTTGCAGATAAATTGTGTACTTAAAACTTTAATGCAAATATTTCAAAACATTTAACACAATTTGACCTTGACCTTGGGCATGAAAGTCACATGTGTGGGCTATAAAATGAAAATATGGATGTTGATTGTTGATAGACAAATATATGAAGTTTCAATTCAATCTGACTTACGGTTGCAGAGAAATTGTTTACTTAAAACTTTAACGCATATATTTAAAAACATTTAACGCAAGTTTCAAAGTAATTTCACCTTCACTGTGTGCATGAAAGCCGTATGAGTGGGCTATAGAATGTTTGTTTAATGGTGTTTAAACGGCCTATCAACAGCTATGGTCTAATAATAATTTCATCGAGAAAAATAAAGTCAGCCCTGAAATAGAATAACCATGACCTGATGCCAGGTCCATACCACACCAAAGTCACTTGGCCCCTTTCCCTAAAAAAGGATTGCGAATAATCGTAATACTCACACAAGAGATATAACTAGATTCAACTGTCACATACAAAATGCCAAAGACGTATGTGAGGGCCAAACCAGGTCTCCAGTCGGATTTCCGGTAAGGATGTATCGCGATTGTTAAATTACCCATCACATGCACCCACCAGGGCTATAGAAAGAAAATATTGATCTTCTAACTTCATAAAGAAGTATATATATGAAGTTTCAAGTCAACCCGACTTGCGGTTGCAGAGACATTGTGTACTTAAAAACGTTGACATGTTTGATGCAAATATTTCAAAAACTTTAAGTAATTTGACCTTGTGCAGGAAAGCCACATCGGTGTGCTACAGTATAAAAAATATGGATGACGATAAGAAGATTCATGAAGATTCAACTCAATGCGATTTACGGTTGCAGATATAATGGGTACCCAAAAAACCTTTAACGTAAATCTTACGGATGGACGAAAATACAAAAACTATATACACCTCGACATACTTTGTATGCCTGGGTATGAATCATGATTGAAGGCACTGTGTTACAGTGATGCCTCAATATGTTGTTTGTCACATCATGCACTGCAAATGACCAATATCAACCAATTGACCATTTCATTCGAAGTCAAATTTCGAAGTCGAAATTTATTGTACACATGTAATTTGTTACAAGTTTGACCATTGGGCATTGATTTCAATTATAATCATGATAATAGCACAAAAATACATCATTAATTCGTAAATTTTCGTTTCCCTTCGAAAGTCTACAAAGTTTGTCTTTGGTCTATTCTGGATGTTTCAAGTAAAATCCTTTATTGCGAAGATAACTGAAACCATGTGAAACCAACCAAATATAGACTTTATAGACTGGTGGACGTTAAACAGAAATTTATGAATCAAAGATTGAATGCAATACCTTAAATGTTAATCATTCTAGGTTGGCGGTAGGTATTTTAAATTTGCTCAAATATGTGTCTGTGACTGGAGAAATGGGGCTTATGGGATTTGCGACCAGTGTAGATACACATATCCGCACAGGATCTGCACTGTTTCACCATTGCATCAATGAAATCTCCATCATGCTTCTAACAAGCCACATCATTATCAGGCTACAGGAGTGTACTATTTGATCAGGAGCTACACTGGTCACAAATCCCATAAACCACATTCTCCTGTCACAGCCACCGGTTAAAGTAACGGACCAATACCTATAAATACATTAAATATACCTAAAAGCATCAATAAGTGAAATAAAATAGGCTAAACAAATTATTTACTCCCATATATCACACATGGAGTAAATACATTTTGTTTAGCTTATTTTTCTCTCACTTATTGATGCTCTTAGGTATATTTAATGTATTTATAGGCCATGGTCCCGTTACTTCAACCTGAGGTCACAGCCACATATGTGTAAAAGCATAGTAAATATATTTCTGACCATTTCAATATCTAGTCCTTCGAGTGTCACATAATCAGAAATGTACAAATGTCATTCTGTCCACCACAAGAATGAGTCACCGATTCAAAAAATATTGACAAATCTTAAAACTGCACAAGTCAGATTTGTGTGAATAAGATTCATTCTCAATTCCATCAACACAAGAAGTAACATGTCTTCACGACACATCCTTTCAACAGGTTGATTAGATGATTAGAGCAGAAATCAGAGTTAAGAACCACACAAACACTGCCGCTGGCATGGATGGTACTCCGGTTAAATGGTTAATTTTTTGTAACTGAACTTGTCTTTCTCAAGCTCTTCCTCGAGGGTTATATTTTCAGATGTCGCTGATCTTAAGATGATGACAGTCTGTCATGGCGACACTATATTTTGCTTTGTGTAGGTCAGGAACTGGATCAGTTCCATTTCGCGAGTGTTTGGCAACTTGTTGCCCAGGTGGAGTTCGGGCAGCGATTCTTCTGGTGGCCTTTGTCCTTCAACAGCAGAATGAGAAACAATTTCCGCCTTATCTGCTTCTTCTGAAACCGCCCATATACTATCTCAATAGCCCTGCTGGTGTCTGCCTCGACTGCAGGGTGAAGTTGAAGAGGCTCGACGAATAATCCAGATGGCTAAGATATGTAGACGGCTTCCCTGAAACAAACAATCAAACACTATTATGTACATGGTTAGCCTTTTATTGAATTTCTTACCAGTATTAACCATTACTCAGCAAATGACTCCGCTTTAACTTTCCAACATGAAACAGTGCTTAGAGAACTACATCCCACCGGGCATCAAACTCACACACTTGGATAAATGTGGTAAGCGAGTAAGCCACATTGTTCATAGTTGTGAACAGTAACTCTTGAAATCTACAACCGTACTGTCCGTAGCAGAGTTACGTTTCATTCATAGTCTTCCTCTGCAGAATAGTGAATAAGAGATCTGGTTCGCAAATTACATGTAGCAGCTAAAGTTGGGTCCTATCCATAGGTTGAAGTAACGGACCGAGGTATATATATGTGTGTGTTATAGAGGGAGTAACAAAACTTTTTTTAGCTTTTTTTTTTTCGTTTATGGACGCTTTTAGGCGTATTTAATGTATTTATAGACCTCGGTCCATTACAATGTACTTCAACCTGTGGTCCCATCTAGTAGGCATAACAGTTTGCCTATAAGAATTAAATAAAGTGTATAATTGTGTAACTACGGTACATGTATTCCGCCAGTTTTAATTATTAGTGCAGGCCACTATACACATATAATCATTGCAGTAATATTGATTTTACTGATAGTGACTCGCGTGGTATCAGGCTATTTTGATATGCAAATGAGACATGACATTTTTAAATTATTTATACCCATTAAATGTGTCGCCCGAACAAATATTTTTATTGACACATTATAAAGTACGATCATAGTGCACATAACAAAACTAAGCAGACGAATATAGTTTCCATTAACCTTTAATGGAAACACGGTTATCGCCCCTGATATCAGTGACGAAATTCACGTTTCATACAAAAAGAAAAAGTACATGTATATTTTCACGTACATGTACAAATGGGGGGAAAATCCCAAAATCAGAACTGAATATTTACAATAACAAAACTATATATTCAGCGCTGAAATCAGAATAATCCTGATCTGATGCCAGGTCCTCGCCACACCAGAATCACTTGGCCCTTCCCAAAAGCAGTAGGATAAGTAATAATCTTACTACTTTTATAATGGGCAATAACCCAATTCAACTCCAAGGTAACAAAAGAGCCAAAGATAAAAATGTACTGAAGGGTCAAACCAGGCAAATAGTGATTCCTATATGGAGGAAACCACTACCGTTAATTTAAGTCGTCTCGTTCTCCAGACCACCACCCATGTAAAGTTTTGTATTACTTTTATAATATTTTTTTTTGTTTTTTTTTTTTCAGATGGAAAATATACAAATTAGGTCACAATTAACAACTAAAGTGTAAATCAGATCTGATTAGCTATTCTGTAGAGGAAGCCTACGTATATCATTTATTTGTTTGTTGGGGTCTAACGGCCTATCAACAGATGCGATCATTTAAGGCCGGGTCAATGGTTTAGTAATAAATCCCATTACCTGTACAAGTACATGTTCAAGTACATGTACAAATGGGGGGAAAATCCTAAAATCAGAAATTAATATTTACAATAAAAGAACTATATACTCAGCCTGAAATCAGGATGATCTGGTCTGATGCCAGGTCCTCGCCACACCAGAATCACATGGCCCCTCCCAAAAGCAGTAGGATCAGTAATAATCTTACTACTTCTATAATGGGCAATTACCCAATTCAACTCCCATGTAACAGAAAGAGCGAAAGATGAAAACGTGCATGAGGGCCAAACCAGGCAAATCGTGATCCATACGTATTACTTTATAATATTTTTTTTCAGATGGAAAATATACAAATTGTGTCACAATTAACAACTAAAGTGTAAATCAGATCTGATTAGCTATTATGTAGAGGAAGCCTCATGTATGAATGGAATAGTAACTCTGCTACAGACGGTACAGGAGTAGAATGCAAGAGTTATTGTTCGCAACTACAATAACATGGTTCAATAATAATGAGACATCAGTGATTCGATATTTTATGTACATATTGGTGTCGTTTTTCTAGTTTCGATGTAGAACCAATAATTCATTAAACTGTGTTTTATTCCATTGGGTGACAGTCCAGTTGTTACATTCATAACAGTATAGCCAATTGTTCTGTCATTTTTTTAAATTTTATTTCCACTTCAAGGGACCAGGGGTCTCAGAAATGTAATTTCCGTTATGTACATTTACATGACGTAAATATAGCTTTACATTTACATTTTTTTCTTTTCAACGGCATAAAACATACAACTGAAGGGGCATCTATTTAGAAAAGTGTCAAGAATATGGTAAGCTAATTGTATTAGTGCGAAACAGAGAAATTTAGTAGCAAGTCGTGGAATTTCTCATTTATGGCAACCCAACAACATGTATTTAATATGAATCAGTAAAGTTAAGCAAAACAAAATAGCTTGGCAACTAACAGAATGCCGTGTTTTACCACATGTACCAAACATCGTTATATACATGGTATTATACATAGTTTCTTTACTGAAAAAAAAATAAATTTCCTTATAAATTGTGTGATTTGTCAGTAAATTACACCGGGACACCAGATGTACATAAAATATAGAATCACTGACATACATATCTGTACATGTATCAAACCAATGAAAACTGACATTCTGATCTGCATATAAAAAATGTCATTTCGGCTAATTCTGCGCACCGGCTAATGCACAATTCACGTAATGTTTTGCCCAGCTTTAATTACGTCAGAATAAATTATGTTGATTTTGGAATAAATCAGCTGATTAACGGTATACTAAGTCACAATTTTATCCCATTCCGATAGTTTGGTAAAAAGTTATTCAGAACATGGTCAAAATGATTAGTGGTCCTGCTTACTAAATTAATAGATCAACAACAGATCTGTTAAAAAATAAAAAAAGCTTCATAAACCAATAATACACATGCAAATATACCGACATTGGTTATTATTTTATTCCCGTATTATTCGCAAAACTCAAGGACAAAATGGACTGATATTTTGATCAAATTTGGCTGGGTCTCCGCTAGGCGGATACAGATAATAGACGACAGATGAAATAGTAAAAGCCATCTGTTTAGCCGTGATTATCTTGGCTAAGAACTGCCTTGAATGTTCAGGAAATTTAGACTGAATATGGACATTTTCACGAAAATTATTATTAGGTGTGCAGAATTAACAGACACGATTGTAATCCCAACAAACATACAGTCTCCACCCCGCCCATATTTCGCGAGGTCACCCCAATGAAGCAAAGAAGTCCCTCATCACCACCCCAGACCAAACATGGGTACCTGTGTACAATAAAATTTTAGGAAGCCCACCCACTGCAATACAAATACTTAATACAAATACTGCATTTCAATTTTTTTACTTGTTTGGTCACTGTTGTTTTAGTTTTTCTAAATCGTGTAAACACGTGACTTTCTGAAAACACTTGTCTTAAGAAAACAACATGAATAATCAGACATGTAAAATATTGGTGTGTGCAAAGCCACATACACGGTGCGAAGCCGGGTACACTTACTTAATAGAAATACTGCACCGGCCTATATTCATGATATTTCGGGGAAAAGTCACACTGTGCAAAATGCAGTGTACCTGGATTCGCACACCTCAATTTTTTACTTATTTCATCACTGTTGTTACAGTTTTTATAAACACATTTGACTCTCGTGGGGGGGGGGGGGAAGAATGAAAGTAGTGTCTTTTTTAAGTGGCTAAAAGCCTATACTATATAGACAATAGATAACAGATAATAGCCTAAATAGATAATGAATTGACTTGTTGGACTGAAAACATATATTCAAAGTGAATCTACAAGTATCGAGGTGCCACAAACACACAGAGTCCGAGAGATGCACCATAAATTAGCTATTTAAACAACAATTGTGGAAACAACATTGGTCGAGAACCAATGACTCGGCACATGCACAGGCACAGGCAATGTTGAATATCCCCCACCCACTTGAATTCATGTTAGATTGAATACAATGGAATTATTTTAGTAGCCCTGTGGTTAAAAGTGCTGTCGAAGTCAGCACGATTCAAATATTGGTCAACAGTAATAAAGAAATAATTCCTACCTGAAACGAATGTTTCGTGTCTGGCAGCTGGTAGACTTTAAATGTAGGTCAATTATTGATGCGTCTTGGCTGTCGCCGTATTGTCCTCTCAACTTTAGCAAATTTGCAGAAATGTACGTCTGTAGCATTCACAAATCGTCGAGTACACAATGAGTATCTGTATTTCCGTATTTAGAGCTTATCAACAATGAAGACAGCAATAATGACACGATGGCTTCGACCAGTACGTGTAATGGCAATATGACCAATCATTGTATTATTACGCGTTTGGCAGGACACGAAATATAGTATGACGTCACAATGAAAATAAAATCGCATTTAACAACAAATAGCTGACTTTTTAAACGTAAATTTGTTATTGGTTGGTATATTACATTGTCCTGTGTCCAATAAATTGGACACATGACACTATGGCGTTTAGTAAAAAGGTTCAAATATTGACTCTATATGTGCCGGACGTTCTAAATGAGGCTCCATACGGGATAATCTATTTAAACTAAATTTCATTGGGAAGCTATTTTTTTGCAAATTACATGCGTATTATTATTTTAATATAACCTATCAATGTTTACAGGTGTTAGCATGTTTCAATATTGAACTAACATATAGCTTGTTGGTATTGGCACACTTTCATTTTACGAAGTTTCCCGCAGCGAACCTCATTCGGCCCATCGACCGATTGTAATTATAGAACGCCTGTAACTATTCACGAGAATATAGGCGTTCTATGAAAAAAATAATACAACCAAAATATAATAGTCATGGTTGCCAAATATTCCACCTGATGAGTACCCCTAGTTGGGAATGAAACAGATCTATACATTGTAATTAACCCCTATATCTAATTAGTAAGTTGTTGATTGTTTAATTAACTATTACCGAGCTTAAAACTTAATTTAAATAACTTTAATTATCAAATAATAACATCAAAATTTATATTTCCCGGTAATTCCCGGTATTTCCCACTTTGGGGAGTATTTCCCGGGACGGGACGGGAAATACCGGTATTTCCCGCCGGGAATTCCCGCCCCCTGTATTTCCCGGCCAACCCTGGGTTAGGGCGGTGGGGGGGGGGGGCGGGACTTCTTAATTGAAATAGTTTACTATACTGTTTGTTCGTGGACCAAGTGGAGCTGGGGAGACTGTGTCCGGCGGTATGCCCTCTGGAATATGCTTGATATTTACACCCCATTTGCTGCGTTATGGCGCATTTTAGAGCAAAAATATCTTTATTCGCCAAATTATAGGGGTGGGGGAGAGGGGGTGTTGGCTGTTTCTTTGTTTACAAAGGCGCTGAATGTACTTTTTCTGAAACACTACAAAATTAAATTGCACATTTCATTTTCAAATTAATTATTCCCGACGAGAGAATATACTGCCGGTATTTTTATCGGGACATGTAACAATTATACAACCATGTATGTTACCAGGCCCGTAGCGGTGTGTAAAACAATGCCACGGCAGCCTTTTTAGCGGGAAAAATTCCACTTAGACCCTCAAAATCGCATTTTCTACATTCTAAAGTCACCGTCGGAGCATGGATTATGCTTACATTTAAATACATTATTGCGTTGTTATTGGATGTTCAACGCATGAAGCTGACGAAAAATACAACAAGAGCTGTAGGAGAACAGCATAGCTCGACTACGAGGGTAGTCGATGTACACATAGCTTGACAAACAAGGTGGCTGCGGCCTGCATACAAACTTTAACCAAGGTTGACTAAAAACCTTAACCGAGGGAAATTAAGTAAGTAATTCAAGGTTAAATGTAGGTCAATATCAGATATAGGTCAGGGGTTATTGATGTACATCACTAAGAGATGAAGTTTTCCAAGTATGGTTGCTGTAGGCCCAGGAGTATTCAAGCTTGACTAAAAATCTTAACCAAGTGGAAATAACTAAGTAATCCAATGATAAAAGTAGGTCAAGGTCAACTATAGGTCATGGTTATTGATGTATCACTAGGAGATGAAGTTGTCCAAGTATGGTTGGTGTAGGGCCAGGAGTATTCATCTACAAGCTTGACTAAAAACCTTAACCGAAGAGAATTAACTAAGTAATTCAAGAGGAAATGTAGGTCAATGTCAAATATAGATCAGGGGTTATTGATGTACATCCCTATGAGAAAAGGTGGTCCAAGTATGGTGTATGTATGCACAATAGTATTATATGTATAAGCTTGAGTAAAAACCTTAACCAAGGGGAATTAAGTAAGTAATTCAAGAGGAAATGTACATCCCTATGAGAAAAGGTTGTCCAAGTATGGTGTATGTATGCACAAAAGTATTCTATGTATAAGCTTGAGTAAAAACCTTAACCAAGGTTGACTAAAAACCTTAACCAAGGGGAATTAACTAAGTAATTCAAGGTTAAATGTAGGTCAAGGTCAAATATAGGTCAGGGGTTGTTGATGTACATCACTAGGAGATGAAGTTGTCCAAGTATGGTTTATGCAGGGCCAGGATTATTCCATATACAAGCTTGTAATTCAAGAGGAAATGTAGGTCAAGGTCAAATATAGATCAGGGGTTATTGATGTACATCCCTATGAGAAAAGGTTGTCCAA
Source organism: Conchocele bisecta (assembly GCA_029237695.1). Lineage (NCBI taxonomy): Eukaryota > Metazoa > Mollusca > Bivalvia > Lucinida > Thyasiridae > Conchocele > Conchocele bisecta. Next base: position 61,560,589 of record CM055278.1, on the reverse strand, counting down.
GTATGGTGTCTGTATGCACAATAGTATTGCATGCACAAGCTTGATTAAAAACCTTAACCAAGGTTGACTAAAAACCTTAACCAAGGGGAATTAACTAAGTAATTCAAGAGGAAATGTAGGAAAATGTTCTTCCCGCTTTCTGAGATGTATGTTTAATTCCGAGAGTCGGGGGAATGGACAGTTGATTTTTATTTTGTTTAAAAATGCCCTGGGTGTCCGACTACCCTCTAGACCCCATCGGGCGCAGAAGTCATTGATATGTGCAGCCATAGGCCTATCCAAATTCTGGGCATTCATTTCTACAGAAAAAAATGCATTTGTTTCAATCACCGATACGATGTGCATATAATTTACAATTGCCAACACCAGGAATGCCGTTTAGTTTTTTGGTCTTTGGTGACGTATTGTCTAAATCAATAAACCACGTCACAATTAACTGTAAACGTCAATTCTGAAATAATTACAATGTATCTTTCTGACGACACACGTATATGAATCTATTATGGCGATGGTGGCAAATTACGAAGCCACAGGTCGGCTAATTATAGATTTAAGTTGCATTGTACAAACGTCGCCGTTTCAATAACGTCATTTTCTCGACGACATTACGTTTTTTTCCGTGCGTGATTCACATGGTGCTACAAAAAGTGAGATATAACAAAAACTATTAATATAATTGCATTTTTTTTTCAGAATAAAGTTTTTGAAAGGTGTCCACATCAGAAATGTAAAAAAGTGAAAATCAAAAATTGTCATTAAGGCTGGTTTTCCCAGAGCGCGGCCCATATGTACTGAAACTATTTCTGAGAAAGTATCCCACATAGTAGCACGGCTATCTAAAAAACAAGTTTCTTTGGTAATGGCGACAACTAATTTCCATGAAGAGAAAGCGTATGCATGTAACAAACAACTTTATAAATGCCAACATCGTAATCCTTGACCATGAAACTATAGGCAGACACCATTTTTGTGAATTTATAGTGCATAGTTATTGACCTATGACAGGAAATAGGTTTTGCGGTAATGGCGGCAAATAAATTGCATATTAAAAAAGTTGCCCAAGGTCGTCAAGAGGAGAACCAAGCTGAATTGTTTCAAGACACCCGTGTGAATGTAAAGCCACCAAAAAACCTTGCACTATAGACAATTCATAGGTCTGGTAGAGCGGCCAATGGACTACTCACATAGGAGACGCGCTATGTGATTTTATACCTTCGGACATCTGCGTAATTTTATGAAATAAGTTTACAAAATTTACAATATTTTCCATAAAGGGCGTCAAAAGTTGACAAATTTTTTAGAGTACATGCGGAATGTACTCTGAAAGTTGACTTTATTTATGAAAAATAATTGTAAACTTTGTAAACGTATTTAAGGACCCGTTCTATACCTGAGCATCGTTTGATTCAAAGACAATTGCTTCGTAAATGTGAGTAGCCAAGTCGGCCATCTTTGTGTGTTCCAGCCATCGGCCAGTTTCACCTGTTCTGCCGTTTGACAAAGAATTCAAAATGTGAAGTAGAACATATGATAAAAACATGAACAACCATTATAAATACCCTCATACACAGAAAATCGCCCAGTGAATCACTTACCTGGCAAACCACACAACACATACCATATGTACCCACTACTGTACTCTGTTATTAGCTATCAAATCCAGTGACATACATGTAAACAGTTACCCGAGTGTATTATCCCTGGTGTCTACTCACCTACTGTGCGAGTAAATAATGCTTTACCTATGGGTAAAGTGTACACTAACATCGGCTGTGCAGCAGATTGAAAAGTTTACACATCAAAATATATTTTGAGATTGATGAGAAATGCTCAGATATCTCGTGTTGTATAGTTAGCTGGCATAATAGTTAGGTTTGAGGCGGCTTTCAGCTGCGCCGAAAACCTATTGTATTCGTTGGGGTTTTTTTTGTTGTTTTTTTTATTCAGCCGTTGTCTACAGCCCAAACCGCTGGTCGGATCGACTTCAAATTTTGCATGCCGATTCGGATCAAGTGTGAGCAGAGACTTAGAGATTTTCAGAAATCTCTTAATGCCACTTTCCACGAAACCGGAAGTGACGTCATACTTTCTATAACTTCCTTATTTTCCAACCGATTTCAAAAAGCTGACAAGATTCTCTATCTCGGACTCGCTGACAGTTCTCGGCTATCTGGTCAAATAAGAGAGCTATAGGCATTTGAAGTTGAAAAATGTACATACTTTTCAACGATTTTGCCGAATTTCGGCTGATAACGGGTGGTCTTTACAAACGTTTTCCAATTTGTACAGTTATGTCAGCAACATAATTTCTTGCCAGTGTGATAGGGGAGTGTCAGGCACATAAAAGATGATAATTTTCAGAGCTCTATCTTGACTACTTCCGGTTCTATTGGATGTCAAAGATGAACGTCTTTTTTTCAAGTTTTCAAAATAGAGCAAACGGATGTGACGTCAGCTTCGTTATTTATCAATAGATTTCAAAATTTCTTGCTGCGGTCGATATTTCAGTCCTTTAGCTAAAACTTTCCCGCTTTGTGCCCGGCCTATGGTGAAAAACAAACGAAAATTTCACTGGCGGAATATTGCACATATTTAATTTCAGTTTTATTAGGTGTATTTACAAATGGCGTAAACTGCAATTTAAGGGCGATAACTATCGAAAAATAATCATCCGCTGACTTACGGGCTCCTTCCATCTACACCAAACCGCTGGTCGGATCGACTTCAAATTTTGCATGCCGATTCGGATCAAGTGTGAGCAGAGACTCAGAGATTTTCAGATATCTTTGAATGCTACTTTCCACGAAAACGGAAGTGACGTCATACTTCCTATAACTTCCTTATTGTCCAACCGATTTTAAGAATTCTTTTTGCATTGGAAAGATGACAAAATTCTCTATCTCGGACTCACCGACAGTTTTCGGCTATCTGCTCAAATAAAAGAGCTATATGCATTTGAAGTTGAAAAATGTACATACTTTTCAACGATTTTGCCGAATTTCGGCTGATAACGGGTGGTCTTTACAAACGTTTTCCAATTTGTACAGTACTGTCAGCAACATAATTTCTAGCCAGGGTGATAGGGGAGTGTCAGCCGCATGAAAGATGATAATTTTCAGAGCTATATCTTGACTACTTCCGGCTCTATTCGATGTCAAAGATGAACGTATTTTTTCAAGTTTTCAAAATAGAGCAAACGGATTTTACGTCAGCTTCGTTATTTATCATTCGATTTCAATTGTTTTTGCTGTAGTCGATATTTCAGTCCTTTAGCTAAAACTTTGGCTGAGGATCGAACCCAGTATCCCTCGCTCCGAGTCCATCGCTCTACCTCTAAGCTAACCGGCTCCACATCGGTGTGATGATGCGAACACAATAATGTTGGACTGTTCATTCTAAAACTTCAGAAATTCTTTTTGCAACCGATAGTTTACACCTTGGGCTAAAGCTTAGTTACACATGAAATCAATGTTTGAGGCTCAAACCGTTGATGCAGCTCAAGCTGCTCTAGTTATAGCTTGCCATTGTTATGTCTTTCTATTATGTATTGTACCAAATTATAATTGGTTTGCTGTCATATTATTTGCTGTATGCGTCATCAAACGCACAAAGTAGTGAAACTGTACGATGACTTGTACATACAAAGATTGCGTAGATAGCAACTCAATGCTCCATATAGTATACAGTAACAAGACAATATTCACATATGTTATATTCATATATCACATCATTCTTATGAAGCAATTATCATTGAAGTCAAGTGTATCTATATACGACTTAATAATACCTTAATTAAATTACGCAGACGTCCGAAGGTACAAAATCGCATGGCGTGTCTCAACTGTTTTCTAATTCTGTTCCAAACTGCTTGTATCACATATTTGTATATCACTTACCATATTTAAATAAATGTTGTTTAAAATAAAGTCACACCCACTCTCTACTATTACGACTATCGCCATTTCACTTCCAAGTAACTGCAATGGACATTCCCATGCTATTTCCAGACTATTCCATTTTCCAGAAAGGAATACTGTTCTAGAAATAGGAAAATGTCCGCAAATAGTGCAGATCCTGACGAGACGCGTTATGATAGAGGTATGTAGTGTTGAACGGGTCGTTTTATATAACTACAAGTGCATGTCATATTGATGATTTGTCACCACGTGATTAAGCAGTGTTACGGCGTAGCATCGAACATCCCATTAGCCGATAGTTGGATTGCGTGCACACATGCACATGATGTAATTATTATTCGAATGAGTGGACCAGTCAAGGAAGTTGTTTGTTTGTTTGTTTATTAGTCTTTAACAGCTAAGGTCATGTAAGGCCGGGCAAACGGGTTCACTCCCATTTTAACCTGCTGCATTGGGGGGAAAATCCCAAAATCAGAACGGAATATTTACATCGAGAACAAATATATTCAGCCCTGAAATTAGGATAACCTGATCTGGTGCCAGGTCCATACCACACCAAAGTCACTTGGCCCCCTCCCCTAAAATAGGATTACAAATATCGTAATACTCTCATAAGGGGTATAACCAGATTCAACTGTCACATACAAAATGCCAAAGACGTATGTGAGGGTCAAACCAGGTCTCCAGTCGGGATTCCGGTCAGGATGAGTGAGTGAGTGAGTGAGTGAGTGAATAGGGTTTAACGTCCGCTTTTCTGACATAGAGGTACAAGCCTCAGGGAGTCTACACGCAGACGGGTCAACGGGGTCGAGTCCCGTATCCACCTGTCCGAGGGGGGTAAATCCCAACTTCAGAACTCAATATTTACAATCAAAATATATATTCAGTCCTGAAATTAGAACAACCTGATCTGGTGCCAGGCACTCGCCACACCAGCATCATTTATCCCATCCCTAAAAGTAATAGGATTAGCGCTAATCTTACTTTTATATATGGGGCATAGCCTGACTCAACTCTCACATACAAGAAAGCCAAAAATTTACACGAGGGCCAAATCCGGTATAGTGGGTTCCGGAAAGTATGAACACAATCGTTAAGCCAGTTTAGTCGCCTTTTACGACAAGCAATGGCTACTGTAGCACTATTCTCAGGATCAGTTGATCCCGCCCCGGTGCCTGCACGGGCCGGTCAGGATGAACCCCGATCGTTAAATTACCCATCACGTGCTCCCACCCACCAAGGAAGTTGTACGACTACATCTGAGAAGTATTAACTTTCACCAAGGCCGGTGTTACGATCTTCAGTAATCCCAGTCTCTACCTTACTATGACATTATACGCCGATGGCAGGGAGGCCAGTGGAGGGTCTCGCAGCACAGAACTGCACGACACTCCATTGACTATTCCCTCAATCCATGCATGTCGACTCTCCGGTACGTAGAATTACTACACATCGGGAGACAGATTCGCATAAGCAATTTGCTTTCTTCTGAATCCCATATATATTACGCTAGCCTAGCTCCCTCGCATTTAAGTCCTTCAAATTACGATCTGTGTACAATATAGGAATGAATGGCCTTTTTGTGGAATTTATCGGGGTATAAACTTGGAAAAGTCGCGGGAATACTGGACGAAGGCCGGAAGGCCTCGTCCAGTATTCCCGCGACTTTTCCAAGTTTATATCCCCGATAAATTCCACAAAAAGGCCATTCATTCCTTATAATTCCAGCATTTGAAATAAATTCATCAAGAAAATGTGTTTATTTTCCGTTTTCTTAAGAATTATTTTAACTGCGCCTCACTGTTACGGAAAGTAGTTCGGCGTGGAGTTTACTGGGATATAAATTCTGGACAGAGACTTGCTAAGGACCAATCAAATGTTAGGGAATTGTGTAAATATTTTTGTGCTGGAATTATTAACTTGTACTTATTGCGTTGTAGGTTTTTGTTCATTTTTTTTTGTTCATGGGTGCATGTATCTGGTCTATATTTCAAACATTCCTTGACAATATATGGCTGTGACTGGAGTAATGTGGCTTATGGTACAGTGAAATCTCTCTAAACCAGACACCAATAAAACATTTCTGATCTTATTTTTGATGAGTTTATTGGTCATCATTTATCTCCGGTGGCAATGTCTGTTCGGTATCGCATAGCACACACCTATGGCTCAGAATGATCAAATGCCTGATTTACAATGAACTCCCTCTAAGCCACGCACTGGGGACCTCCCAAGGTGTCCGGTTTAGAGTTCACTGTATTTGTAACCAGTGTACCTCCTGATCAAATAACACACGCCTGTAGCATGATAACACACGCCTGTAGCATGATAACACACGCCTGTAGCATGATAACACACGCCTGTAGCATGATAACATGATACATGGAAATTGCTTCTTAGGTGAAATTGATTCATTGATGAAATTGCGAACGATGCAAATCCTGATCAGGATGCACAGGCTGATCCGGATCTACACTGTTCGCAACACCCACAAGACCCTCGATGATGGAACACGAACTGAATTGTTGAAAATAGCACCGTTACCAATTGCCTTAAAGGTAACACATACAACACAACACAAACTCGAGGGTTCTTGGGGCCGTTTCACTATAGTTTGTACGACTAAAATGTTCTTAAGTGAAAAATTATGATAGTCTGTACATTTCACAATAACAATGTTTTCTTGTACACAATTATTGGATTTACATTCATTGAGCATAGACTGCATTTGCTCAACGAATGTAAATCCATCAATTGGAATTTCCAGACAATCCTAAATTTGCACGTACGAACATCTTAGTCGTAGGAAGTTTAGCGAAACGAGTCACTGGTCCGAGGGAACACGTGCCGAATGACGAAGACACCAGGGGCCTGTTTCACTAAACGTCGTTTGTTTGTTTGTTTATTAATGTTTAACGGCCTATCAACAGCTAAGGTCATGTAAGGCCGGGCAAACGGGTTCGGTCCCATTTTAACCTGCTGCATTGGGGGCAAAATCCCAAAATCAGAACGGAATATTTACATCGAGAACAAATATATTCAGCCCTGAAATTAGAATAACCTGACCTGGTGCCAGGTCCATACCACACCAAAGTCACTTGGCCACTTCCCCTAAAATAGGATTACGAATATCGTAATACTCACATAAGGGGTATAACCAGATTCAACTGTCACATACAAAATGCCAAAGACGTATGTGAGGGCCAAACCCGGTCTCCAGTCGGGATTCCGGTAAGGATGAACCCCGATCGTTAAATTACCCATCACATGCTCCCACCTGCCACCCACCACTAAACGTCGCACGACTACAATGTTCATAGGTGTGGAATGTACGTAATATGACGCTTCCATGCGCGCCAGCGCTGTGCTTCGCGAGTAGAACGTAGAACGACGGGCGGGGTGGGGCTGACGGTATGATGTGGGCTATTATCAAGTGACGAAGGTTCGCGGACATATTGCGTGTAAAACATGAATAAATACAATAAAACAAGAAAGTTAGCATGTAACCTGTTTTCGAAATTCGAGATGAGAGAGTAGGACGCATGTTCTATGAGGTAATCAACAGCAGCTATTGATATGTACATAAGTACATAAGTAAGTGGGCATGTAGCTGAGAAAACACACACTACGACATGGACATGTTCACGCACACACGCACGCACACACATATGAATTCATACATACATAGGCATACACACATACATACGCACGCACACAAACACACACAGGTTATATGCCGGTGCAGGCGCTGATCTGTGTCTATGTCTATGCTGGCCACACAAGTCGTAAGGTTCCCTTTCACAACCTTTGGCCTTGATTAATTTATACAGCATGTTACATGCTTAGTGACAATTGGCTCCATTATAAAAGAAGAAATTATACTAATATTCCTCTTTTTCGGAGGCTGATTTGCATTTTTTAATGCTCTATTTGTTCCATTTCTGGACCCCCAGGGTGAAGATTTCCACACCCATATGTAGTGATTTTATCAACACAAAAATTTCACTTTTAGATATAAGGGGGGGGGGGCGGGAATTTCCTCCTCTCAACGAATCCATCCACATTCATTCGGGATAATGCATTCATTCGGGATAACGTACAGAATTTAAAGAAAAAAAGTGATAAGAAACATCATTTAATTTAATAAATATATTAATATGGGTCTATATATAATGTACAAATACGAAATATCAAATGTTCACATAATATACATACAATCAACGACAAAAAGTAGAAGAAACCAACCAGAGGGGGCGGGGGGGGGGAGGGGGAATTTCCCCCCCTGTGAGAAACATATCACAATTTTGATGCTTTTCACATAATATTCACATAACATACAATGAACGACAAAAAGTAGCAGCATAACAACTGTATGTTAGCCAATTATCAATGAAATGCATGTGTGAAATATCAAGAAGTTTTACCACCCGCCCTACATGAAGCACAGTCTGTGAGCTTGACATTGGGGCTTAGGCCATGAGGTTCATCAATTTGCTAGCCTACAGCATGATGGAAAGCACACACTATAGAAACTGTACTGTATCGGACTGCTAGCTGATCAGTAAATACACACAAATGTACACTAGAGAAAACTAAATAATCCCATCTTAGCTACTTGAATTCACAGAAAGAATACGACACTGATTGATTGGATATATAAAGTACATGCAACATAATATCATATACAATCATGACAATAGGGAACACTTCTGTATCACGGAAGTACTGTACATACAGCACTAACTTTCAGCACTGTCAGGCATCTTTGGTACACCATATCACTTGGTCTCAGGTGTGAATCCCCGTAAGAAAATGTGGCTACACTGCTGAACGGCTGGCATTCTCAAGGCCTCCAGAGGTGCGAGTGGCCAGCCCTGAAAATAATTACAAATCACTTGAATTTTGAACAAGAACACTTAAAGCAAAAACAAGTGTGAAATAGCCAAGAGACGCATCTAAATGCTGCCTGGACTGGCTAAAAGTACAAATTTGGCCCTTTAGGCATGGGTGGGCTATAGAATGAAATGAGATGTGCTGAAAAAGCACATGCAGTTCCATGTCAATCATCCTTGTGGTTGCAATGACACCCGAAAAGGTAATAATGCATATTATCTAAGGCCTTGATAAGCAAATATAAAGATGGTAAAACTAACGAATGTTTACCACAGCAACACAAAGTTCGATAAAATTGGATAATATGTGTTTTGTTAAAAGGTCCTGTGTCTCAGATGTGGATGAAATGTGACCAAAACAGTTGGAACATGTAACTAGAGCAAGTGAGCAGAGAATCACAGATACCCCCGACCTCTGCCTGAACCGACAAAAAAAAAACTTAAACGCAAATCTTACGGATGGACGAACAGATAAACGAAATGACAAAAAAAATATATACACTTCGACATACTTCTTGTGGTTTTCTGAATATATATGACCCTATGGGTCACATGACCAAAAGTGTTGAAGGTCACAATATATACGACCGTTGAGGCATGGCCAGTTAGCAACACATCGTCTCCTCATGGTAATCATGTATGGCAAATCATTTCATCGGTTTTGAAAGTGTATAGCAGAAACAAAAGCGCATGCACATTCTTGACATTTGACCTATAAGTGTTACCCTGAACTTGGACATAAAGATGTGTGTATTGAAATCGACATCATCAAGGCAAAACATTTGAAAATCCATTCATCGGTTCAGATTTGTCTCCGAATTTAACAAGAGCTGTAGGAGAACAACATAGCTCGACTACGAGGAATGTCGATGTACACATAGCTTGACAACAAGGAGCCGCGGCCTGCATAAAAACCTTAACCAAGGTTGACTTAAAAAGCTTAACCAAGGGAAATTAAGTAAGTAATTCAAGGTTAAATGTAGGTCAATGTCAGATATAGGTCAGGGGTTATTGATGTACATCATTAGGAGATGGAAGTTTTCCAAGTATGGTTGCTGTAGGCCCAGGAATATTCCATATACAAGCTTGACTAAAAACCTTAACAAAGGGGAAATAACTAAGTAATCCAAGGATAAAAGTAGGTCAAGGTCAAATATAGGTCAGGGATTAGTGATATACATCACTAGGACATGCAGTTGTCCAAGTATGGTTGCTGTAGGCCCAGGAGTATTGCATATACAAGCTTGACTATAAACATTAACCAAGTTTGAGTACAAACCTTAACCAAGGGGAAATAAGTAAGTAAGGTTAAATGTAGGTGAAGGTCAAATATAGGTCAGAGGTTATTGATGTACATCCCCTATGAGAAAAAGTTATCCAAGTATGGTGTCTGTATGCACAATAGTATTCCATCTACAAGCTTGACTAAAAACCTTAACCAAGGTTGACTAAAAACCTTAACCAAGGGGAATTAACTAGGTAATGCAAGGTTAAATGTAGGTCAAGGTCAAATATAGGTCAGGGGTTGTTGATGTACATCATTAGGAGATGAAGTTGTCCAAGTATGGTGTATGTATGCACAATAGTATTCCATGTACAAGCTTGACTTAAAACCTTAACCAAGCTTTACTAAAAACCTTAACCAAGGTTGACCAAAAACCTTAACCAAGGGGAATTAACTAAGTAATTCAAGAGGAAATGTAGGTCAAGGTCAAATATAGATCAGGGGTTATTGATGTACATCCCTATGAGAAAAGGTTGTCCATGTATGGTGTCTGTATGCACACTAGTATTCCATGTACAAGCTTGACTAAAAACCTTAACCAAGGTTGACGTAAAAACCTTAACCAAGGGGAATTAACTAGTAATTCAAGGTAATATGTAGGTCAAGGTCAAATATAGGTCAGGGATTGTTGATGTACATCACTAGATGAAGTTGCCCAAGTATGGTGGGTGTATGGCTAGGAGTATTCCATATACAAGCTTGACTAAAAACATTAACCAAGGGGAATTAACTAAGTAATTCAAGAGGAAATGTAGGTCAAGGTCAAATATAGATCAGGCGTTATTGATGTACATCCCTATGAGAAAAGGTTGTCCAAGTATGGTGTCTGTATGCACAATAGTATTCCATGTACAAGCTTGACTAAAAACCTTAACCAAGGTTGACTAAAAACCTTAACCAAGGGGAATTAACTAAGTAATTCAAGGTTAAATGTAGGTCACGGTCAAATATAGGTCAGTGGTTGTTGCTGTACATCACTAGGAGTGAAGTTATCCAAGTATGGTGTATGTATGCACAATAGTATTCCATGTACAAGCTTGACTAAAAACATCAACCAAAGGTCAAATATAGATCAGGGGTTATTGATGTACATCCCTATGAGAAAAGGTTTTCCAAGTATGGTGTCTGTATGCACAATAGTATTGCATGTACAAGCTTGACTAAAAACCTTATGAGAAAAGGTTGTCCATGTATGGTGTCTGTATGCACACTAGTATTCCATGTACAAGCTTGACTAACAAGAGCTGTAGGAGAACAGCATAGCTCGACTACGAGGGTTGTCGATGTACACATAGCTTGACAAAGAAGGTGGCTGCGGCCTGCATAAAAACCTTAACCAAGGTTGACTAAAAACATTAACCAAGGGAAATCAAGTAAGTAATTCAAGGTTAAATGTAGGTCAATGTCACATATAGGTCAGGGGTTATTGATGTACATCACTAGGAGATAAAGTTTTCCAAGTATGGTTGCTGTAGGCCCAGGAGTATTCCATATACAAGCTTGAGTAAAAACTGCAACCAAGGGGAGATAACTAAGTAATCCAAGGATAAAAGTAGGTCTCAAATATAGGTCAGGGATTATTGATGTACATCACTAGGAGATGAAGTTGTCCAAGTATGGTTGATGTAGGCCCAGAAGTATTCCATATACAAGCTTGACTATAAACATTAAGCAAGTAATTCAAGGTTAAATGTAGGTGAAGGTAAAATAAAAGGTCAGGGGTTATTGATGTACATCCCTATGAGAAAAAGTCATCCAAAAATGGTGTCTGTATGCACAATAGTATTCCATCTACAAGCTTGCACTACCTGAGCTATTTACAACTTATAATAAACCTACATGGTCAGGATTTATTTTATAAACTTTTTATAAATTAATTATTATCATGAACGGACTATTTCAACATTTGAGGCAATTGATGTATGTAACAATTTTGTCAATGTTACATGTACATACACATTATTGAAATTCCTTTATTTATGTTGTAAATAAGATTATAAAAGATGTTTGGTTTGTAACAAATCTATTAGGAGCAGCTTTATGTTAAATGCATTGATTTTGCTCATATATTGCCATGACCAGTCCGTTAAAACACTTTGATCTGATTTACAGCAGTATGTAACATTTTGACATGAAAAACTATCCCTCCTATCATTTTTTTTCTAACTGGCCATATCCTCTATGTTTTGGTGCCAAAAGTGAGAATATGCTGATTTCTAACAAATGTAGTAAAATAAACCTGGCTGTTGATTGTTGTTTTCTATGTTTATATGAAGCAACTTCTGCGTATGTAACAGTTTGTTGACAAGAAATATTATAAATATTAAATACACTTTTACCATTTTTGTTTCTTTTAAGATAAAACAAAAATCTTACTTGCATCTTAAGACTCACCGCCAGATGGTTCAATATGTCAGTAAAGAAATTAATCAGCTTCCATATTGTAAGCTACTGGACTGGTTATACGTATGTAACAGGGTTTGACAAGAAAATGTTACATACACACACTAATTTTGGTTATATTTTTTTCAATGGTCATACTTCCGATGGACAAATAATTTTTGTACTGAAATATAGTTAGACTGCTCACAGAAACGTACGATCTCTTTCGACGCAATGAAAAGGGCAAGATCAATATGAAATACTTGCACATACTACGACATGTTAAAAATGTCCCCCTTTTTCACCTAAAAAGTGTGAGATACATACATATTGAAGAACTGTACAGCTTGTTCAATCAACTTCAATAACCTATTTTTTGGTACTGCTGGATAGTCCATATGTGTATTCATATAACTGAAGTCGTAAAAGTGTTCCATCTCAACATTTCTCTTTGTATGTACAAATGTAGTGTTTAAATGGAATTGACAAGAAAAATATGCATTCTCCAGAATAGCGAATTCTTGCCCATATATGCATTGTATATACATGTAATTACGATACAAAAGGTGACGTGAAAAATAACATGCACAGGCTCTCTGGTGACCTTTTGTGAAAAAGTAGGAAAAAAGTAGGATTTTTTTTCGCAAAAAGTAGGAATTTATGATAAAAAAGTAGGAACATTTGTTCATATTTTCTTACCTTTGACATTTACTTTGAACATTTCTTGTACTCACTGTTACTCGGAACATGGTGTTTCAGTGATGTCTTCTTGTTGTGGCCTTGTGTCTTCAACATTATGGATGCTGCCAGTCTGAAATTGTTTTTTTTATTCTTTGAACTAACATTTTACAGCAATATAGACACCAACTAAGAGCATGCCTTTCATGGTTTTCAACCAGTATATCAGCATGTATGAGGTCTGATCTCGGTGTACACTGTTTGGCATGTCATTAAACGGCGCTAAGATATGGGTCTCGCAAGCAGTGTGGAGTCTGATCAAACTACACATGTGTATGCTCAGCTGGATGGAAAAGTTATAAGGTCCATTTTCTCGGTTGATGGCCCAATTTACTTAATATACTAATGTGTAGCCTATGAAGTGAGTGAGTGAGTGAATAGGGTTTAACGTCCGCTTTTCTGACATAGAGGTACAAGCCTCAGGGAGTCTACACGCAGACGGGTCAACGGGGTCGAGTCCCGTATCCACCTGTCCAAGGGAAGACTAGAAATATATCAATGTGCCGTGTATTTAAAGGACAAAATACATTTCCCATAGACTATCATGTATTTTCATATTTTGTTTTTAATTTATACCAAGGGGACCAGGGGCGGATATAGAAATAATTGCAGGGGGGTCTGTAATTACAATTCGGCATAGCCGACCTCCGAGAGCGCGAAATCGGAAAAAGTGGGGGGAGGGGGTCCTCCCCCAGGAAATGTTTAAATGCCAGATCGCCGCAGATGCGATTTCCTGACACCTAGGCCACGAAAAAAGTCTTCCAATTATTCGAGTATTGTAGATTTTTATAAAAAAATTTGCCGGGAACAGGGGGGTCCGGACCCCCTGGACCCCCCCCCCCACTGTATCCGCGCCTGGGGACAGTGCAAGGTAGCTTCAGAAATGTATATGCTGAATAATTTGAGCTATCTCGTCTTGTTCGACTCATCCATTCATGAGATGTGCCAGTCCCTAAACATGAATTTTCAATCGATGTCAATGGCGATGTCATATGAAAAGTGACGCAAAATGCCAACATCAAGTTCAAACATGTGCATATTATAAACTACTTCAGAAAACTTCAATGTAAAGAAGTATTTTAAATTGCATAAATTTATTGCCCATTTAACTTGGTTGTTTAATTCAAATCAATTTAGTATTGAAACAGCAGCAGTTTGAAATACATGCATGTCTATTTGAAATATAATTTGTTCCTCAATATACTGAATCAAAATTCCCAATGCAACTCGTATAAACATCACAGTGTTTGCCTTTTACACACAGATTTTAATTCCTAATTAGAAAATATACAATACAATATTATTTATTAGCATGAATTGCCATTAAACATGTACAATGTTTTTCGCTATATACATAAATAGTCAAAGAGTGAAATCGTTTAAAGATGTATCAAAATAGTATAACCATTGTCTGAAGTTGGCAGTGTCGAGCGTTATAAGTAGCCTGCGACGGCATGCGTCACTGTATTTGTATAGAATGTGTGCAAATGACGTCGTAGGTTGGCAGAAGTCCCAGAGCAGGTGCGAAGGAGCTTTCTCATTACACTGACTCCGTTTTGCTTTCTGTTTATCACACAGCGACAATTGACAATTGATGACAACCCAAGTACCCTCAGTCAGAACATCATCGGATAAAATATTATCAATGTTTATGGGCAGTGTGCATCCAAGAGTATATTACAACACTCACCTGAGAATACTGTATGCTGTTCCGAACTGGCAGGCATCTGAGGTATCACAAACATCAAGGCCACAAGAAGAAGACACCCGAGAGCACTCTATATAACATGCACAGCTTCTTTCTGTAAATAAATCTCATAACAGATCAGAATAGCATAGTTTTTAATTTTTGTTAACTTTTCAAATGAAAAAGTAGGAAAAAGTAGGAATTTTGATGAAATACATGTAGTAGGAAAAAGTAGGAATAATATGTGTGTACTGTACCTAGCTGTTGCAAGGAGTTTGGCTAAGAACGTGATATTATGTCAGGTCCATACCGCACCAGAGTCACTTAGCTCCAGTCCCTAAAGCAATATGATCTGTACAGATCTTATTCTGTTTTAATGGAGCATAATAGGATAGGATTTAGCTCTCAACTACCTGGCAGCCAAAACGGTACATGAGGGCCAAACCATGTAGGTCGGCATTCCGGTAAGGATGAACGCCGATCGTTAAATTACCCTTCGCTGGCTCCCAACTAACTGCACATATTCCGTTTTATAGGCAACAGGTTGTCCTATTCGCTACACCACGCTGCATAGTAAAAATGTGCGTAATAGCATTTACAATTCGCGCACTAAAATATAGAAAAAACCTGCAGGGCATTGACATTCATACATGTACTTCGCTATATTGTGTGTGTGGGCTTGTGACCTTGACTCTGAGATTAGCGCGAGCGGCATGAACGTGAATTTGTTACAAGGTGGTAGAGGTCCATTGGAGCAATGAGTGTGTGAAATGTGAAGCAGATCCGAGCAAGGAAATAGAAGTTATAACCGATTTCTCTGATGTTAAGTTTTGTAAAGAGACTACCGCATAACCTCGAATTAACGCCCCCGGAGGCATTACATTTTACAAAAGGTGGGGGGGGGGGCGGGGCGTTTATTAGCCAGTAAAAAAGTAAACAAAATTTTTTTTACCAAGGACCGCCAATTTCAAACACAAATAAGGATTTAAGGATTATTTGTGTTTGAAATTGGCGGTCATTGGTAATTTTTTTTTTATTTATTTTTTTTTTTATTTGGGGGGGGGGGGGGCGTTTATTAGGAGGGGGGCATTAATTTGACGTTATACGGTATGTATGTGATGTTGACCTCGAGATCAACGGGGATTTATCACAGCATATGAAATATTAAGAATTTTCAATGAAAGAAATAGAAGTATTTACCGTATGTATTGGGACACCGGAAGTATTGGGACACCTCTATTTTTTACGAAAATAATTATTTTTGGGAGATTAAGATTTGGGACATACCTCAAATCAGCGTAAAATTCCATAATTTTTTCGTATTAAGTTTTGGGACAACCCTTTTTCATCATTGTGTGAATCCATTTGGAGTGTGTACCATATTTGGAAGAACATGCACTTTTGATATTCTGCATTCTTAAATCCCACAAACACGTTGTTCAATCCTTCCCAAAATGGTGTAGTGACAAGTGCCATTGTTTCGCTACGTCACAATTCAGTGCATGAGATAATCAAGTTTCCAGTTAAAATTTCCCTCAAATTAATCACCTTAACTGATGGAAATTTTGATATATATTCACCAAAAATGGCAAGTTGGGAGTGCTTTAGAATCGTCTTACGATTCTAAAACACTCCCAACTTGCCATTTTTGGTGAATAAATATAAAAAATATTCCATCACAATTAGACCCAAAATGGACGAATTTTTTTTTTATGGACGCATAGCCTCCTTTTATCTCACCGATGTGAATGTGAGCTGATCCCGTTTGCACATTTCGTAAATTAATCCGAGCAAACTGGGAATAAGATCAATTATTGGTCCCAGTAACAAAGCAGTGCTAATTGTTATGTGCTCGATTTCATTTTTCCGGCATGCGTTCACGCTCACCATTGGTGGAATATTAATTAGGTGTAAAGGCTGACCAATCGGAGATCGCGTATCAGTCGCGCAGATTAACTCGACCCAGTTGTTACAGCACTGCCCACGCCCCCGGCGCATGTACACAAATGTGTACGTGACAACTGGCCTTGTTTCGCTATGTCATAATTGAGCCAGTGCATGAGATAATCAACTTTATTATATAACTGAGATTTTCGCCGAGAATGATTTGACTTTTTTCTGCAAATATATCGGAAAGTTGATAACATTTTCAGAGCAAATGCGTAATAATTACTAATTTAATATTCGTCAACATTCGATATCGTTTACAGAAAATGTACACTATTATCACTATTATCAGATTTATCTTCGTCGAAAATCTCACGTGATAAGCCTGATTACCTCATGAACTGGCGCAATATTATAACACGTCGGGCAAAACATGTCTATACAGGTCTGTACTCAAACCCACAGGTGGAATAGTCGGACGTGTGACACAAAGAAAATGACCATTTCAAAAGTATCCATTTCCCCACCCACTTGATCTCGTTCTATTATTAACGTCATGTACAGTACGATACCAGGTGGGTGGGATAATGGGATTTTTTTTTTAATAGGCATTTATTTTGGTGTCATATGTCCGAGTCTTCCACCTGTGCTCACCATAAGAGTAAACACAGATTGCAACGCACGAGCTTGTCCGTGGCGTTGCAGCTGATGGAACAGGATATCGGTCATTGGGTCATTGCGTCATCATTACTACACTTTTTTCTACACGCGTTTACAATAATGGATTGCACGGACCTGCGTAGATCTACATTCTACATGAACATGATGAATAAATAAAACATGACGTTAACAATTCTTGGATTCAATATATGTATTACATGCGAAGATAACAGTGAAAACTTATGGCATATTATAGGCATTGGCGACGTCGTTCATTCATAGTCACAGTGAGAATCGTCTCCAATGTTGTGTGTATAGTTTAACAATTTTGATATTTTGATTTAACACGCCTGGGATGATGTACAAACATAAAATAAAAAATAAAATAAAACAGACATGTGTTGTCAACATATGAGAATCGTCTCCAATGGTGTGTGTATAGTGTTATAGTCTCAACTACGGCACGTAAGTTCACAGTGTCTAATTGGAATTGGACCGATGGTTGAACAATTACCGTGAACTATTTGTGCACGGTCAATGTTGTACTTATGGATAATTAGGGATTATTTAACACAAACTTTAATTCAAATTTTAATAATGACAATGCAAACATGAAATGAACAAATATTCCCGAATTTACCATAAATATTGGGACAGAAAAAAAAATATTTTTTTTATATTATATTTTGGGACACTAATTTTTTTAATTATTTTTTACTGTCCCAATATATACGGTAAATACGGTATAACATATTTCTCTGATGTTAAGTTTTGTAAAGAGACTGAGTATGTCACCTTGACCTTGGGATCAGCGGGGGTTGGACAGTCGTAGATTTGTGACAGCATGATAGTACAACCTTAGAGAAATGCACAAGTGAAATAATAAGAATTTTCAACAAGAAACGAGGCAAAGCCACGAATGCCAGGTTTTTTCCAAGCATAGACACTTGGATAACATAATTATACCCACTTTTTGTAGACTAGATGGCCGTGGCCTGCATGTCGCGCCTTGGGGCAAGGCATGGACACTAAAAAAATAGATATAGTAGATGGAAAAACTTTAACCAAAAAACTTTAACCGGACGAACGTATGCCAAAATGCAGACGATATCGCGCTTTCCGCAAGCAGGTGCGACAATGATGATAAACACCCAGGTGTGAAGATATCAAGTTTAATATTGGGTGGGAAGCATGCAATGCGAGTTATAGTACACTTAAAAAAATTAAAAAAAAAATTCAAAGTAATTTGACCTTGACATTGGGCACAGGATCGCGCTTTCCGCAAGCAGGTGCAACAATGATGATAAACACCCATGTGAAGTATCAAGGTATTGGGTGAAGCAGTTGCAGAGATATAGTACACGAAAAAACTTTAACAAAAAAATTCAAAGTAATTTGACCTTGACATTGGGTACAGGATCGCGATTTCCGCAAGCAGGTGCGACAATGATGATAAACACCCATGTGAAGTAACAAGGTATTGGGTGAAGCAGTTGCAGAGATATAGTACACAAAAAAACTTAAAAAAAAAAATTCAAAGTAATTTGACCTTGACATTGGGCACAGGATCGCGCTTTCCGCAAGCAGGTGCGACAATGATGATAAACACCCATGTGAAGTAACAAGGTATTGGGTGCAGCAGTTGCAGAGATATAGTACACGAAAAAACTTTAACAAAAAAATTCAAAGTAATTTGACCTTGACATTGGGCACAAGATCGCGCTTTCCGCAAGCAGGTGCGACAATGATGATAAACACCCATGTGAAGTAACAAGGTATTGGGTGAAGCAGTTGCAGAGATATAGTACACAAAAAAACTTTAAAAAAAAAATTCAAAGTAATTTGACCTTGACATTGGCACAGGGGCCGCACGGTTGGGGGTTAGAATGAAAATATGGATGATGATAAACACCCATGTGAAGTTTCAAGGTAATGGGCGAAGCAGTTGCAGAGATATAGTATAACGAAAAAGTTTTAACCAAAAAACTTTAACCAGACGTACGTTAAAAAGTTAACGTTGAAAATGGCTAAGTCAATTACGTAGAAATAATAGGTGAAGGTAAAAAAATGGTCACATGTTGGATAGTTGTATGTGGTAGGCACCCCTTGGTTATGAAGCTGTGAAAGTTTGGTGGTCCTAGGTGGTACAGTACCAAAGAAATGGACTTAAACACGAAAACTTAACATTGTAAACGCGAAAACTTAACATTGAAAATGGCTAAGTCGACTGCGCGGAAAAAATGGGTGAAGTTAAAAAAAAAAGTAACATGTTGGATAGTGATATGTGGTGGGTACCCCTTGATTATGAAGCTGTGAAAGTGTGGTGGTCCTAGGTGGTACAGTACCAAAGAAATGGACTTAAACACGAAAACTTAACATTGTAAACGCGAAAACTTAACATTGAAAATGGCTAAGTCGACTACGCGGAAAAAATGGGTGAAGTTAAAAAAAAAGTAACATGTTGGATAGTGATATGTGGTGGGCACCCCTTGATTATGAAGCTGTGAAAGTTTGGTGGTCCTAGGTGGTACAATAACAAAGAAATGGACTCAAACACGAAAACTTAACATTGATTGTGGACGCCGCCCGCCCGCCCGGCTTTCGCCAATCCAATAGCCTGGATTTTTTTTCAAAAAACCTGGCTAATGAAGGAAATAGAAGTTATAACTTATTTCTCTGATGTTAAGTTTTGTAAAGAGACTAAGTATTTGATCTTGACATTGGGATCAGCGGGGGTTGGACGGTCATGGATTTGGCACAGCATGGTATTAGAGCCTTACAGGAATGCATGTGTGAAATATTAAGAATTTTAGATGAAGGAAATAGAAGTTAGAACAATATTTCTCTGATGTTAAGTTTTGTAAAGAGACTAAGTATTTGACCTTGACCTTGGGATCAGCGGGGGTTGGATGGTCGCGGATTTGGCACAGCATGGTAGTAGAGCGTTACAAGAATGCATGTGTGAAATATTAAGCATTTTAGATGAAGGAAATAGAAGTTAGAACAATATTTCTCTGATGTTAAGTTTTGTAAAGAGACTAAGTATTTGACCTTGACCTTGGTATCAGCGGGGGTTGGACGGTCATGGATTTGGCACAGCATGGTAGTAGAGCCTTACAGGAATGCATGTGTGAAATATTAAGCATTTTAGATGAAGGAAGTAGAAGTTATAAAAATATTTCTCTGATGTTAAGTTTTGTAAAGAGACTAAGTATTTGACCTTGACCTTGGTATCAGCGGGGGTTGGACGGTCGTGCATTTGGCACAGCATGGTAGTAGAGCCTTACAGGAATGCATGTGTGAAATATTAAGCATTTTAGATGAAGGAAATAGAAGTTATAACAATATTTCTCTGATGTTAAGTTTACGGACTAAGTATTTGACCTTGACCTTGGGATCTGCGGGGGTTGGACGGTCGTGTATTTGGCACAGCATGGTAGTAGAGCCTTACAGGAATGCATGTGTGAAATATCAAGCATTTTAGATGAAGGAAATAGAAGTTATAACAATATTTCTCTGATGTTAAGTTACGGACGCACGGACGGACGACGGACGGACAACCTGACTCCAGTATACCCCCCCCACAACTCGTTGCGGGGGGTATAATTATCGGGGTCACAGTTTTGAGGCCCGAGACAGCTCGCGCGTAACGTGATACAGACTTTTTGTATAGATATCGCATCGTCAAATCACAGGTGTGCGTCAAATGAGAAACGCCATGGGATTTTGTGCTTTCTGACATCTGTGTAATTTCAATAAATACATGTAGAAAAATTAGATCGAGATCTACAACAGTTTTGTCTTTAGTAAAGTAAAATGACAATTTTTTCAACTTGTCTGAAAATAATTATATTACATTTTCTGTAAATATATTTCAATATATTTCCTGAAATTACGCAGATGTCCGAAGGTACAAAGTCACATGTCGTGTGTGACTAGAGAAATGGGACTTACGTTGATTTCAATCGTCGGCGATGACTATCTGTGCGGAATTCTGTTGTAATTCACGATTAAACAGACAGCTGAGCCAGAATCAGAAAAAAAGAAAAAATTTGAGCTGAAGTAATCAGTGACACGCGTGTGTAGCTACGATCAAACAGATGCCGCCGAAGGTCATTAATAGTTCGGCATAACAAACAACTTATCCGATGATTTGACCAGAGGCAAATAAGGAAGTGGACTTTTGGACAGGTGTATTCTGAATTCAACGAAGCCACAAATATTCTATGGTGATTGGTTGAATCCATTTTGTTTATCTGTCCTAGTGGTAAGCAAAATAAGGGGAAGTTTGTCATGCAGTGACGGCTGCAAAAACTGGCTGTCCGGAATATGAAATTCGTAAAAGAACGGCATATTCTGGTCGGATTACTGTGGACTTTGCTTTATTTGATATATAAATGATGAATACATAAGCGTATTGCGAAAACAGAATCTTGTTATATCTCCTTTAAACCCCTTTCTTGCTCAACTTTGAGACTACAGAATTTAAATTTGTACAAGTATGTAATTAAGATTGAAAATGCATTGAAAATATAAAGTGCAGAGGTCCAGATAAGGTGCGTATTTGCGTAAATAGGCAATTAAAAGACAGAGACAATGCGTACCAAAAAGCAATTAAAATGTCCGGTACGCAATACTTTTTTTATCCTGTAGCGTATTTTCAGTCTGTCGCGTACTGCTAGATTTCTTCATGTATACAATTCTACAAAATCATAGCCGATTATCTGTGCGGTCGGCCATTCAATGTTTACAAAGTCTGGTCCCGGCTCTAGCTGCGGAAAATGTCTCGCTGTATTTCACCGATAACGGCTGGAAACCAGTATTCGGGTGTACTCGATTTGAACTCCAGGATTTAGCGGGAGCGATTCCGACTCTCAGCGGGAAAAAATGGATCCAACTCGATACGAAACTCTAGTAATCCACCACACGGCATTTGTCTCGAGTACCGTTCAAGTTAATGATCCCAAATCTAGAATGTCCACCCTTATCGCATCGGACGTTTTTGCCCATATTGATTTTGAGAAAAAAAATCGGATAAGACGGGGCCTATCAATTATGGCGAAAGTTAACACAAACTTCAGAGCTCACGCAAGCCGAAATTGAATTCCCATTTACCTCTGAATTTGTTGTCACAATCCACGTCATTTACGGAAAATATTACTGATTTTCAAATCAATAATTGTGGGGCAAAAACGGTGATGCGACACTATTGTGAACCCGAGATCCAGGCTCATTACTAGTCTATTTTCTAAAATTCAAATCGATGTGAAACTGCTTGTTTCGACGACCCTGAGTCTACTCAAGGAGATGCAACGAAAAACGTCCGTAGACATTCGTAAACGACTATCCGCAAGGATAAAACACATGGTACAGTGGAATTGGTCCTGGGGGAGGACGGGGCACAGCAGACATTTTATTATTTTGGATGTGTCAAGTTTATATTTTACATGTGGGACAGTATCATAAGTAATAAATGAAAATATGGTAAGATTATTACTATTTCGACCAACGCACACGTTGAATAAAATGGCAGTCGAATTAACTAAGTTAAAATAGGACGAGTTGAACGGCGCCCGAATTCACCAATTAATATAATCGTAGTAGCGATAGACACTATAAATAAAACAATTGGATGTCAGATTTTTTCGTAGAAAATTGGTGACACATGGCGCAACAAAATGGCGGCCACAACAAACAAACGTGGAAGAAACAAATTGCAAAAGTCCAGCACCAATGTTAACCTTATTTCGATTTATTTTACGACCGATGCAAAGGTGGAATCTCAATCCATTGCACAAGGCATCATACAGTCATTTTGTTGAGCTCGGTGTGTGGAGACCCCAAATTAATCGTGATTGACATTATTGATGAATTGCTGTCAAACGTGGTCAGCCAAAAAAAAAAAATAAAAAAAAAAAAAAATAGATCGTGTGTTGCAAAGATCAATCTGCCAATCAAAGCATTCTTGATCAGCGTATGAACTGTTTGTCATTCAGATAATGAAACATCTTGCATGATTTTTTTAATACATGATACTGCTTGTTACATAACTTATAACTATAAGTGTGCTAGCAGATCCGGAACTACACTGGTCACAAATGCCATAAGCCCAATTACTCTAGTAACAGTTACTTATATGTACTTGGTTTGAAAACTTGAACTAATCATTTTATGCTTCAATTAATTATATGAACAACAAAACAGTACCATTAATACATAAATTAGTACGATTTGTTTCCGAATCGGTTTTTGTAATCAAAATATGGAAATACCCAATTGAAAAAAATTGATGGGGTAACGTTTTTAAAATACCCAATTGAAAATTGAGAATACCCAATTGATTTCAAAAGTATGGAGTAACAGTACCCAATGTCAAATTCCTTATCTGGAGCCCTGAAGTGTTTCAATTTCATTACAACATACCGAGGCCTCAATCAGTAAATAAGTTTTAAGCCAATTTCAGCTGCGCCGAAAACCTATTGTATTCGTTGGTTTTTTTTTGTTTTTTTTTATTCAGCCGTTCAGTCTACAGCCCAAACCGCTGGTCGGATCGACTTCAAATTTTGCATGCCGATTCGGATCAAGTGTGAGCAGAGAATCAGAGATTTTCAGAAATATCTTAATGCCACTTTCCACGAAACCGGAAGTGACGTCATATTTTCTATAACTTTCTATAACTTCCTTATTTTCCAACCGATTTCAAAAATTATTTTTGCATTGGAAAGCTGACAACATTCTCTATCTCGGCCTTGCTGACAGTTCTCGGCTATCTGGTCAAATAAGAGAGCTATAGGGATTTGAAGTTGAAATATGTACATACTTTTCAACGATTTTGCCAAATTTTTGCCGAATTTCGGCTGATAACGGGTGGCCTTTGCAAACGTTTTCCAATTTGTACAGTAATGTCAGCAACATAATTTCTTGCCAGTGTGATAGGGGAGTGTCAGGCGCATAAAAGATGATAATTTTCAGAGCTCTATCTTGACTACTTCCGGTTCTATTGGATGTCAAAGATGAACGTCTTTTTTTCAAGTTTTCAAAATAGAGCAAACGGATGTGACGTCAGCTTCGTTATTTATCAATAGATTTCAAAATTTCTTGCTGCGGTCGATATTTCAGTCATTTAGCTAAAACTTTCCCGCTTTGTGCCCGGCCTATGGTGAAAAACAAACGAAAACTTCACTGGCGGAATATTGCACCTATGTAATTTCCGTTTTATTAGGTGTATTTACAAATGGCGTAAACTGCAATCTAGGGGCGATAACTATCGAAAAATAATCATCCGCTGACTTACGGGCTCCCTCCATCTACACCAAACCGCTGGTCGGATCGACTTAAAATTTTGCATGCCGATTCGGATCAAGTGTGAGCAGAGACTCAGAGATTTTCAGATATCCACGAAAACGGAAGTGACGTCATACTTCCTATAACTTCCTTATTTTCCAACCGATTTCAAGAATTCTTTTTGCATCGGAAAGCTGACAAAATTCTCTATCTCAGATTCGCTGACAGTTTTCGGCTGTCTGCTCAAATAAAAGAGCTATATGCATTTGAAGTTGAAAAATGTACATACTTTTCAACGATTTTGCCGAATTTCGGCTGATAACGGGTGGTCTTTACAAACGTTTTCCAATTTGTACAGTACTGTCAGCAACATAATTTCTTGCCAGGGTGATAGGGGAGTGTCAGCCGCATGAAAGATGATAATTTTCAGAGCTATATCTTGACTACTTACGGCTCTATTCGATGTCAAAGATGAACGTATTTTTTCAAGTTTTCAAAATAGAGCAAACGGATGTGACGTCAGCTTCGTTATTTATCATTCGATTTCAATTGTTTTTGCTGTAGTCGATATTTCTGTCCTTTAGCTAAATCTTTGGCTGAGGATCGAACCCGGTATCCCTCGCTCCGAGCCCATCGCTCTACCTCTAAGCTAACCGGCCCCCCATCGGTGTGATGATGCGAACACAATAATGTTGGACTGTTCATTCTAAAACTTCAGAAATTCTTTTTGCAACCGATAGTTTACACCTTGGGCTAAAGCTTAGTTACAGATGAAATCAATGTTTGAGGCTCAAACCGTTGATGCAGCTCAAGCTGCTCTAGTTTATAGTATTTTAACGATTCAGACGCTAGCATTAGCAAGTTCGGATCAAAACCGTTTCGGGACAATCTTGCTAGTTTTTACTACGGTATGCGTAATCAACGATTTACAGTCAAAACGCCCCCAAGACAAATCGCCCCCAAGTCAAATCGCCCCCGAATTGGTAAAAAGACCCCCATCAATTAGTCAAAACACCCCTATTTTGGTCAAAACACCCCCATTTTGGTCAAAACGCCCCCATCTTCAAATGTTTATTGTCAAATAATTAACTTATTCTGGTGTTTTTTATTGGTGTTTTACTATACTATACTATTTTCATTTCAGGTACGCGTTGTGTACGAAGAATGTCTGTACGGGAAGAATTATGGCGACGATATTATTGTATAATTTCTGAATTATTTCTTCATGTGTAAATTTGTGTTTTCTTTGCTATGTGTATTTTTTAGCGTATTTTGAACGTTCAATGTTAATTATTGCATAATACATCAGTTTATTTTGTGATTGTATTTCTATTAGCATGATTAAAGGATATGAGATTAAATGATTAAATGATGTAATTATGTATTGGCGTGTGTGTGTGTGTTTGTGCGTGTTCTGTGTTATTATCCCGTTGATAGGCACCTGTGTTCACATTTATTTAACCATTTTTATCCCGTTAATCACGTAATTGATAATACTACATTACACCCAACAATAACGATCTGACATGCATTACTAGTAAAGTACAAGCGTAAGCAATGAAGGCATATAAGCACTACGAGTTTGGTTTGCTTTACCACTCTTACTAGTTAAGATTAATGAAGGTATATGGAATATTTCCACTATACATGTACAATTACATGTACATGATAATCGCCGATTAAGATTAATTTCAGTCCATCAAGGCGTTTCTGTGGGTGAATGCCGTGGAGGGAATGGTCATTGACTACGAGAAGGCCCTGTGGAAGGCGGCACGGACAGTCTTCCCCAACATCAGCCTCTCGGGGTGTGCCTTTCATTCCACCACCGTCCTGCATTACTTTTATCATGTATTACATTATATATATATTTGAAACAAAAAAAGTTATAATGAACCAATTATGTTTTGTTTTCATTCACCAAAGTCAAAACGCCCACTAGTCAAAACGCCCCCAATTTGACTAAACCACAATCAAACAGGTCATGTTTATTGAAAAAAACGTACTTGTTTATCAAGTCAAGTGGCTCATACATGTCCACTGAATTACTGTACCAATACAAATAATAATGACAAAATAAAATCCTATTTACAAAAAAATAAAATTATAGGGGTGTTTTTTGGGGGTGTTTTGACCGAAGATGGGGGTGTTTTGACCAAAGATGGGGGCATTTTGACCAAAATGGGGGCGTTTTGACTTGGGGGCGTTTTGACCTGCTTCCGTAATCAACATATACGCGAAAGTTCTTTATCACATATGATATATGAAACTTTCGCATGCTCACTGTTAATATATCATTATGTTTAAACTTGGGACAAAAAAATCAAACATAAATAACGAATATGTTACAGTCAGAAACGCCCTCGAAGTTATATATAGATCAGCCGGAAGGAAACTATACCGACACCGGGCAATGCAAGAAGAACTGGCGATCCAGAGTAAACATATCAATTTATCCATGAAATTGCTGTGTAGAACCAGTTTTATGAATTGTTACTTGTGTCACATGTAATAACAGTATATATGGTTTATAAAGTATAACATACTTCACTATGTGTATGCAAATTGAGGATCATACGTATAAAAACACAATTATTTTGACTTGCCTTAAAACGCACATTTACAAATACGTCATAACTCTTATGTAGTGCAATGTAATGAAATGTAATTAGAGTTATATACTCAGAACAAGCTCCCAACCACCACCCAAACAAATGGGAACTTGCTGCATATCGGGCCCCACAGGTACTGCATAGACACTTCACATTTACGGACGTGTTCATATTTTAAAGCTATATATGTGCCGAGGTTGGTTGATACATTGAGATAAAAAACAGATGAATAGTATTATACACATTTGTAATGGTAAATAACTTGCATGTTTCAATTGACCAAAATGGGCCAAACAACATTTATCTCCCTTGAATTTATCTCATAATTTATTTTGGATGATCTCCCTTGGCTGCTAGAATGCCTAAGTTAAATTAAAACATCGAAATAAGATTCTTTTTACCATAAAAACGTATTCAAATCGGGTTCAATAACTTCTTAAGAACGATATTAAAAGGTTTCGAGACATATTAATTGGATAACTTATTCATTACATGAGGATTTGGTGGGAAAATGAGGATTTGGGGAGGATTTGAGTGAATCATGCGGCCCCTCAAAAGCGGTCACCCTAAACACCCCAAAGGCTGGAAAAGGCTACAAAGGCTGTTCGAAGTTTCTTGTACGTCCGTTAGCGGATATTTATACCATTCATTGTCATTGAATTGACTGAATTAGTATGTGTTGTGATCATTTTAATCATTTGAATGCAATAATCTACCACAAATATACGTGTTTTGGTAAATTATCTAAACGCGCACCTGCGCCGATCGGGCAGCGCGGAATTGGACAAAGAGTGATTAACACCTATTAACATATCGATTAGCAGGTGCAGCTAAACACCGATTAGACTTATTGCATTATTATTAATATAAGTCAATGATCGATCACCGACATTCTCAAGGTATATACCCATTTTCAAGGTAGATAACTACATGTAGCTGATGTCTCAAAATCCGGCATTCGTCCTATGTTCACGTAATGTGTTGATACATAAAGCATATTTAAATGAATGTCGTTGATTGATCATCGACTTATATTAATAATAATGCAATAATGCAATAAGTATAATCGGTGTTTAGCTGCGCCTGTTAAACGATATGTTAATCACTCCAATTCCGCGCGGCCCGATCGGCGCAGGTGCGCGTTTAGACAATTTACCAAAAACACGTATATTTGTGGTGGATTATTGTATTAAAATGATTGAAATTCATAAAATGATCATAACACATAATAATTCAGTCAATTCAATGAAAATGCATGTCATAAATATCCGCTAACGTACGTACAAGCAACATCGAACAGCCTTTGTAGCCTTTGTGGCCTTTTCCAGCCTTTGGGGTGTTTAGGGTGACCCCCTCAAAAGACATCACATAAAATTATCCGATAACTGGTCTCCGACGACTACTGGGCTTATATTCATCATTCGTAAGCGTGCTTACTTTTTTCTTATAAATGGACAAATTGGCGCATCGTGGGCTGGTACTAAACACAAATTATAAATAAAATTACAAACACAGATCAGCTGGATATGGTTAAATCCGCAACAAGTGTCAAGATGCGTCGGTGGGAAACAGAAACAAATCCCAAACAGACAAATTTCCCGCTGGTGCTTCCATGGACAAGGAAGATAACTCTTGCAAACATCTCAAACGGCACCAGTCCTAAACGAACCCAGTAAAATAATATTCATATCAAAACGGCCCCAGTGCTGCACGTCCCCATATCTACATTTGTCCCATATTAAATCCAAGCAAAATAATTTTAGTTTGTAAATAATAAAAACAATTTTACAAAACTTTGTTACTGAATAGTAATTTCATTGTATAATATAACAGCAAATATTCAAGATCATTTGATCTGACAATGGAAACAAATATTTTACCTATATTATACATGATATATGTGACTTTTTATTACTTTTTTGTGAGATGGCAGTATAGGATAAATTGATTTTTTATTAATAAAATATAGTGTGTAAGCAGAATACTGTGAGACAGATCATCGAAATTGAGGAAAAAATTAATGGCCAACTGTTGATGTAATTTACATAAGATATGAAATGATTTAGGAAAATTCTCATATGCGATAAGATGGATTTCAATCACATAAACCCATTTGTATTGAATAACGGGTTTCATTTTGTATACGTCTGATATTTATCTGTGAAAAAAACTAACTATATACGTACCTAAATCTTTCCCGAAATAACGTTGAGGCCCGAACGTTTCACTTCACCGGCCGCTAAGGCAATATATATAGTACCGTACATAACATAGGCGTAGGAGCGTTTCAATTATTGGGGGGGGGGGGGGGGGGGGGGGGGGGGGGGGGGGGGGAATGGGGGGTGGGGGGGGGGTGGCGGGCCAAACTATTTTGCTACATGTACAATTATATATGTTCGGTATGTCTTTGCTTAATATGCTACAGTACACTGTCCTGTACTACATGTATGTATATATATATAGGAAATATATATACATGCTGTAGTGATGCAATTAAATATATACCGCATGATTGTGTTAGTTTTATGTTATGCCCTTATAATAGCGTAACATGTAACCAAAAATACAGAGTACAATTTTACATAACCCATTACACGTAATAAGATAAGGCGTAAAAATGATCAGCTTACACTTTCACTCCAACAAATACATAGAATGTAAGCTTTTTTATTTTGTAAAATACCGATGATGTTATACACATTATCAGTTACATACATGAACTGATTGTAATTCGCTCTAACGATACATTATTGGATGAATAAACGTTTACAGGCTGTGACATTGGTCAATGTATGACATACCGAGAGGATACGTTGTAATGAATTGGTGCCCGAGTGAGATGTTTTGTGACAATGATACGTTATTCTATTTTGATTAGCGTTTGAGCAGCAATCCTGCTAGAAAAACCTGCCAAATGGATAGGTACAAAACCTTACGGACCCGTTCTATACCTGATCATCGTTTGATAAAATATCAAATATGATAGAATATATGTGAATACTGCATCGTTACTGTATCCTATACGGCACATGCAGTGGCTAAATCGGCTATCTTTGTGTGTTCCAGCCATCAGCCAGTTTCACCTGTTCTGCCGTTTGACAAAGAACTCAAAATGTGAAATAGAACATATGATATAAAGTAGCTAATCGCATGTAGAAAAGTCAGGAGAACGGACTCCTATCAATTGTATTATAACAAACTGTAATATATGTCAGGACAGGTTTGTGCCTGTGTTTTTTTACAGAATGAACCACCATTATAAATAACTTATACACAGAAAATCGCACAGTGTATCACTTTTACCTGGCAAACCAAACAACACATACCATATATACCCACTACTGTACTCTGTTATTAGCTATTAAAACCAGTGACATGTAGGCAGTTACCAGAGTGTATTGTCCCTGGTGTCTACTCACCTACTATGCAAGTAAATATGGATTTACCTATGGTAGCATGTACAATAACATAGACGGCGCATCAGATTGAGAGGTTTACACACATCAACATTTATTTTGATATTGATGGGAGAAATGCTCAGATATATCGTCTTTTGTATAATTTGCTGGCATAATATTTATAGCTTGCCGTTGTCATATGTGTCTATTATGCATTGCACCAATATGAATATAACATATGTGAATATTGTCTTGTTACTGTATACTATATAGAGCATTGCGTTGCCATCTCCGCCATCTTTGTATGTACAAGCCATCGTAAAGTTTCACCATTTTGTGCGTTTGACACATACAGCAAATAATATGACAGTAAACCAAATAAAATCTGGTGCAATACATAATAGACAGATGTGACAACGCCAAGCTATAAATATAATGCCT
Organism: Conchocele bisecta; assembly: GCA_029237695.1. Taxonomy (NCBI): domain Eukaryota; kingdom Metazoa; phylum Mollusca; class Bivalvia; order Lucinida; family Thyasiridae; genus Conchocele; species Conchocele bisecta. The sequence continues at coordinate 61,529,409 of CM055278.1, read as the reverse complement.
GTACAAAAGACGAGATATCTGAGCATTTCACTCATCAATCTCAAAATAAATTTGGATGCGTAAACTTTTCAATCTGATGCACAGCATATTGTTAGTGTACACATTATACATAGGTAAAGCCATATCTACTCGCATAGTAGGTGAATAGACACCAAGGACAAAACACTCGGGTAACTACTTACATATCACTTGATTTGATAGCTAATAACAGAGTACAGTAGTAGGTACTTGTATATATGGTGTGTGTTTTGTGGTTATATATGGTATGTGTTGTGTGGTTGGCCAGCCAGGTAAAAGTGATACACTGTGCGATTTTCTGTGTATCAGGGTATTTATAATGGTGGTTCATGTTTTTAAAAACATAGGCTCAAACCTGTCTACAAAAACTGACATATTTTACAGTTTGGTGTAATATAATTGACAGGAGTCTGTTCTCATGGCTTTTCTACATGTGATTAGCTACATTATACCATATGTTCTACTTCACAGTTTGAGTTCTTTGTCAAACGGCAGAACAGGTGAAACTGGCTGATGGCTAGAACACACAAAGATGGCCGGCAGATTTGGCCATTCATTCCATGTGCCGTATAGGATACAGTAACGAGGCAGTATTCACATATGTGACGCGCCAAGCGAAAACCTCCCTTATCGGAAAACGTGACGTAACGAGTTATAGCGTTACAAAGATTGAATAATTTCTGCGCGGTTTTGACAAAGTAAACGTCACATTTAGCGTCATTGTCGCGACTATGTATATTTTTTATTTATTTCCATAAATACTCCTACACAATGGGCACACGGCGTCAGATAGACATCGGACTGACATCGGTTTCCGACGTCGAAATGACGTCGGATTCCGACGTCGAACGGACGTCATAACCCGACGTTGAATGGACGTCGGAATCAGACGTCGAACTGACGTCGGAATCCGACGTCGGAATCCGTTCGATGTCGGATTCCGACGTCCGTTCGACGTCGGATTCCGACGTCCGTACGACTTCGGATTCTGACGTCTAAAAAACTTTCATTTTCGAACATGATCCGACGTCTATCCGACGTCGGAAAACGACCTTTATCCAACGTCTGGTTCTGACATGCAGTTTCACTATGGATCAAGTAATCAATATCCTGGTTTGGTACCTGGTCAGTAATAAACACATATTTTGGCTGGCAAATGTATTTTATTATACTTTCACATATATTTTTGCAATAAATTTATGGTACGATTCGTTACTCGATGGAATCATATAGCAGGGACTTTCACTTTAAACCTTATCCTGCTGCAGACGACAATCATGCGGATGTAAATTGCTGAATATTCGATCATTTCGCGATAAAAACATACCTAGGCATTTCATTCTAATGCAATGTCAAGTAATCTTTTCATGGAGAACTGGAACTGTGTCCACGGATACGAATCACTGGTGCATCGATGGTCAACCATAAACGTATCGTCCACTTCCACCTCGGGTTCCGAGTCCGCGTCGGATCTACGAATGCGTGAATTGTACGTATCCTGAAGCGTCGCCGGCGATGTCTTGGGGGCGAACTTGTTTCTGAATCTTTTTCATCTTAGCATCGTGCTTCATTCGTCGCTTCAGCAGTTCTTCGAGAGGATCCTTTACTTTTCACAATTTCTCTCTGCCTGTCTCTGTATCGTCTCAATCGTTTCAATCGTTTCTTCATCTCGTTCTGCGCTTTACGTATTTCCATGGCCGTACTGTGTTTCAGTATATCCAAGGATGCCAGCGTGATTTCAAACATTCATTGTTCGATAAGATTGGCTTCAATCTCTTCCATTTCTGTGTTGCTCTCGTATGTGTATGTCTTAGCGTTGTCTGAAATATACATAAAACAACATAATTATGAAAGCATACAAATGTTTGCATATCTTTAAGTATTAGCCCTTACATGATGTATACCTCCATAAAGCCAACACGTGCAAACAATGTATATCCGGATGAGACGGCTCGTCGTCTCATCAGGATCTGCCGCATGTGCCACTATTATTCATCTAGAATTAATTGTCTTTTGTCATAAATGGAATAGTACAAAGACAAGGTAGGATAACCGGGGTTGAAATGGTTAATAATAATAATACACTAGTATACGTTAGGCCATCAAAAGTACTTTGGTTCTCAGATATCGCCGCGTCTGAATAATCCCTGCGCGTCTAGCATTTTATCGTCATGGAGAATAAAAGTGTACTATATTTTTGCCACATGATCAATAAAAAACACTACCATGAAAAATATGTTAAATCCAATCATGTCTGACAAAAATATTGTGATTTTTCACATCTAAAGAGTTTATCGTAACTTTATATAACATTTTCCTTTTGTTTGAGATGTTCGTCTCTGATTTTTTTTCAAGTTGCCAGATGCATAAAATTATATGCATGAATAAAATCACACAAATATGCATCTGGCAACTTGAAATAAAATCACACACGAACATCTCAAACACAAACAAATTATATATATTTAAAAAAAACGTTCTCCCGCTGCACATTCTGCACACCCCGTGATTGCCAAAGTCCTTATTTGTATGGCCTAATGTATATGTTGTAGACCACTACCGAATACATGTTCGATGAGCGTTACAGCTTCAAATCTCGTTTCCTATGAAACTTGTAAATTTGTTCTATAAATAGCCACTCATGTAAGAAAGTAATTTCACCAACAAGAAATATGTGTATAAATCAGCATACTTCCTTTTTACGGAGCCCCGCAGAGGACGTAGATTTTTTTTTATATTAATTCGTTCCCACGAAATAACAATGCGTTCCCTCAATTTAATAATTCGTTCCCACGAAATAACAATTCGTTCCCACGGTTCGTGTGAACGAATTGTTATATCGTGGGAACGATTTGTTAATTCGAGGGAACGAATTGTTAATTTGAGGGAATGAACAATTCGTTCTCACGAATTAACAATTCGTTACTGTTAAATTGAGGGAACAAATTGTTAATTCATGGGAACGAATTGCTAAATTGAGGGAACGAATTGTTATTTCGTGGGAACAAATTAACAAAAAAAAAAGAATTCTACGTCCCGTGGGTGGCTCCGTACATGTACAGTGTGATGTACAATTCGAATAACCTTTGAGTATATGCGTCATTATCTAAGGCGAATAGTTTCACAAAGACAGTATGTAACGATTGCAAAATCTATAATTACTATAGTTGTCCTACAAGTTTTGAGAAAACGCGACCGCATATACCTCCATTAAAGGCACAATTATATGATAATGCATGCAGTTTGTAAATGGTGAATAGCGACAATATATTTAACACATGAATAGGAATGTGCGAAGTGAGACGGGGCGAAATAATTTCACGAATTGAAACGTGAATCAACTAATCACGGCGTTGTCATGTATTTTTGTATTAAAAATGTTATTGAAAACATGTTACCTGACACGCATGCATCAATATACTTACACAAGAAAGTTAATTTCTTCAAGATTACGTCGATCTTTCCCCAATTTCAAATTAAAATCACAAAGAGAAAACGGAAATTGCGGGATAACCTAAACACAATTGGAGCACATCGGGGATTATAGATTAACCAGACCTCCGCTTTGGCGAAAAGATCCGAGATAGTTCCGAATGAGTCAGGTTGGCTGTTTTCCAGCGTATTACTGTATATGTGGCTACCGCTATGCAGTAACGCGGGAACCAGGTCCAGTGGAATTTGACACGGACGCTAATAAAGCATGTCAGTTGTCAACACTCCGAGCGCGCACGAGAATCTTGACCTAGAATTATGCGACGTTAATGAAATTGCACGTACGCCCAGCCCAACCTAAATACATACGCACAATTAATCGTCTATGTACAAAGCGAATACACAATTCGTCCCGTTCTTTTCAACGGGCGTATACAAATAATTAGTCTGTTTCACGAAACCTATCCAAATTTAACGGCCATAATTATATACAATACAAAAACAGTATTGTTTTCGATAATGTTAAATTTTATAATAATTTGGTCAAATATTGATTTTATTACGAAAAATTGTGTTGTCTATGGGAATTTGACATGGGGGAAAAGGAGGTAGAGGAGCTGTGGGAAGAGTCAGAAAACAAAATAATTTGGGAATTGACTCCGAAACCTGGCTAGATAGCTTGGAAATGATCTAACAAAGAAAACAAAAGTTAAATTTTGAAAATCGGTCCAGTATTTCTGAAATATTAAAATTTTCCCCATGTTACATCGCCATAGACATCTTCACAGAGTGAAGGTGTCTATGGGGATTTAACATGGGGAAATTGTTTTTTTCGCATTAAAATCAATATTTGAAATAAAAAGAAGGCTCCTTCTTAAACATTCCTTTAATTTAATATTATCGCAAACAATTTTTTTTTTGAATTGTTTATATAGCCGCAACATTAGGGCAGCTTTCGTGAAACAGACAGTAGTGTTGCCGACGCTAGTTGTTTTTCATTATTATCAACATTTGTTTACCAATTCCCGATGATTTTTGCAGGCGACCTATAGGGACAATTCGATTCAGAAATACGATACAAATCAACAATTAAACTATTTTTCCTAATCTAATCTGTTCCCACACTTTCTCAGCAAATGTAAGATGTAGTGCCTTTAAAGAATCGTCGGGCTGCTCTGATATAAAACAACTCAAGCAAGTAAGAAAGTATGTAATTAGTTTATTACAAGTATAACCTCTTTGTTTCTGTCAGTAACATGTGTTAATTGTAATTTATCCCGTCAACACAGTGCGTAAGTGCCGTGAAACACGGTGCCGTGAAACATTTTTGATATCCAGTCAATACGACCTAATCACTGCGTATGAATATGTGCGGTTGTCATACTAGTCGATTCTCCGATTTTGAGGATGCGGCTGGGGTTATTTTTTGCATTGTAAAGCTATGTGTAATGTTGACAGGATAAACAGAATAGTAGGTTAGTGCCGTGAATGGGAAAAATATCTGGCAAGGCTTAGGAAACGGGATGAGCGGACAGAGCCTCGCCAATCCCGTTTCCTAAGCCTTGCCAGACACTTTTCCCATTCACGGCACTAACCTACTATTCTCTATACAAGGGCGCTAAATACGTGATCTGGTCTGGTTATATTTGTTTATTTACGTCTCATCAACTGTACATCGTAAAACAAAGAACACTAGTACAACACAGGCACACGTACAATTGCCATTCTAAAAGAATTACAAGAGACGGCTCGTTAAAACGTTGAGCAAACAGTAATACATTTCAACACATACCTATACAATGTTTCTGTAGCCGATTTCACCAACATTGTAAAGTATTATTTTCTAGCAAAGTATACTTTAAGGGAGTAATCATTTATTTTTCCTGAAATGCATTATTTCATATAGAACTAACGACTGCATATATTTGATGATTAAAAGTATGCAGGATTATTATACTGAATTTATTACATTATCACAGCCATAATGGCTGTGATAATGTAATAAATTCAGTAAAACAAAAAATAAAAAAATTATCCTAAAATTGAAAATTTCTCCCTCAAAGTATACTTTGCTAGAAAAGTATACATTGCAATGTTGGTGAAATAGGCTACAGAGCATGACGTTACGTCACTAACTACAGGTATTACACAACAACCTGTGCTAATCACGCTAATATATGTCGATTTCAAAATACCTGAACATTCTGTTTGAAGTCAAGCAGCCTGATTGTCAGAGCCTGAGCTGTGCGGCTGGAACGGGTTAAAGTGACTATGTCACAGACTGTGTCTCTCAGATGATGTCTCAGATTTCCAATACAGTCTACACTCATTTCCTCATAATCCAGTGGACTGAGCATAATATTCTGCGTTAACGAGAACAAGGTGCATGATCACGTGGTTACAACAACAAACATCATTGCTGAAAGTGTTGAAAGCGCGCCCATGGCAAATATTATTTGATATTTTCCTTAATATGTAACGGATTTTGATGAAATATGGCGCACCAAACGCGTCTTACATAGCTATATTTGGTGGTCCCTGGAGTTCGGCACATACGTATGTCGTGTTTGCGAAGAAACTATTTCCGTGTCAGCATTCTTCGCAAAAACGACATAAGTTTGGGCCAAAGTACCGAGACCACCAAAATGCAGCTTAACAGGACGCGATTGATGCGCCATAATTCATCAAAATCCGTTACATAATCAGGACAATATAAAACAATACGTACTTTGAATCGAAGGGCTTCTGGAAGTTTCAGTACTTGTTGTTGTTGTTGTAACCACGTGATCAGACACATTGGAGAAGTAATATACAGGAAAACATGTCCTTGGGACCAAGAATTTGACTTTGAGTTATCAGTAGTTTGATGTAAGAGACTTTGAGTAAACGAGTGTTGACTGTATGTGTTTTTTCGCTTCACGCACAATGAATTACATGTATATAAATCAATAGCACAATTTTATCACATTCCCAAACACGTTATATTCAAGTAAAGCTATTAGAAACTGTGATAATCAGGGGCGTTTTCGATATACATGTACTAGTAAGGAAACACTGAAATTACTTCATTTTTCGTTGTGAACTGACAATACAGTGGAACCTCTCTAAACCGGACACCGGGGAGATCCCCGGGTGTCCGGTTTAGAGAGAGTTCACTGTAAAACAGACACGCATCTACTTCAAGACACACTTGGACGCTTTGCGATCACGAACACACATACTCAGCGGAGATAAATGGCAATGAACCCGATTACAATTAAGTAGAACTAACCTTTATGTGTGTCCGGTTTAGATGGGTTCGACTGTACTTTATCAGGTAACCTGCCCTGCATTGACCGAATACGTACTGACTGATAACATATTGTTGTATCAGGCATTGACCTGATATCAACATCCGGATTACAACGAAGTGAAAACTGACGTTCCATTGGTCGGATGACGTCACGTGACGTTACCGAATGACGTCAGTGTAATGACGCAACGTAAACAAATCCGCGTTCTGTCCATAGAATACGACGTCATCTAATGTCATTTTCGAGCATAAAACGTTACCTGATAAATATAATACCAGGCTTGTGTATTTTGATATCAAGTTTATCAGGCTCGGCTCGGAAACGGTAGGAATTCCTCGGCAAGCCTCGAAATTCCTACGCGTGTCCTAGCCTTGCCTGATAAACTTAATATCAAAATACACTAGCCTGGTATTCTCTATATATCAACTTTAGAAAAAAGCTTCCACTATAGACGCTAGTGTGATTCATTTAAATACAATACTTTACTAACCATCGAGTGAAACACATCTAAATTACCATGCCGATGGTAACAATATACACCCGTCGATGCAAGGCGATCAACAAGGGCAGATAACTCAATGAAAACCAATAGGGTTCTTCATCTTGACGTAATAAACATGTATACCGAATTTGGTCACGATCCGTCAAGTAGAACTTGAGTTCTTGTGTCGACAAGGGTACAGAGTGCGACAATTAAAAATGGCCGCCAAGGGACGATAAGCATGACAAGTAATAGGAAATGTTTTAATATAGCAATATAGTTATTCTTGTCGTGATAAACATGTACAATGTATACTGAATTTGGTTACGATCCGTCAAGTAGAACTTGTGTTATTGCGTGGACAAGGATACAGAGTCCAAACATTAAAAATGGCCGCCAAGGGGAGATAAGTTATCGGAAATTAACAAAATCAATAGGCTTCTTCATCTTGACGTGATAAACAAATATACCGAATTTGGCTACGATCCGTCAAGTAGAACTCTAGTTATTGCGTGGCAAGCTATGCCGGCCCGCCAGCCCGTACAAGGTGAATTCATAATACGTCCCGTTTTTTCAAACGGGCGTATACAAATAACTAGCGTTAGCGATTTTTCAGTAACATTTATTTACCAAATCTTCAATGTTTTTTACAGGCGACTGATATGCAGAATTAGGCTCTGAAATACGATACGAACCTACAATTAAGTAATTTTCCTATTCGGTTTCATCACATGTACATGTATATCTGTAGCAGATTTCATCAAAATTGCAAAGTATACTTATCTAGCAAAGTATATTTTGATGGAGTAATCATTTGTTTTCCCCAAAAATCATTATTTCACATAGAACTAACCACTGCATATATTTGATGATTAAAAGTATGCAGAATTAATATACTGAATTTATTACATTATCACAGCCAAAATGGCTGTGATAATGTAATAAATTCAGTATATGAAAATTAATAAATTTATCCTTAAATTGAAAATTTCTCCCTCAAAGTATACTTTGCTAGATAAATATACTTTGCAATGTTGGTGAAATATGCTGTGACAGCCAATGCCTTTAAGCTAGGTTAGAAAAATCTGCGTACGAATTTAGTAAAATGTATGGAAGCCCTGGAGGGACTTCTGACTTCAATACTTCTAGCTTCCTTACTTCCTACTTCCTTACTTCTAACTTCCAACTTCATTACTTCCTACTTCTAACTTCATTACTTCTTGCTTCTAACTTCTTTACTTTTTACTTCGAACTTCGAACTTCATGACTTCTTCCGTCTAACTTCCTTACTTCTAACTTCCTTGCTTCTAACTGCATTACTTCTTAGAAGTAATGAAGTTAGAAGTATTGAAGTTAGAAGTATTGAAGTCAGAAGTCCCTGCAGGGCTTCCATAGAAATGGGAAAGTAGTAGATACGGCAATATTTGTATATCTGCATGTATACACCGCCGCCTGTGCTAATCTTGCGAATATTTTAACATTGTGCTTGAAATCAGTCAGCTTGATTTGCTTAGTATGAGTTGTGCTACAGCTCAGACTCAGTCAATGAAACTGCATGATTGTCAGTTGAGACTGTCTGATATCTGAAACGATCACATCGTGGTGAGATTAACGCGGGCGACTGTGTACCACGATGTGTACAAGTTTTGAAATGAACCACGTGATATAACACGTGTCCAACATTGACGGCGGAGTCTACCGAAACCTGTTGGCGCAGTAGCCATCTCGATTTACCACATTTACAATGAGTCACGTGATACATGAATACAATTACGTAACTGGTCACGTGGTATTAATGGGAGTTCAGTATTGTAGAATTTTACGGAAATCCGTTTTGAATCTGGCACGTTTACACATACAGTCGACTCCAGGTAGGTCGGTTACATCAGCAAAATAATGTTTGCAGTATGCTAACGGAGTCAGGCAGCAATACGTTAATGGATTAGTACAAGCAATAGTCAATTCGCCAGGGTGTTCGGTATAGCGAGTTTTCCACTGTAAACAATCAATCACCAGCAGCCACAGCATGGACCTGTTGGAAGAGCTGTGCTTTGAGATACATTAGTCGTACAGTTTAACCTCTCTATACCGACCACGCCGATGGTACCCGTGGTGTTCGGTATAGTGAGATTCAACTGTATTAAATTAATTGAACTAAAGTGGACTCGTACCCTGTTGGCATGTACAATCCAGTGATATATGTATATATTTCCTGTTATGTAACAGGTATGTTTGTGACTAAAAAGAAAATATATATAAAAAAGAGTCAATTCTGAAGTACATCAAGGAGTTGCCCCCTCCCCCTTCAATTATGCGTCCCGGATCTGGAACTGACACTGGAACTTCGCTACCTCGAACAATGGATAGCTTGAACAAATCGTGCCCCCTACCCTATTCGACCTACCGGGAGTCAACTGTATTAGACATCACCAAATACTACTTTGAAAATCAGACCAACGTAGAATGTTATGAGAACCCTTTGCTATCTGGCATGGTCAAAATACCACTTTGAAAAATCAGACCAACGTAACATTTTACGGAAATCCGTTGCTATGTGGTACATTCACAGCCGCCTGCGTTAATCTTAGCAAGATGTCATCGTTTCTGAACATGTATTGACAAACTCAACTCGCAATCAAGCAGTTTCATTGACTGAGCCTGAGCTCAAGCTCAGCCAATCAAGCTGATTGATTTCCAACACAATATTCAAGTATTTTGAAATAAGAATAAATTTTGCAAGATTAACGCCGGCGGTGGTGTATATATACACACATTTTAGTGGTCGCCAAATACCACTTTGACAATTATTAGATCAGCGTTGAATGGTATGGAAACTAATTGGTATCCGTAGCCGTTTCACCAACATTTCAAAGTATAATAATATTATCTGACTCAATACACTTTCAGGGAGAAATTTTCAGTTTAAGGACAAATTTATTAATTGTTATTATACTGAATTTATTACATTTTCACAGCCATTTTGGCTGTGATTATGTAATATATTCAGGATAATAATCTGCATACTTGTAATCATCAATTATATGCAGTCGTCAGGCCTATGTGCAAAATAAATGATTACTCCCTCAAAGGCACTTTGCTAGATAAGAATGCTTTGCAATTGTTGTGAACTGAATAGGCTACTGGCACATGTACACATATTAGAAGCAGCCAAATACCACTTTAACAACGAGATGAGCGGTGAATATTATGGAAACCCGTTGGTATCTGGCACGTGCACAAGTGTTAAAAGTAGCCAAATACCACTTTGACAACCAGATGAGCGGTGATTATTTATGGAAACCCGTTGGTATCTGGCACGTGTACAAATATAAGAAGTGGCCAAATAATAGCACGTTGACAACCAGATCAGCGTGTATCCTCCAGCTACATTGGAACCTCACCAAACCGGACACCATAGGATTCCCCCATGGTGTCCGGTTTGGAGATGTTCCACTGTAAATCAGACGTGTTAGCACTTCATGACACATTCAAGTGTGTTGCTATCACGAAACATCATTTTATTATATACCTACCCATGAAATACATAGTTATACGATGTAAATAAAGTAATATGTTCTCATCGATGAAATCATATCCAACTTTCGCGGCCATCGTACCTGGACAAAATCCATAGTGACCACATGGTCAATTTCAGCTGACCAATACGTGATGGTCAGTCGGCAATTTCCGTGATATCGGCTTTGTCCGTAATCTCTCGGAAATCTACAGGTGTCACGTGATGTACGTAATTTTATCGATATGTAAATCGATAATCCATGTACATGTAGTGTGGCGATTCCACCATTGACCACTGTGATATTAGTTCTAACCATATCAAATAAAGATGAAATTATATTAAGTATTGCAAGTTGCAATTATTTAAAAGATAATCAAATAAGACAAAGTCTATGCTGAAATTACAAATTCGGTTTAGTTTGCAGAAAATAATTCTACCCTGGTTGTACAAATAAAGTTCAAGGAAGTTTAGTTTGCAGTAATAATCGTTAACTCGCGTAAATAATTACAGATGACCGGTGTACTCGTTATATATATTCTCAGACTGGCGAACTTTTTTTAACTTAATATTTCGGGCAATATACATGTAGCCTAATGCAAAACAGCGATTTAAACCAGTGTATACCCAGATCAAGCTGCGCTTCCGCACATTCTGAACGGGGTCTACCCTGGTTGTACAAATATAATTCAATGAGGTTTAGTTTAGTTTTCAGTAAATAATTCGCGATGATGATTCTGCTTAATTCCCTGGAAATAAAAACAACACATTTCCATTTATTGACAATTTTATAATTTGTGACACTTTCACCAATACTAAGTTTCGATAATCGGTGGAAATCTCGTAAATATTGCCGTGAAATCAAGAGAAAACATGCAACGATACAAGTAGTTAAAACCAGCGTAAGTAATCATAGTTTGCAAACTTACGTAGTCTGATCCAAGAATTATAATTCCCGTGTATGTAAAAAGGGAATTACGTTAATTATTTCTAACCATATCAAATAAAGATGAAACTATATTAAGTATTGCAAGTTGCAATTGTGTCAAAGATAATCAAATGAGACAAAGTCTATGCTGAAATTACAAATCAGTAGAATATGTTTGCCGTACTGCAAATTCAAGAGAAACACTTTTTATTAGGGTCTTATAATTTAACGCACAAATCTGGTAATAAAACAGAGCAATATAGGCCAGCTCAGCTTTATCAACCAGCGTTAGTACATTTGTAAACTAACGTAGTGTTACCAAGATTTATAATTTCCGTGGACGTAAAAAAAAGGGAATTACGTTAATTATTTCTAACCATATCAAATAAAGATGAACTTATACTAAGTACAGTAGAAAATTGATCTCTCGAACAGGTATCAAACCTCGATTGAGAATATATTTTTGTATTTTAATTTTGTTCTCACAATGTTATAATTGTTATCAAAATAGCTATCAACTGATAAGACACTTTATACCAACAATACAACTGTGCGTATTTGTTATAATACATGTATATACGGGAGAAACGGGACTTCTAACAAGCGTTATTAGATTACAGGATCGTGCTATTTGATCAGGATCTACAATGGTCACAAATACCATAAGCCCCATTTTCCCAGTAACATGACACATAAGTATACCAAGCAAGTCAATTTGACTTCCAAAAGTTCCCTTTTGCTTACCAGTGTCCAACATAGCCAGTCAAAACAACAAGTAGCGCATGTTTGGCATGTTGACTTCCTCACTCATCAGTTAACTAATACTGGTCGGTGTTTGAAAAGTTTCAATTTCATCAACATATATATCATTTATATGGATAAATGACTACAACATCGATGGTATCCCAACGATTTTAATTTTAACGTTGAAATAAAACATTATTAGGTAAAAATATTTTATGTGGGATTTGCAAACAGGGCACGTTTTCTCGTGCACCTGCCCCCATTTGGAGAAGCGTAATATTGATATTTTTAGCTGACAATATACAAGGCTGTACACAGGCCAAAAATTGGACGCTGATGTGTAAGTGTGATTCACCTCAAGATAAACTAGATTAGTTTTTACTGATATTCATGTGCAATCGAGAGAACTTAATGTTCTCAATCGAGAGAACTTAATGTGCTCACGATTGCGCATGAATATCAGTAAAAACTAATCCAGTTTATCTTGAGGTTTATCTTGAGGTATAACATTTAAAATATTACAAATATTATTTAAAGGAGTACCGATATGATATATTTAAATCCCGTTAATAATGTCTTGAATTTAACGTAATAAAACAATATAGGATAGTTTATCAAGAGAAACGAGCGATATACAGATTTTCAACCAGCATAGATAATTCATACTGCATAGTTGACCAACATCTATAACGTAGACAAAAAAGTAAATTCTAATTACCATGTTACCGATAATTATTTATAGCTGTATACTGAACACAGAATAACAAGTGAAAATTATGTAAATTACTTCTAGCTGCAATATTGACAATTACATAATTGCGAAAAATATTTTATTATGCTCCATAAAGGTACACAATGAGCTGTAATAAATCAACACAACATGTATGCTGTTTTGTAAACACTATAATGTACATGAACACGAGTCTGATCAGGATTTGCACTGTTCGCTGTGAAGTCTTGACTACTTACACAGCCGCGAGTGGGGCGGTAGCAGAATCCTGGGACAAATTATACAATACTGTGTCCCAGTACAATCTGATCAGGGCTTGTACTGTACGTTATTTAGTATGTACTGGGACTCAATATTCTATAATTTGTCACAGTCTGTACTACTAGTGTACAGATTAAAGTATGATCAGACCGGATGAATGTCAACCACAACATAATCTCCTTCATTTAGAATTGCGTAGCTAACATTATAACGTTGTCTGAGAGATG